>JAYJMA010000002.1:6927597-6945172 GCA_036873895.1 Parotocinclus cabessadecuia
ATTTAGACACTGTTTTAGCGGTAGAACTTGCAGAACGTTTGGGTTTCATCGTGGGGTTTGAATGAATTCAGTCTATAATGAAACTTTCACAAACAGAGAACAAAACACCGCAGATAAAAACTCGTCACGTCGGCGAGTAGAGACTCAGGCTCCCGACGCTCTGGTCTTACTTCTCGTTTTTGGTGAGTATTAATCCGCCGAGTAAATAGGCTATTAGAATGTTCTTTACTTAACACGCCATGGCAAATGGGGTTTTATATCGGGGTTGATAACCAGACCCACGGGATGATGCAAGGGGAGAATATATATATATATATATATATGACTTTATATTAAAACAGGAACAAAGCATAATAATAGCTTTTGGAAAATGTAATATTAGTTATCTATGTCACAGTGATCAGAGTTCATGGACAATGAAACCCACTAAACATGTGCTTGCCACGTTGGAATTGCATAGCTCTTTCTAGAAGCAGGAATTATCACCAAATCAACAGGCCTTCAGATAATTATTAAAGATAAACAAATAATCACACACGCACTGGATTAAATGAGTGAGGTATAACGTGTCAAACACTGCGAACGTGAGCGAATCCATCACTTTACTCCATATAAAGCAAAGACTTCTGCTCCAAACCCCTTCACCGGGCGCATCCAGAGATACACTTTGGACAGGGCGACGGTCTATTGCAATGTTCTCTAAACTCTGAACGTACCGTCTGACCCCAAGGTTGCCACACCCTCAGGAATTGCCGCCATATTACAGGATTGTGCAATGCACAGAACGTCTAGGACTCAGAAACTGTTTTCCTTTTGTTAATATTTACGTGAGGAGGTTGCGTAATTAGTAATTGCTGGAGAAGTTTATCTATTTGTAGCTTGGGTGTGTTCACACTCAAGCCCTACCTAGTAAATTCCTCTGTGTGTGTGTGTGTGTGAGAGAGAGTGCGTCTCAGGAACCGAAGTGTACAGAAAATTCAGGCTAAACGGTAAAGCCTGGCCTACGATTCGAACACACAATAAGGACTTTTCTCAGAACCATCCCTTTATATTCTGCACAGGGAGTATCCTAGAGGATCTGAGGATCCAGGAGAGAAACACGAGAGTTAAGTCACCAGCTCAGTAACGTATCCACACTGGCGCCAGTGTGTGAGGCCACGAGTCATAAAGCAGGATCCAAACAGCATGGCAGCTAATTAAATGAGAGGTGCCGTTAACACATCAGACAGCCTCGCCATCGTTGCGCTTTATATTTGTAGGCAAACTGTCCTATCATAAGAGTGCTTATGATAAATATGTAAAAGTTTATACACGGTTTATACACGGTCCTCGCAATAGTCATGCTGTAAGTGCTTAGCTGCACAAGTCACTGAGGGTCAAAAAACAGAGAGCACAAGTGAAAATGCTTGACTGGATATTTGTGGAGAAGTTTAATAACCGTAGCACACGTCGAGGCTTTATAACAACTACCTGAGGACCAAAAAAAGATTAAGGAGCGCTGGGCGCTGCCACAGTCGCCTGACCTAAAACCCCTTTGAGCATTTATGGGGATAGCAGCTGACAAAGAATACAGAGCATACAGAAACATGGCAAGATACTGTTTGGAATATTGTATAAAATAATATTTGACATCGTACTGAATAACAGATTTTGCGCAAACCTGTGGCGTCCATGCCCGCTCAAGTGCAGCCTCTCAGTAGAGCAAAAAGGAGAACATACCAATGCCTATGCAGCTATCCGATTATTATATTAAGTGATCATGTATACAGCATAATCCGACCCAGAAATCAGATGAAGTACTTTGATAAGGACAAAGGATTTGGCTGTGCGCACAGAGCGGCTAGCGGACATAAACAGTTTATTCTTAGAGGCTTCTCCTCTTTTGGGTTTACTTACATAGAGCAGGTGGGGGATTCGCTAGTGGGATCTGGCACGGAACTAAAAACAGCGAAACAGATCCCGAACACTTTGCGGAGAATGAAACACAACGTAAAGTAGGGCTGGGGGAAAATTCGAATTTTAGACGCATCGCGATTCGGACGTTAACGTTTCTGAATCGACTGACAAGTGTCAACAAACGATCATCGATCATCGAGCACACTTTCATCTGAACATGTAGACCAGCTTCTGTTCTTACACAAGAACTTAAACATTAGCATCACAACCTGAGCTCTGGAACCTCTGTTTTGAGTTCAATATTCTTGAAGTATCCGTTTTCGCTTTCTTTTGCGCCTTTTCTCCGTAACGAGGCTTAGAGTCAGACTGCTAATCTGCTAAACTTTTTGAAGCGAAAGCGAGACGGAGAAAAACGCCACGGAGAAAAGGCGCAAGGAAAGCGAAAACGGATCCTTCAAGAATATTGAACTCAAAACAGACAATCACAAACAGAAATATTCGGTTTACAAACCGGTTTGCATTATTTGCAAAAATAATTGGTTACGGGTTTTTGGTTTCTCAAAACTTTAGGACCCGTTTTGACGCCATAGATTTGTTTCATCCGGTCACATGGTAAAGGAAAAAAAAAAACTGCATCGATAATCGTTGCCCTCTGAATCGTAATCGAATCGAATCGTGAGGTGCCTAGAGATTCCCACCCATAAAAAGTAAAAGGAAGAATTTGATTCTTTGACATTCAAAATGGAAATTTCCGTCACTTCTTTCGGTGAGAATATTGGCTGAAGTGGAAATCTGATTATTGCCAGGGCGATGTAAACCCGCAGGTTTCCCATCTGATTGCTCCAGTGCAGGTGTACGGTTTGATCGGATTACCTGACAAGACATAATTTTCTGCACTTATTGAATTATTAGGTGAACGCAGCGTCAGTTTATTCTGTTTTTTTTTATGCACTAATGTTACAGCTGCCATGGAGTTACAGATATGTAGGCCAGTCCCCACCCAACCAAACCTAGCACATTATACTGCCAAGTCCTGCTCCCGCCCAGGCAGTCCCAAAATAAAATCTTCACAGGTGCCTGCACTTTAAATTCCATCCTCATCTCTATGCTTCTTAGAAGAATACAAGTTGTTAAAAAAAAAGGGGGGGTACGACATAAGGTTCTTTTTATGACAAACACGGGACACGCAGCTGACACGGCTGGTGTGTGCTCAAGCTGAAAGGTTTGAAACATTTCAGGAACGCTTTTGGTATGAATACGCGAAGCAAGAACACTTACAATCACGTGAACAGCCACTCAGATTTACAGTGAGAATGTTAAAGGAGAAGAAAAAGCAACAAACAAAGTCCGCTCTAAAATAGCATCGGAGCTTTCAGGCGATGACTAAGCCTCACTGATGGAAGCTTGTTAATAACATCTAACTGATTTTGACAATCTGGGGTGCTGGCTTCCTCCTTGTCGGAGTCCTGCAAGCTAACCAGCAGCTAATTTCAGTCCTGGTTTACATTTCACAGTTAAGGGATCTGCTCAAGAAACACTGGCCTTCTGTACACAAGGGTTCAACCTCAGGTCAGGAGATTAAGACTTCCTACCCACACGCATGCAAGCAAGCAAGCAAGCAAGCAAGCAAGGAAGCAGCCAACCACATGAGCAGGTATCGGAGTTTATCTAACTAACCGTACCACCATGTCTGGTCATGACCTTGTTCAGACACGTCATGATTTGGCATGTATCATCACCACATTCCAGGACTTCAAAATCGCTGTTTATAAGCAGGACAGGACGATGATACAGGTATTCATAAAAACGCATCCTGGTTACCACCGACATTCCAGGTTACATAAATAGCGCCATGAATAGCATTTCAATTTGCTATCCAAATAAACCTCAAGACATCAGATCGGACAAATGCTCCATAACAACAGCGGGAAACAAAAACACAAAAACCGGTCATCTAAACCTCCCAAAATGTGTATAAATGAAACTCCACGTTTGGCTCGTTATGCCAAAAAACACCAGCATTGCACTCATTTCATGGATTACAGTGAAATGCGTCGGCAATATACCCAACAGTATCACCAGTTGTTCGTACAAACACCATATTTGCATATATTTTTACAGCATTTAGCAGACGCTCTTACCCAGAGATAATCGGGACTT
This sequence comes from Parotocinclus cabessadecuia, assembly GCA_036873895.1. Taxonomy (NCBI): domain Eukaryota; kingdom Metazoa; phylum Chordata; class Actinopteri; order Siluriformes; family Loricariidae; genus Parotocinclus; species Parotocinclus cabessadecuia. Next base: position 6,931,654 of record JAYJMA010000002.1, read on the forward strand.
GAGATAAGCTAGTTTACATATAACGGTCCAAATAAGAGGGGGAAAAAAATCCAGAGAGTGGCAGTTCTCTGGGGGAAAATGCGTTGTTGACGCCAGAGGTCAGAGAAAAATGGCCAGACTGGTTCAAGCTGATAGAAAGGCGACAGTAACACAAACAACCACTCTCTACAACAGAGATATGTAAAAGAGCGTCTCTGAACCCACAGCACATCAAACCTTGAAGCAGGTGAGCTACAGCAGCAGAACCATAGCAGGTGCCACTCCTGGCAACAAAGAACAAGTCTCAATTTCCTGCAACATTCAGATGGTCGGGTCAGAATTTAGCGTAAACAACAGATCCAGCCTGCCTTTTTGTATCGATGGTTCAGGGCAGTGGTGTAATGATGTGGGGGACACTTTCTATTCTTGTCACACGTTCTACCATCTCCTATTTAATACATATCGTGCTAAAATCTATATATATATTGTTTTCTGGGTATTTTTTAATTAATTATTTTAGGACGTATAAAGGATGCACCCATAAACTGTTTTTGCCCTACTTGCGCTTGCTTAATAGCATAACAACATTATGCTAAGAAGAGCATAATAACATTACAGGTGTTACAATGGCTTTCAAAACATGTTTTTGTTTCATAACATGATCCTCAAATTCTGACTATAACAAAATGAAATATGCACCTGCCCATAAATATGTACTTCAAAAGGTCACAACCGGCAACAGTACAATTAACAGCACGGGGAAACCGAATAACAGACCAGTGGTCTTGGCAGCAATGAGGTGCATGAGGATGAATTAATTAATAACGTTACAAAAACAATAATAACACAAATCGCACAAGGTCAGAGTGACTTTAGAATAATCCCGTAAAAACACAACCTGGGACAAAATGGAATGAAATGAGAATTATAAAGAATTTTACAGATCAGATCATGTGATCCGGTACGGGAGTAGAGATTATGGGTCAGATGCCAAGTGCAGAAGCGCTTTCCATCAGCTGGCAAACAGCATATCCAGCCAAAGGAGTTTCGGAAGCCTAAAGGATGATTTCTCAGTAGAGGTGCAGACCTAAACTTGACCTGGGGATCAGCGATAATCAAAACGTCCAAAAACCAGGGAAATCCTTGGTGCGTAAACACCAGAGCCGCCCTACATGAATCACTGGGGAAATGAATCACTTGGCGTAAATTTGAGCTGGATCAAACGTGTCACTTCTCTTCCACGCCCTGTATACAAAATGTCTTAGCGACGCCTGGCACGCTCATAAGACGCCACAATAACATTCCTAGGCATTTTCAAATAACATCAGAAGCATCAAGAAGCATATCTACACAGAACTGCAGACCCAGGAGCCTCTATATCTATAGCTATAATCTCCTTCTCACCCGAGCCTCAGCAGTGACCAAAGCGGAAACTCTCAATCCCAAAAGGTCACGTCAAGTCAGATGTATTTACACAGCGATTTTTACAATGAAGCATTGCCTTTTTTAAAACAGTTTTAAAAACATATAGGCCCCAAAGAAAGGTCTAAACGAGCAAGCCTAAGGCTACAGTGGCAAGAAGAGAAACCCTCCCAAAAAACGTTACAAGGAAAAAAACCTTGGCAGGACGAAGATTCGAAAAGCCTAACCTCCTTCGGAGCCAAGATGATGCAAGTGAGATTTAAAAGGTTTTAAAAGTTACTCAAGTTGATCATAACAATCTAAATAATCCCAAACCGAATAGAAAACACAGAAGGGGACATAACGAAAATTTTAACATCTATAAACCGTAATACGTTAAATATAGCATAATATTATTAATGATAACAGTATAGAACTATACAATAAGACAACTGTAGGTCAAATAAATAAAATAATATATTAACATGGAAGATGTGTAAACTGAGAACAACCACCAGAGGAAGCGTAAGCATAAAGCGAAAGTACCAGATGAACAAGGCTCTCAGTTACAGCCATTTACTAAAGTGCATCAGCATAAAACCTTACCAAGCATATATTTCAGTGATCGGTGAAACAGTGCCAGTAAAACTGCTATTCAAAAATAAAATACCCTTATTTATTTGTAGATCAAGGTCATAGCCCAGCATGAAGGAAAGCCAGCCTCCAGCAGGGGGTCTGTATGATCTGCTAGCTCATGCACACACAATGATTAATCAATGCCATGGGCCTGTAATTGTTTGTTGAGGATTTGAAGTGCCAGAGACTGTGTGTTTCCTTTCAGCAGAGGATTACCCAAACCTCACAAACAAGCTCATCCATTTCAAGAAAACCATATCACCAGCTCCTCAATCAGTTTTAGCCTGGCTAACTTACTCTAACCACAATGTATTCCTGAGATGCAGGCATCACGTGTTCACCGATCCATTCAGCATAAAGTGAATTGCTGTGTAATATCCAGTTACTGATCCAAATACAGTTGAATCCGGTTAATGGAACCACATCGGGACGGGATCGTTTTGGTCCTAATAACCGGCCGGTACGATTAATCGAACATGCCCTATGTTATAAGACGGGACGTGCTATAATTTATATAACATATTAAATGTTAATTAAACCTTTATTGTACGATTTACACGTATAGCGAACGTACAAACAACAACTACTGTTGCTCACCAACTTTGTTCATTGAAAAATTAATTTGTAACCAAGTTTTTCGAAACGAAATATTACATATTGTACACGTTTTTGGTCTGATTAAGCCGAATTTTGGACCAAATAAGCGGAATAACATTACATGTATATAATAGGATTTTATTCGGTACTTTAAGATTTGGTCCGAATATGTAATCGACTAAAATTAAGAATTTGCTTGTTTCAATCCGATGTATGATGTTTTTTGGTCAGGCAGTTTTTATAGTAATTTAATTTAGCTGCCAAATTAATGCATTTCTAGTAATCGTTTACATGAACAGAAGCTTAATTTGAAAAATTAATAATGGAGAATATCAGAAAAAACATTTTTTTGATAATAATATAATATAGAATACAACGCCCCGCCCACTAAGACGGCGGTTTTCAGTTTTCCCACTGGTTGCCAGTACTGAGGCAAACAGCGTTTTCTGGCCCAGCACCACTCATCAAGTTGCTGAGTTGCTTATTTTAGTTGCCTGTTCTTAGGTGACCGTAGTGGCAACCAGTATGCGCTTTGTTTTTATTATTTGATGCTTCAATGTTTGACCGGTTGGGCATTCAGGAGTGTTCTTCCACACTGAGTCCCTTTTGCCCTTCAATCAACTGTAACGAGTCTAGTCATTTCCCTCTGGAATTAACAAGGCATATTCCTCAGAGAATTGCCCCTATTAGACATTCTTTAACTTTTTGACCCTTTCTCTGTAAACCTTAGATCGGTTTCTAAAATATGCACACCTGCCCGTCAACAACCATACCAAGTTCATTGTTACTTAAATCACACTTTTTTTTCTCCATTCTTGTGTTCTGTTTGACCTTCAGCAGCTCTTGTTTATGATTTATAAGTTCAGTTTTATTTTTGTGCGAGATCTTCTTGTTCATCTTTTGCCATAATAAGCAAGTTATTCTATAAGCCTTGCAGATATCAACGGCAAGATGAATCCTGAGTCCTGATACTTTGTGACAGTGTATCAGTCACTGACCTCTGCCTGTAACGCAGCGGTGCTCACTGCATCCCGTATGTGCGTCTTCTTTCCTGCTATGACTGTAAAATAGAATTGGAGAATCGGTTAAGCGCAACAGGCCCAGAGAGCAGGCTCTAGGTCTGGTGATGGCGGTGTTTGGCCCTGAGAGCGGTGGCTGCGGAGGCGGCAACACGGGCTGCTGAACTCACCAATGCCTCTGTGGTACAGGCAAAGCTGAAGCACCATGCTGTGCCCTCCATCACGGGCCACCTGCTCTTCCTCGAGGCTGAGGTACCTGTGCCCGGAGGAGCTGGAGTTTGTTGCTGTGTTGGTACACAACAGTCAAGACCATCTGCAAGGTGAGATCACAGGAGATCCTCTGCTCAACCCATTGACACAGTGTAGAGCTGAGCTGAACTGAAGTTGTTTACAAAATGTCAATGACATGAACAAAAGTATTAGGACACTCCTTCTAGTGAGTGAGTGGGTTGGTTATTTTAGCTATGCATGTTACCACCAGGTGTATACGATCAAGCATCCAGCCGTGCAGCCTACATAGCTTTTTGCCAGCATAGCAACTGGCATAGTGTGCCAACTTCTGATTTTATGACAGAAAACTAGACTTCGACTTTTATTGTTATTCAAATTGACGCCGTACAGTGCTCATAAGAACGAAATTTCGTTGCCTTGGCTCGAGGTAGTTCATTCAATTCAATTCAAAGCTTTATTGTCATATGCACAGTAGGAAACAAGTTTCCCTGCCCAATGACGTTCTTACTTTGCAGTCCACCCTGGATGTCAGAAGTATTAAGTAGGAAATGGTAGAAGTCAAATTTAATTAAAAAAAAAAAAATAACGAAGTAGTAAAATATAATATTATGAGAGTCAGCAGTATTAATATAGTGTACTATATATACAGTGTAGTGCAAAGTGTAGCAAAATATATATGTATATAAATATGAATTGTATATCCACAGATAATTACAATATATTGCACTGAAGCTCTTAGGTGTGGAGTAATCAACAATAGTACGAGTCAACCGATGCAACACCTGCTGACGGAAAAAAGAATCGAAGTCTTGAAAGGCAGAAAACGACGTGGTAATGTTTCAGTCGAGCAGCACGGGGGCTTGGTGGGGTGGCATCGCTTCCCGGTCCCGGGTTCAATCCCAGGGTGGAGCGGCCTGGGTCCTTTCTGTGTGGAGTCTGCATGTCCTCCCCGTGTCTGCATGGGGCACTCCGGTTTCCTACAGTCCAAAGGCATGGGTTAATTGGTGTCTCTAAGCGTGGCCCTTAGTGTGTGACTGGGTGTGTGTGAACCCTATGATAGATTGGTCTAGGGTTGTTCTTACCCTTGTGCCCACAGTTGCCAGGTGGGCACCGGCTGGCCTGCGACCCCGTGTGGATTAAGCGGAAGATAATGTATGAATGAATGCTTAGCATTATCGCTTTAAACCTAATCTTCCCATGGCTAAGAGAACCACCTGATGATTTTACTTTTAAGCTCTGATCCTGGCTAACTTTGTTTCTCACAGAGAATATAATTGACGATAAGGCTGAGCAGCCATCCTGTGCTTGTCGCTCCTCTGATCCTCTAGAAGCATTGGAAATGTTATGAAAATCATTTGTTAATCCTTTTACGCTGTTTCGTTCCGTTTCTCTCTTCCATTTTTCACACTCGCAGATTCTACCATGGCATCTGTGCACCGTTGGACGACGTTCAAACAAACCGTCTGTGGAACTCGCCTAAAAAAAATCTTAGAATGACACGAGTGATCCACTCTCTTTTTTTTTTTTTTTTTTTTTTGCGGTTATGAAAGTTTCTTTTGGCCTTACACCTTAGTCCATTATAAGGTTTGCAGATAGGTGAAAGGATTGCAGCTACACCCAGTTCAATAAGATTTAGTGAACAGTCTGAAGTCAGGGTGGAAAAAAGAACGTCAACAACTTCAACACAAGTTGAGACAGACTACCAAAGCTAATGCTGAAGCTTGTGACCCATGTGCCAGTGGCTTTTTGTTGTCCTAAGGGCTGGTGTTAAAAGAAAATCATAAGAATGAAGTGGGATGGTCTTACATCCAAGAAGCTTAAAACGCAAAATCTCAAATAAACCCAATTTCCCTTCGCCAATCGCGTCACGTTTGGCTTTTGTGTTGCTCATCCTGAAGTGACTCACTTATATCCACCCCTCCCTTCACCTAAATAAAAACACTAGAGGTTTATGTGGCTTTAAAAAAAATGTATCTCGACATTTATCCACTTTAATCTTCTTAACATATTAGAGTCATTTGCATTACCCTGAAGTGACTGAGGTGCTTTACCGCTTCTCTTCCCCCACAATGCACCAGGAATTGGAACATATGGACATTTTATGTTTGTGGAAGGAAGTGGGCAGAAGTCTGCTTTCTTTATTCTTTGCTGAGTGGTTCTTTCATTGTGTTAAAAGCTCTTGCGCCATTGTTTTCTCATTAGTAGTTACTTTGCTTGGGCATCTCAGAGAGCTTCTAGATGTATATTTCTTATATAGTGATGCATGGAAACAAAAAAACTGCTTTTGGCACGGCCGGCATATAAATGATTGTTTTTCTTCATTCTCACTTTACTCCCGCTTTAAAGAGGTAGGGGTCATGTGGCATCAGGGGCTTTGTCCGGAGCCTATTATGGAATTCAGAGGCTACAGGACGGGGCACAACTCCATCACTCATAGCCTGGAAGAGGTCACAGTTGCAGTGTGGAGTGACCCTCGACTTCTCTATCCTCCCTTAGACATGTCCAATTATGTCTGTGTCTGTGATGCCTAACCTGGCCAAAACCTTTTACAAGAAAAAAGTACTCATGCAAGTTCTTACCACAAAATCAAACTGCAAACGGTTTCAATTTGTATCTTACTTTTTAATCTACTTATAATTTGCTTCTTTACTTTCAAGCAATAGGAAACTCGACTCTAGTGAGGAAACTGGTGCTGTTTTGTTGGCAGAGAGGTTTCAAAAACTACTAAATGCAGCAGTGACAATGACTGTGACACGTGCTTCTGATAAAACCACATTGAAAAACTTAAAAAAAAGGTCGTAAAGGTCAGGGGTACAAAGCAACTTGCGTTAATATTGTGAAGGCTTCATTAAAATAAGGTCTGTAGCAAAAAACACCCTGAGTGTCTCCTTAAGGGTTCCTTAAAATGCTCACTTATGGTTTCACTGAAAGTCGATCTTTTCCCTTAAGGAAACTATTAAGTTTGTTAAACTGTTACACAAAACACATTCGCGACCAAATTAAGGAGAATAACTTCAGGTACCTCTAAGCACACCTTAGCCACACCGTGGCAGAGTGTATGGAAAGAAATGAAAAGAAAAGAGAGTTTCATGATTGACAGAACCCACTAGAATGATGAGCAGATCATTTTAAATCAGACATTTGACCAGCAGTCACTCTGTAATTGGTCACAGCATCTAGGGTTGGATCGCTCTACTTTTCGTAGCTCTGCTGTTCCCGTTGCATTGTAATTCATTGTAAAGCTTTTGTGCATTTACTAGTTTTACCAGCTTTCAGGCCGTGGGTTCATTCAGGAGGAGAAAAGCTAGTGAGATAAATATAATAAAGGAATACAGGAGACATGATATTTAAATGTATGTGGAACCATTTTTAATGAATCAGACTGCTTAACTACATCGGCTGTAGTACAGAATGTAGAAGCAATGCTTTTCTTCTGCACCCCCTACTCTCTCTGTTATACTTTTTTGCTTTTTTAAGACAAATTAAGCGTTGAGGGTCATACTTAAGCAGAACTCTTAAGGTACTTTTTGCACCCTGGCCCAGAGTTCTACACAAGCCTGTAATATGGAAACTGTCACTTTAAAAGACCACAAAATTTATACCATTGTTTTGCAAGCAATTCTGATTTTAGCAGTTCTGCTGATTGTTATTATAAAAGAGACCAATCGTGAAGTGCTTTCCTTGAAGTCAATACAAATAATTTAATCAGGATAATAATGGTAGTATAAAGAATTATTGAACATTTCTTTAGATGAATTTCTGGTTATATCAGTATTTGGTATGTTCCTCCGCTACCTGTAATGTCAGTGTGTACACGAGATGACATGGATTCCACAAATTTGTGATTTCACAAAATTATTCCAAAGGGCGTCCTCGGAGGAACATGCCAAATATTAAGAAATTCTAAGATTTTAGAATTTTTTTTTTTTATTTCAGAATAAGCCAAATAAAAACCTTTTCTCTAGTGGTCTCAGACCTGCCTGGCCTGGGTTCGAGTTCCGAGTTGGATTTTGTAACATGAAGGCTGACTGATGTGGTTAATGCGTTTAAAAACCCCTGTGATGAACTGAAGACGTGGTTTGTGCTCATTCTTGTATTAAACTACATGTATTGTGCATTTCAGATAGAACGGCTGTTTTCTGTGGAACGTGCTTTCCAGCGTGGATAAAATTCATCTGAACAGTAAATGCATGATTGTTGATTTCACTTAAATTCACTGTCTAGCGTACGTGCCATTCGTTCACCCGGACAGTTCTAACCTTTTCTCTAGAGCTGCGATGGGTGTTGTGATAAAATGGTGAGAGGCAGCAGAAATCTGGTTGTGAGGGCCTCGGGGCATGTGGTGCAGTTCTGAAATGACACTGTCAAACATAGTAACTGCACAAAGTGTCTACCGGTCCAGTATGTTATTTCCACTTAATGTCTCTTAGTGCAATATTTTCATTCCTTTATGCTGAATTGCATTGGTCTGCTGATCCTTTAGCATGGTTTTCACACAGCCCTGTCCACACAGGACTACATTTACCTTGGCTGCTGGGTGAATTTACTCTTTTACAGGTGTTACTTTGGGATTTTATTTCCATCTGCAGTGGATGAGTCTTTCCTCTCGTCTACTGAGAAATTTACAGACCGAATTACCTGTTGTTTTTCAAGTGTCGTTTGTGTGCACACCTCTACAGGCATATTATAACTGCTATAATTATTCCACAGTTTATCTATATTATATATTATATGTTATTTATTTATTCATATATATATATATATAAATTATTATTTAAAAAATGGTTCGAGCTACTTTTCGTCTTCTATCACACAATGCAAGTCAATCAAAGACATGCCTGAATCTACATTTCGAGTCTTCTGAAAACACTACAGTATTTAATTGGATTGGATATTAACAGGATTTTGTTCTGTCATCACTCCGAGAGATATTCAGGGACGTTTTCCTTGCTCAGTCTGAGATTATCTTTTTAAGATAATATATAATATTGTGAAGCTGGTTTGAGACTATGTACCAATGGTAAAAGCTCTAAATGAATAAATTTGACTTGACTATGGGGTGATTTTAATTGCTGCTACAGGTGTAAACAGTATTGTGTATAATAGTGGTCAACTGAAAAGAGATTTTTCAATTGCTGATGCCAATAGTTTTTGATTTATTATTTTTTTTCTGGGACTGAGAAAACAGATAATTATAACGAGACACAAAGTAGCCTAACTTAAATGTACTTAGTTAAGCAAGAAATCTCAGGACGTTTTACTTCATTGTACTTTATTTGCAGCATTTTATTGTCTCTGAAAAGCCAAAAAATGTGTCAATACTATCAAGAAATAAACAGTTACAATAGGTAGTGCACATCTTATTCGTTTTTAATCACTGTCCTAGTAATAGGCAGCAAACTGTAATGCAAAATTTCTCTAATTGCAAAAATCTTCCAATAAATGGCAGCATCTCTTTTGTTTTTAGTCATTCGGGAGTCCCAGGACTTGCACCATGATCTAGATATCTAGGGCTTTATTTATCAAACGTAAAATATGTATTTCTGTACTAATGATTTTATGGTGGGTTTTAAAAATGTGCGCATGAACATTTTAGAAATGCATTCAATTTACTTTATTACCAGCTAAGATTTCAAAAGACACAATAGTACCCATAAGACTGCAGATGTTCCAACTAGTTGCACCTTATTGCCTAATGCCAGTAGGCTGATAAGGGAAGAGCACAAGAACCTAAATGTATCCTGGTCAGGGTCACAAGCAGCTCTAGGGCTTACCCTAACTCCTGGACATTCCCTGGACAGGGTACCACATCATCACTCGGCATAAGATCCTGTAGTAACACCTGGGAATGCTCTCCTATGTGGCCTATCCTCTCTCATGTTATGTGTCTGTGTGATGCTTAACTCTGTCAGAAGGGACCACTCTTGGTTTGCTTTCAAATTGGCTCTGTACCACCTGAATGCCAAAAATGTTTGTTTGCTAAATGAAAAAAAATATACGATATGCTTTCTGGTCATACATAATATCTACTTCTGAATTAAACTTCTTCAAAGTTTCCCAGATTTGAGACCGTAAACGTAGCGGCAGAAGCTTATTGGTTGAGCATATTTTCAGCCCTGGAGCTTTTTGAATTGAATGGCACCAATTGAGCTCTGAGCCAAGAACATCTTAACTATGGTTCTGTTTCTTAATCTCACTCGGTTTGAGTGGCTTGATGTTCTTGAAACAAACTCCATCATCCAATGCTCAGGCTCATGCACCGTTTACACACTGGTTGCTGCAGAACATAGAAAAAAAAGAGAAAACCTTTCTTTTATTTGCCTAACCCTCATTTGTCATACTGCCAAAAAAAAAAGCGAGCTCGGTTTGATGGTATAACGTTTGGCTTTGTCTTTATTTTTTGTCCAAAGCCTATCTAGAGCTGCTTCAGGTCCCTCCTTGACAGGAGAGAGAGCGAGCGAGAGAACGAAACATGACAGCAGTGTGAGGAAGAATAAAAAGATGACTTTCTGTATGTGCAGGAATGTGGATTTCTTCCGTAAAATCCTAATTGTGCCTTGGAGGGCTGCTAGGACGTAGGGTATCTCGGCTCAGCTCAACAGGATTTACGCTTCTTCATGTGTGTGCCGAGCTTTTTCCTTTCAGCCTGGGATGCGGATGTAAACCTTTCACAGTACCAGACGCAGAGCGCTCATGTTTGCCGCTAGGCTGATCCCGGCCTCTCTGGTGCTTTGTGTGGAACATATTCAATCTCTGCCTTTAAAAACACATTTTTCCCTGAGAAAAACAGCTAGGGTTATTGTCCCATAACTAGCCTTAACGGAGAAGAAGCTCCCAGATGTTTAAGAGAATGCAGTGAATTTTTGGACCTCAGGCACTGGTTGAGACCTTTGGAAAAGAAAGGAAGCCATGAGAGAGACAGGGAAAGTATGTGTTGTGGAATGGAAAGCGGTAGATCTGGGAAAACCGAGTCAGGAGCTGGGCTGTGTATCTGATCTCAAGCCATATGTATAAGTAGCTGAATTTAAATAAATAGTTTAAGTTTTTGCATTCTGCAATTCACTAAGATTTGGAAATTCTTCAAATGTGTTAATTAGGGCTGTACCGATCCGATATTCTGTATCGGTATCGGCCCGATATTTGGCAAAATCACTGGGTCGGAGATCAGATTGGGGGAAATAACAGTTCAATCCGATATCTTTTCTATCACGTTTTTGTTTTCATGCAATTTTGACGACACGCCCTAAACAGAGAGGTGTCACGTGAGCAATAGCTAGAACTTGAGTTAAAACTGTTAGCTAGCAGCATGCTCATCATGTCAGCTGTGTGGAGTTATTTTAAGCTCAAGGATGATAAAAGTAGAAAAGCCAGCGTTTCAAGAGGTGCTAGCAGAGTATCGCTCTAGTATCGGTATCAGGCATAAAAAAAATGTAATCGAACTGCGGTGGTTGGGATTTAAACCCTGGACCTTTTGGTCCATACTCCAGTACCTTAATCTCTAGGCCAGAACAGACGCTTGCTAACAGCAAGCTGATTTCTATAACGTATTTGTCCACAAACTGTCACATGTAGAGAAAGTCAAATTTATTTATATAGCACTTTTTACAATGGGGCATGGTCTAAAAAGCCCGTATTGTGGTGACCTAGTGGTTAAGGTGATGGACTATGGACCAGAAGGTCCAGGATTCAAATCCCGCTTCTGCCAAGCTACCACAGTTGGGTCCCTGAGCCAGGCCCTTAACCCACAATTGCTTGTATTTTTAAAACCGTATTAGTCGCTGTAATTCGCTCTTGATAGGGGCGCCTGCTATATAACATAAATGTAATTTAAATGTTTACAATATTGTATTATCTTAAAAGGCCCATCCAAAATTAAGCATTGGCAGTGACAGTGGCAAGGAAAAACTCCCTGAATATAGAAGGATGAAACCTTGTATACTTTTGTCCTGTTGTTATGCACACTGATTTATCCTCCATGATCCACCACTGAAAAACAGAGTACAGTTCCTCAGCCAAGACCCCATAGAGCATAAACATCCTGCTTCTCTGTGCAGTGGTAAAATCAATCAAAATATGATGATCTTCATAAATCTAACAATGCCTATAAAATCACAATGAGCACATGACTGTTGTTTTATTTGGTAGGCGTTTAACATTTTAAAGACATTTATAGACATAGTGCTGTATAATGTGCATTTGCTAAAAAAAAAAAAAAAAAAATTCCAATCCAAATGATAAAGTGCAAACCATTTTTTCCCCTAAATGGGATTGTTTTCATTCATAGTCGAGGTCCCAGTGGAACAGCAGCCCACTTACATTTGCAGTATAATTGGGATGTTGATTGTGATGAGATTTTATTATGTATCATTATTGTCAGTTAGTTATTGCCATGTAAACATATGATCAATTATAAATCTACAGCGCTCGTCAATGAGACTGAACTCAATTATTTTAGGCAACGCATGATAGTAACTGAATTGAGACAAGGATCCAAAAGTGACGTCCCAAAAATGATGGGAGGGGACCTCGCATATAGATCTATGGAAAAAAGCGAGCTTTAGTTCTGGGTGGGTGAAGGAGGTGTCTCCCTGTTGAGGTTGTGGGTCAGGGTTGGGACATGTTGTTCTGCATTATTTGCGGCACGTTTATCAGGATAAAGAGCAGAACGGGTGCCTGGAGTGAAAAGGACAAGCCCAGGGACCACAAGATCTGCACACATGCTGATAACACTGACCATTGTGTCGTCACTGTTGCCAGACTACCCGAGGTTAAATATATCCTCATTCCCACCTTTTTTCTGGACCTTCCTCCGCCTCGCTCTTCTTTTTATCTCAGGCCTATTTTTGTTGCTGTGTTTGACTTCCACTTAAGCATCTCACATATTCGTGTGTTTGCATAGTGTTCTTTTTTGGACCGGTTCTCTTTCACACTGCAAAGAAAAACAGAAACACCTTTCTTCTTGGATGTTGAGTTTCGGTGGAGACATCCTGGGATCGAGTGAAATCAAGGTTTGGGTAAAAAAATAAGCAGGTATATTACTTTTAAACATTTTTGTTTCATCTAGATGAGCCCAATTACCATAAAGTAGTGCAAAAAAATCTTAGGCTACCTTTAGATTTGTTGTTTTAGCAATGATAAATGACTATTACATAACATATTGTTGACGACTGGACCCAGGAATTTCGAACTTGAATTCGTTTTTCCGTATATTCTCTTCCACTGATCTTCATTCTATGGTTCTATGGTGTCACCTTGTTTCCCTTTTGATAAAGTGTTTCTTTGGCTGTTACCCTTCCAGAAAGACCATTCTTCATACTTCTTGGAACTGTAGAAGGATCAACTTCACAACCTGATGAAATTGCTTGAAGTTCCTGTTGCTCAAGTAGAAAAACTTGCCACTGTAGCCTATAGATGCAGCTTTCCCGTTTTTTTTTTGTTTTTTTTTTTTAAATACAGTCGAATACGGTTAATGGGACCACATCGGAACGGGATTGTTTTGGTCCTAATAACTGGCTGGTCCGATTAATCGAACATGCCCTATGTTACAAGTTTCTATAATTTATGTAACATATTAAATGGTTATTAAACCTTTATTGTATGATTTACACGTATAGCGAACGTACAAACAAGAACTACTGTTGCTTACCAACTTTGTT
>JAYJMA010000002.1:6997800-7008818 GCA_036873895.1 Parotocinclus cabessadecuia
AGTGCTCACATGACGCTGCCTACAGGATGGCTGGATATTTTTGGTTTGTGGACTTTTGTATTTCCAGTCCATCAGTGACACTGAGGCTTTTAAAGCTCCAGCAGCACTGCTGTGTCTGATTCACTCATAACAGCAGAACTGCAATGCTGAGAATGAGAAAATAACCAAGTAGTACCTGATCTGTGGGGTCCTGACCACTATAGAACAAAGAAACGGGGATGAACAAAGTGTGTGGAGAAAAACGTGGACTACTGTCTGTAAATGCAGGACTAAAAAGTGCTTCCATGTGGTGGAACTGAGAAAAACGGACAATGAGTTTAGAAACAATGACGTGTGCCAGTGAGCGTACTTTATACGTCATAATGTTCTAACCTTATTTTGTGGTTACAACACTGTGAGGTCAGTACGTGCGACAACTACATAATTATGAGACATGTCAGGCTATGCCACTTTGGCTCTGATATGTCGACATAAATATGTGGACACTCTATTCTAATGAATGGATTATGTCCCGAACGGATGTACAGCTGTGTTATCTCTGTAAAATATTGCCGGCTAAATATATGGCGAGTTTTATCTCATTGACACCCATTGACACTTTTCCTCTTAGAATCTGTGCTGCTCGTAATTTCGCAACGAGCACTGTTGTTGTGATTCGTTGAAGGAGCACCAAATCAACTGCAAAGTGACAGCCACTCAAACTCACAAAACAGGAGCACAGAGATGACAGAAGTACGTGTTGGGGAACTTTCCAGGCTGAATTGTCGGACGTGAGACCAGCTGCGTCCTAGCTCGCCGTGCTTTTTTTAATTTAACACCAGTGCAGCTGCAAAATAGTGGCCACAGAAGCTTATAAAACAGGACCGCAGAGTGACCCGATCATCAGTACTGCACTCTGGGAACAGCCTGAGCAGACGAAATGCTCATCGGTAACTTCATAGATTGTGTAGCTTCCATAGCCAAGCAGAACCAAACAACAATAATAGATCAACGTGCAAAATACAGTAGAAAGCATCAGCTGGGCAGCGACAGGACCCCAGCATAAACTGAAGTACATATAGAACCCAATAAGGTGTGAAAGAGCCGAACGTGGGACGAAAATAACCGAGACCAATGCCTTTGGAATGAATCGGGACAACTGTGAGCGACATGTTAATGACTATCAACTTCTTTGGTGCTCTGGTGGTTGATAGGAGCAGAATCAAAGAGGCAACTTTTTTGTTTTTTTTTTGTTTTTTTTCAGAAAAGTGCAAGCTATCAAAGTGGCCAATGAGGGCTTCTCTGGTCATTTTGGGTGTCCCAAAACCTTACAGTGTGCCAGAAGTCAGTGAAGTCATGAAGTGTAATGACGGGTGAGCTTGACATCCAAATTGACATAATTAGCCTGGTGTAGACAGATTTGTTGACCTGATTAAAAATTAATGTCCGATGAGCCCATGTCATTGTCCTGTCCATGAACATGTCAGCTATAACTTCATGGATCGAGGCAGAACTCGGCACAGAGTTTGGATTTCAGCCCAGTTATACAGTAGATGTTGTTTGGTAGTTTGCGAGTGTCGCTAGCTTTGGCTCCTAGACCTCAGGGGAGAAAAAGTAGGAACTTATTATTTCTTATTATTCATCTGCGCATTTTTTTGCTCGTTCGTTTGACAGGCTTGTAGCCAGCATGCAGACGTCAACCTGATTTGCAGCCCAAATTGTAACTTTATCTTTCATTCTCCCGCTCTCTCTCGCTCTCTCTTTCCATATTGCATCAGCATCCGCTATGCATGGCAGCCTGGAGTTTTACTCAGTGTGGGTAATAAGAGCGCTCGGCTCACTTATTGGCCTGGTCGTGGAATGGAGAGTTTTAGCTGGACACATGAGCGGCCTCATGGGACTCTCCGGCCGCCTAATTGGACTGTGTACAGTCAGGTATGTCCATCCTACACACACAGCTATATATAATGATTATTAACATCATGTCATGGGGTTCGCTGTGATTTGTCATTTGTCTTGTGATTGATTTTAGTCGTGTATTTTCATTGCCACATGTCATGGTTGCAATGGGGGTAGGTCACCCTAACCTTATGTTTTTTGAGCCAATCTGTGAGAGATATAAGAAATACATTGCTACCTTCTTCGACATGGGTTCTAATTGGTTTCATAGTGGGGACAAACTGCAGAATCTTTTGAGAGTCCTGCCTTTTTTTTTTGGAAGAATGTATCATTTATCCAGCTGACCTACCTGCAAGGCTAAGTTATTTCTAACTGCAGTTTTTTTAACTGGCTGGAGTGTTAAAACTGTTAGTAGTAAAATATAACATGTATTCGTCAGTATCACCTTTTCTTAAAGTCTAACCAGGAAACCCTTCAAACACTCGCTCACTTTTTCACACTCACTCACAATATACAATAGATTTCCACCTACAGACATGCTGGTAGACATGTTTCCACCTACAGACATGTTGCTGCAAGGTGGAAGGAAACTGAAGTACTCGAAAGAAGCCAACGTAGCCAAGGGGAGAACATCCCAATCTCTACACAGGTAGAGAACAGAAGTTCTCTGAGACATATATGCAGCCCTAACACTCCATGGTGGCTGTGTTTCAATTCAGGCGTTATATACAGTGCTGTTCAACTCTTAGTTCATCATTAGATTAGATATTTCATTATTTTAACAATGGTACAATGACCAATTATAATTATAATTTCAGTTTCTTTTTTAGAATACAAGCTGAAATACAACACATTTAAACATATATATATATATAGTTTGTTTTTTGTTTTTGTTTTTTAAACCTTAAAAATTAAATATTAAAAACAGAGATCTGTGGTGGCCCAGAGGTTACGGTACTGGGCCATGGACTAGAAGGTCCAGGGTTCAAATCCCACCTCTGCCATAGTTGGGTCCCTGAGCAAGGCCCAGTGGCACAGGGTGCCAGACAGGAATCACCCTAGACAAGGCACCATTTCATCACAATGCACAAACACTAACAGTCATACATACTGTGAACCTAAAGCATATCTTTGGATTGTGGGAGGAAACCGGGGCACCAGGAGTAAATCCACACTGGCACGGAGATGACATGCAGACTCCATACAGAAATGATCCATACCACTCCATCTGGGATCAAACCCAGGGCCTAATTGCTGTGAGTAGACAGTGCTACCCACCAAGCCACCACCCTGCCCGAATACAGGAAATAAGTAGATTAAATGGCTTCTGTAGGCAAAAGTAAGTATTTAGCGTACAGACTTTGCTCAGAAAGTGGCTTCTTGGTTGCACCTTTCAAAAAAATACAATTCCTGATCAAGCTTCTTCCGTCTGTATAAAAATGTCCGGTATTTTCTGGTTGTATTATTAAAAAGATACGTTACAAACATACATATACTGTGTATATACACACTGATCATTACAATCACCTGTCTGATATCTTGTATGTCTTCCTCCTGCCACTAAGGCTCTGACTCATCAAGGCATGGACTCCAGTCTATAACTCCTCTACAGGTGACCTGTGGTATCTACACGAGTGTAGTAGCAGATCCTTCACTTTCCTGTAGGTGGAAAGTTTGAGACTCCATGGGTCAGACTTGTTTGTCCAGCACATCCCACAGATGCTCAATCAAACTGAGATATGGGGAATGTTAAGACCAGGTCAACACCTTGAGCCCTTTACTTTTTGGCAGCACGTCGTTGTGCATTGTCCTCCTGAATGTGGACAATGACACTTTCCACGATGCGGTGCACTTGGTCTGCAACGATGTTTAGGTGTCAGCATAACATCCACCGGATTGTCAGGACTATAGGTTTCCCAGCAGAACATCGCTCAGATCCTGACACTCTCGTTATTAATGTTATTCAATTCAATGGGTTCATTCATTCATTCATTCACATTCTCTTCCGATTATTCCACACCCTGCAACTCTGGGCGCAAGGGCAGGAACAACCCTAGATGGGACGCCAATCCATCGTAGCCATGCACACAGTCACACACTAAGGGCCACATTAGAGACACCAATTAACCTAACCTGCATGCCTTTGGACGGTGGGATACAGGGGCGCAGATACAGGAAAACTCCACACAGAGCAACCGTAAAGCCCTTCAATTTAATTTTAGTTTAATGTTTTGTTTTATTGTTTTATAAAGATAAGGGTCAGATGAAATAAAGTCACGATTTTTAAAGCTTGTTTTAATAGTAGAATGTCCCTGTCACTATTTAGCAGGTATCAGTGGTCCATAAACTTTTTTTTTTTTGCTTTTATTTTCTGATATTTTATATCAGAAGTCATTTTTCCTAAGATTATAATATAATAACGTAAAGTCTGATTAGTCTGTGTGACTAGTGCTAGTCAAACTCTTTAAATACACTGCTCACATTATTAAATTAGGGGATATTTCATTACGGGGCATTTCCTTTTCAAATATCCCCTAATTCTGTGAGCACAGTAGTTAGGAGATCCTCGATTTGTTCACCAGTTCATACTTTAATATTTGGTGTTCATTGTTTAGAATAGCCTACAGTGTTCGGTCTATATTTGTCCTCATTTCAGCCTTCACTTTTTTTTTTTTTATTTGGGCTCCGTTGTTAGTTTGCATTGCTTAAAATACTCCTAGTGCCTGATAAGATATTTCTTTTCTCCCCTGGAGTCTAAACAGATGAAATACAGCCTGTAACCCATGACGTTTTGGCTTCTGCGGTTGCTTTAATGACGGCAGGTTCCGATCGCTTTTCCACAGGTCGCTTCGCCGGAACTTTGCTGCCATATAAGGCTAAAAACGGGGCGGGCCCGGATACTATCGCCTTATATGGAGTTCCACTTTAAGCGCGCTGTTCCCCGGCCGGTTGCTCGCTGATTGGCTCGAGACTGTCGCTCTGTTTACTCGGGCTTTGGCTGATTTCGGCTCTCAGCGCGTGCAGGACACGACATGCTTAGGCTCTGCGAGTCCACAATGATGGTTTTTACGCTTAAACTGGAATCAGAATGGACTGCAAACTCTATTAGGCTGTGACTTGCAGGTTGTTCACTTCAGCTCGGTGCAAAGGTCACGCAGACTGCGTGGTATAAATGTAAAACAAAAATAGTCCTTAAAGTCCATCCTGTTCCCTTGAACGTTGATTTAAAAAAAAAAAAAAGCTGGTCATCAGCCCAGCTTTTTTGAACTTCATATGTATGAACCATTTCTGATGTGATGTTTACTCAAATGATGGGACAAGATTTGTGGATTCTAAATAGGATTCATTCATGGAAATAAAATGACTGTTGATGCAGTGCGTGCCATGTCCCAGTTTTGGTGCGTCTTACATTTAGGAAAAAACTTTTAAAAGTGCTTAGCGCACATTATGGAGTCTTGCATTCACGCACGTGTTTCTGACCTCTACTATGGACAAATAAGTTTACTAATGAGAACACTTCATAAACTATCGTCAGTGCATCCGTGCAAGTCAAATCCAAAATGATAAATATAATTACAGCCCCTGTTCGGTTCTGTTTAAAGCTCTATCCCTGTACAGAGCGATTGAAACCCCGCGCACCTGTTTCAAAAAGTCCCCGAGTCCAATACTGGCCCGAAGCCCCGTCCCAAACAGCGCACAGGCTGCTGGCTGGGTACTGAAATCAGAGGCTCCTTGTTTCGCTCCACTTCTCGGGGACGGGACGCGGCCCTGCAACTTCCGAACGTTCCACTACGAGGTGCTTCCATTGTGACGTCTCGGATCGCAGTTCCTTTGTGTGTCCATATATGGTCATCTACGTCACAGCTTTGCGTCCGCCCCCTTGAGTAAACGAGAAAAAGCATTGGAGTTCCCTGGGCCGAGCAACACAAGCCGAGCTGCCGCCGCACTTCAGCACCAAATATCATTTCTCCATCTGATGCTGTCCAAGCGCGGAGCGATGCAAAGAGGCTGCAGTTAAACAAACCAACAAGAACAACAGCAAAACAAACAACAAACCAAAACACAAAAAGTGGGTTGTTGCCTGGTTTTTTATTCGGGACTGATCGCCGCAGAAACTTGGATACCGATCGTAAAGGGATATTTCTTCCTTTTTTTCGTGCGCGCCCGCGCATGTGCGTGTGTTGGGCTGCTTGTTTTATTCCGATTTAGATAAGCGCGCTCTGGAAGGCTGGAGACCGCGGGCGGATTGAGCCCGTGCGCCGTCGCCGACACAACTCACCCGGTTTAACTTGCTATGACAGGTAAATTAGCGGAGAAGCTTCCCCTTACCATGAGCAGTTTAATCAACGCCATACCCGACAGCCTTTATCCAGAAGAGGACATTCCCACTTCATCTATGAACATCTTCACCAGCACCGACTCCGTATCGCACTACTCGCAAATGAACACAGGTAAGTCATCAAAGTTCATGTCTGAAGATCTGCCATAGTTATAGCATAATGGATAGAGGCAAATATCAGAGCTCTGGAGTGTGCGTTAGGACACAGAGTTGGTTTATATTGATTGGTATAGATTTCAGCTCTTAATGCGTTGAAGATCTATCAACAGTTGGTGGTGCGCAACGCGTCCTCTGTTGCATCTCTTCTGATCACCACCATACTGTCACTTATTAGCCCAAAGAAACGCAGTTCAACCCTGCCCTTAAGAGAACAGTAGCGATCCCACTGATCAGCGGCACCAGGTGAGCTTAAAATGTTGCGAGCACGTGACGGCAGGTGAGCCCCAGCAAGAACACCTCTGAACGGTTTTAAGCACCTGCCGGGAAATTTAGAGAGAGGCACTCTGTAGCACGTTGCTGTGTAGAAATGTGCGGTGTTCGTGGTATTAAAAACCCGTGTGATGTCGTAGGGGAATAACAATCCCGCAAAAACAAGGTCCCCTAAAGGTTATAGAATAGTTTTATTCCAAGAAAAGAATCAAAGAACCATCAATGGCACGACGGCGAACACCCAGAGCAGATGAACAAAGTTTAGTTCCAGACCCTAAATTCCAAACGGAGCCCTTCCATCCTCTACCAGGAGGACCGGGTGATGCGGATGAATTGGAGCTTATAAATACTATGGGAACTGAAGGCTGCAAGATGGTGCAGGTACCTATAAAACGATGCTATTAGGTGAGATTAGAAATGTTCATTGTGTTGAGCAATTTGGGCAATTGTGGCACTGGTTCTTATGAGAATAATCTCTCCTGGCATCTCGGCGTTTGTTTTATCCAGGCTGAAAAATTCCCCGTGTCAGGGAGTCGTGGATTCTGCAATAACAGCGCAGTGGAACTGTTTGATTAGGCAATCTTGGTTATTGGGGTCCTAAATGGAGTAGAACTGGTGGGCGCAGGTGGGCGGGTTGGTGTTGCCAAAAATGTTTTACACGTGCGCGAGGCGCCGCTCAGACCAAGGACTCAAAATACAGAAACAGATCTGCGTTTTAATATTAATATTAACAATAATATTAAACCTACCGTTGCTTTGCTTGTTTTTTTTTTATATCGAAGCAGCTTTATTGAGAAGGGGGCGTTATGTGAACTATTAAAGAGCCATACAGTGTACATAAGCTTCAAAATAATAAAGGAATTGGTTTCATTAGGCTACAAGTCAAATAAAGTCCGGCATAAAATAGTACAGTTATTCCGAGAAAGAGGAGGCGGTGGAAAGAAAAACGAAATGTTATGCAGAAACGATTTAATTTAAGAAACGAGCATAAAACAATTCACTTTCAGCACTGATTCGAAGGATAAAAATACTGATATGTATTTTTAGCCAATCCGTCTATTTACGGCTTATTTCATGACTTGGTGTAGATTTTAAAACGCGCAACAGACCGATTTTACATTTATAAATATTTATAAAGTCTAGATATGGCAATAACAGTAACAAGTCTCATTAATAATGATCTGAATGTGATTTATTTGTTAAAGGAATAAAAAAATGCTGATTAAAAAACTGATAGGCATCAAATGGAAAAACACAAAAATAATACATAAATGAAATTATTACTCTGTTAAAAAAAAAAAACGTGCAAATCAGTATTAAATTGTGCGCTGCAATTCAGCGCGTGTATTCCTTAAATAATTTCTTAACTTACCTAATAATATAAATTAGCATCGTTTAGGAGGTGTCAAGCAGAGATTTTTCCCTTCCAGGCTGCAAAATATCTCAAAGAATTTAGTCAGTGCTTAAACATGATCATATTCCTATGTGTGTATTTTCTAGTCTAGTGGTTTTATTTTTCTAGGACACAAATACAGCCAGGATGCGTGAACGAGAAAATGAAATGAAAAATAATTCAAATCAAAACAATTCATCCCGACCAGTTTTCTATTTAAAGCCAATCGAGATCAAACTCAGGACAAAACATCTTCATAGGCAATTCACAGTTTTAATTCAGCACGTGCGAGCGTGAATGGGTGTTGAATTAACGGCTTCTTAATTCAAGAAAATAAATACACGAGCACGCGTTTCAGTTTTTTTCGAGAGACTTTGATTTTTTTTTTTAAGTTAATTTTTTTTTCTTTACTGCAAGTCATTGCAAGTTGCAGCTCTCCATTGTTTTTTGGGGTTTGCCAAACTGAGTTCTTTACCTCCACCGTGTTTGTTTTTTGCGCACACGTTTGCATTACGCTGAATACACATACGTGACACCAGCTGTAATTTTGGTTTGGTGGTTCCCACAGTAAATCATGATTCAGTATACTCTGGAATTACAAAGACGAGCTCGAGCACTAAACAGCCTAAGAGTGGCGTCTTTTGGGGTGATCGCGTTAGCTTGCCTTTTAAATGCCGGCCTTGTGTCCAGTGGGATCAATAAAATGCAATACAATCAAGCAACAATTGGAAAGATCGAGCAAGGCTTGGCAATGCCCTCTTATTTCGGAAAGTGAGTTCATTGATGAAGTTCATATGTGATACTGGTGATCGTGTGCACCCATAGGAAATCCTGTCTTCAGCAGGACACGTTGTACTGTAGAACCTGAGGGAGGGGGAAGGAGAGAGAGTACAAGACCGAAAGAGTGAGAGAGGGAGGAGGAGATGATGTTCACTCCCGAGTTGGTCAACTTTTTTTCCTCAGTCAAAGATCTAATTTTCATTCCAGCAATCCTCAGGTCTGCTCATACGCACTCTTGTGTTTCCTTTTTTGGAACAGCTGAACAGAGAGAGGTATGACTTGATGCTGAACTGGTAAATGTTGGTATATTATAGGAGATCCTAGCTAGATCCTGGTAGCCAATCCCAACCCACACTCCCCAGCATCTTCTTTGACTGATCTTTTGGCGTAGGAGTGCTTTTGTATTGTTTATTCCTCACTTGACCTTCCGATCCCTTTCCACAGATAACATCATGGACCTTGGCATGAGTGGCGAGAAGAGCAGCAATGAAATCCCCTATGCTTCTGGTAGCTTCCAGTCCAGTCGAAGCGGCCAAACTGTTACCTACTTGGGCAAATTCGCCTTCGACACTCCTCCTTCAGGTGGCATCGGGAGTTCAGGCTGGTGCCCGGACAACAACATCATCAGCCTGGTGAGTGCTGGCATCCTTGGCGTGTCCCCTTCTCCGGGTACCATCACCACGCAGACGTCGTCGTCGGGCGGCATGAGCGTCCAGTCGTCAGATATGGACCAAGTCTATGCTCCTCCCCTTCCCGCCTACTCTGCCTGTGGGGACATGTACCAGGACCAGGTGGCCTTCCACCACAGCCCGGCGGCATCGTCCTCGCTGCCCTACGCGCCCTCTGAATACCACAGCTCTTCCAAAGCAGTGGACGCCGGGCTCTTCTCCATGATCCCTGATTACAACCTATTCCAGCACCAGGGCAGCACGGGTGAAGCGGGCACCATGGAGCACAAGCCTTTTCAGACCGTCGAGCCCCTCCGGGTCAACCCTCCCCCCATCACGCCTCTTGAGACCATCCGGGCGTTCAAGGACAAGCAACAGTTGCAGCCGGGCTTCCTGGGCACGCAGCAGCACCACGTTTCCCAGCACCACCACCACCACCAGCCGCAAACTCTGGCCCTCAAACCTGTACGTCCTAGAAAGTACCCGAACCGGCCCAGCAAGACGCCCGTCCACGAGCGACCCCACGCTTGTCCGGCCGAGCACTGCGACCGGCGCTTCTCTCGCTCCGATGAGCTGACGCGCCACCTGAGGATCCACACGGGCCACAAACCCTTCCAGTGTCGCATTTGCATGCGTTCGTTCAGCCGCAGCGACCACCTCACCACACACATCCGCACGCACACCGGCGAGAAGCCCTTCTCTTGCGACTTCTGCGGGCGCAAGTTCGCCCGAAGCGACGAACGCAAGCGGCACGCCAAGGTGCACCTCAAGCACAAGGACAAGAAGCCCACAGAGAAGGCGGGCAGCTCGAGCGCGACAGCCGCCACGGGCACTCGGGCATCTCCTCAGGGCTCCTGCGGGAGCACCGGAGCAAGCGGTGCCAGTGTACTGACTGTTACCACGTGTGCGTAGTGGTCCTGGTCAGAATGAGGGAGGAGGAAGCCTCGGGAAAGGCCTGGCTGTTGACTCATAGACTCGCCCTCTTTAGTTCTACGTTATGATGTTTTTCGTTCAAGGCGGTTAAGCCACGTTGACCCAGGCCAGTCGGGTCTCCGGGGAGAAAAGGCAGTAGTGTTTTATGGCAGAGAGAGTAGCAGAGTGGGGCAGCAGTCAGTCACAAGTCAGGTTAGCCCTGAAAAATGGGGAAACGCCTTCTGGAAAAGCATTACAGGCTCAGGGAGTCCACAGCTCCACGGACCTTCCTTGATATTTCAGTCCAGGTTAAACTATCGTAAAATGTTACATGGTCAGAAATAAAAGTGATAAACTATCCTTCGGGGTACAGCTGTCGGCCACTGGGTTAGGTTTAGGGCTACTGTTCGCACTGGTAGCTTGGGAATTTCTCCAAAAAGCCAGCTTTACCATAACGGTAGCTGTACCTTTGAAGGTGTGATCCATTATTTGGAAATAGTGCAGCACCTTCTTCTCTGACCATGTCACATAAAATGCAAGGTGAGATTCATTAGATTTTTTTTTTTTTTTTTTTTTTTAATTTTTTTTACAATTTATTTGAAAAAGTGCAATTTAATTT
>JAYJMA010000002.1:7016393-7032216 GCA_036873895.1 Parotocinclus cabessadecuia
TGTGTGTCGCTGAAATGACCACTGATGCCGATAACGACGTTAAGCAAAACAAATAAATACAGAGTTTTTTTCAAGCAGCCAACACTGACAGAGGGTAATTTTATATTTCATGTACGTTAACAGTTTATCAAGTAAAGCCGTAGAGCGCATCTCACACACTGAACTGTTATCTTTATGTATGTAAGATCACAAACGTAAGATTACTGCAACATGTTTACGGCACACTTTGTGGAACAAGGAGGCGGTAAGACATGGCTGCAGGGTTTTTTTTTTTTTTCATCTAATGCCCTTAATGATCCTTTGTCATTTATTTCATTCCAAAAGCCCCAACTAATGTTATTTAGTTTCCAAAATCATTGATAGATAGATACAAAGCTTTATTGACATGTACATGATATGAAACTGGAGGTACCTCTTACAAAAACTGTGCAAGACAAAAGTACATGAACATTCAAGTTTAAGGGCACATAAAGGCAATTTAATATCGCATGTAATATAAAAACAGTACAAGTGTATTGTATGCAGTACAGTACCTGTTATATAAAACTATAGGACCATTATAATAATTATATAGTGTAGTGTGATATAATGTGTACCGTGTTAATATGTTAAAAGTAGCAGCAGTTTAGTGTGATAATAAAAAAAATAATACTAATAATAATAGCAGCGATTGACGATTAGTGGTGCAAAGTTGCAAGAGAGAAATAAGTAGTGCAATCTCTGCCGCATAAGTTCTTACGGGTGTGGTTATGCAGGGAGAGAGAGATGGTTGATGCAGCTCTGGGAAAGAAACTGTTCCTCAGCCTGCTAGTCCGAGTTTTTATTGTCCTGTATCTCTGTCCTGATGGTAGAGGGACAAAAAGATGGCATCCTGGGTGGGTGGGATCTTCAGCAATGTTGCTGGCTTTCTTCTGAAAGCGGTAAGCATAAACAGAGTCAAGACCTGACAGGGAAATTCCTTTAATCCTCTGAGCTGTTCTTATTTAACCTTCAGATGCTCTTTTTACTAGAATATAAATCAATAATGTCAAGAGACTAATTCGTATTCTTTATTTTATAATGTTCTTTATAATATTTATTATATTTGCTTTTGTGTATATTCTTCATAAAATGAATTGCTCTTATTATTGCCCTTATCTATTGTTATATATATATATTAGCTTCTTTAATTTGTTCTATATTTAGCGTCTGTGTATTCAAAATGTTATAAAATAAGTTAATTTCTTGCGTCTGTCATCTAGGCTGCCCATAAATGTGGAGTCCCTGTTTGAGTCTTGGTCATCACTTGTAGGAAAGTTTTTTTTTTTCCATTGTCACCCTAGGCTTGCTCAGTTTAGGGCTGTGGGCCTAGATATTTGTAAACCTGCTTTGAGGCAATGTTCTTTTGTAAATAGCACTGAAATACATTTGAATCGCCTTGACACTTCATTTGCCAGAGAGAAATGTGCCTTAAGACTAATCAAAATGGGACTAATTGATTTAAATTTTACTTGGGATGAAAGGGGGCTATCAGCAGAATTCCAGAAGAGAGCCGGAAGGACCAAGAAGTGAACAACTACTATGCTGAACATGAGAAACACCCACATGGTCCATGTAGTACGTGCTACATTGAAGATGGCTCTGATCTTGGCTTGTTTCACTCTCTTCTCTTCTATAGACTTCTGAAAACAAAGCAAGGAATCTGATGTCGTACTCCGTACGAGAGCTCTCCAGATACCTTACGGTCTCACTGTAGGTCAGGGGGCTGGGATGGGAATGTCAAAAGCTTGGCTTTGTAGACTATTGATCATGGTCCTGCTGAAAGATCACAATATGACACTTGCACCACTTGGAGTCTTCAAGGAACCGTAGTTAAATAGTGAAAGACAAGTCTGAATTAATTAACGCGATAAAATGATTTTTCTTGTTGAGGGGAAAAACCCCTCTCAGTTTCAGTTTCACACACCGCACTATAATCCTCAGTGACTCTCTCCACCCAGATCTGACGTGATTAACCTTCCAGACCTCATAGAAATGGTGTGTCTAACACACACACACACACCCTGCTCACTCTTTGTGTTGTATCCACACGCACTCCCCGCCCTCATTTTGTCTGTAATATGATTAACCCCCACAATCCCGCCGCAGCTCAGGTTCTGGCAACTTTAAGGACAGTGTTCTTTTCGTGTGTGTGCAGGTTTGTTTTTAGCACTGACTTACTGCTCCACACACTACTAATGAGCTTTAAGTAGATGGTCACATCACTGTTTACACAAATGTAACCTTGTGATTGTTAGTCAGTGTGTTTATCTTTTGGTTTTCAGTAGACATAACGTTCCTGTGGCTTAGTAGATTGTTCCCTGAGCATGATTCAGATCCAGGAGCATTAAGAGATGATGCTGTAGCCTGAACTGAACGTAACATCACATCACATCACATCACATCAGCCTTCTTGAATTAGGGATGTACAATATAGCTGAAGTTCTCTCATGGTTGAAGGAGAATTTTATTTGTGTTTAATTGGTTCACAGCAGGGGCATCATTACACCCATTTTGGTGGCACCCCATGTAGTCTCCCCGCCTCAAACACAATTATTTGGGATAGCCTGTTGTTTGTTTCATGACGGAAGGTTTTAATGCATAGCCTGAGAGACATGGCCAAATTGGAAGGCTACATTTTTTCATTTCTTGCCACACACAAGTAGGGACACATAAAACTGCTAAAGCTAAAGAAGTGTTAATTTACTATGCTATGAATTCTACTAAATATTATACTATACAAAAGTGATGGTATTAAAAGAAATAAGCGTTTCATGTTTATGGCTTCGATAACAAGTAACCGATTATTTAATTTACAGTATAAGCTTATCTTTTAATTGAAACTTCTTTATTGATAAAGAAAGATATCAGGGTATCTGTGCTCTTGCTAGCTTTATCTTTAAGCTGTTAGTTTTAACAAAAGCTGCATATTCAGCAGGTTATTCTGTGTTGCGAAATTAGTTGTTCCAGGTGTCCCTATATGGCTTTTTTTATATATGCATGTACAGTTTGTCAGCTCTTCAAACAAAACCAAGGCATGGTTTTTATTTTGTTTCAAAAACATGTTTTTAATCTTAAAACTTTACCAAAGAACGTTTTATTAGTGCCCGTTTCAATAGTGACATTATAGCTTATTTTGAGCATAAGAATCTGTTACAATTAGGTTTTTTTTTTTTTTTTACAGTTTGGATCAGGTGGAAACGTATTAATACATTATAATAGCGACATTTGTAATGTGACACAAGATTTTCAAACTTTTGAATACTTCAAACCTCCTGACCATATGTCCATGGCCGGCAAGGAATAAAGCTGGATCTGAAATACAGGTGTGTGGTTAAATAGCACCATACTGTTTGATATAGGAACAGTGTAAGAGATTTGTTTTACTCATTTGTAGCGTTTTTCATAGAAATTAATTTGTAATTTATGGTAATTGTAGTTTGTTTAATTGATCCAGTGAACAGTTAGTTTCAGTGATATTGTGGGTTTTTGTTTACAGTTGCTACTTTATAACCAAAAGCAAAGAGCTTGTATTTTATTACAAAATGGTTCAGAGCATATTTTAATTAAGAAAAAAAATCGAAGTGCTCGTGGTTATTATTTGGTTAGACTAGAATATTATGGGTTCAAGACCCACCCAGTGTCCAGTGCTATGCGATCACGCCAGTTGAGACTGGTGGTGGAGAAATACATTTGGGCTCTTGTAATCTCAGCATTTGGAAGTTTTGGTAAAAGGCCAAATCTGATCAGGCCTCATTCCTATTTGCATCCTGACTTTAAGCTTTCTGAGAGAGATCAACAAGATCAGTCACTCTATTGTGATTCTCCTGTATTAGCAGGGATTTTGTGCCGTGGTTCCTATTGCATCTCCCGTCCATATAATCTGATTAGCTGATTAGCAAGGAACCTAGCATGAATCACACAGTGTGCATTCATAGCGATTGGCAGAGTCTCCTTCCTGTCAGAGCAGGGAACGAGTAGGAGGTAGAGAAAGAGGGATAGGCTTGAAATGAATGGTGGACAGTACACAATGAGACAGTAGAACTGCCGAGGATATTACATAGCATTACATTAACATAGTATATCGTGACATTAGCATTGAACCCCACATTGAATAGTACTCTGAAAAGAATAAAAAAAAGCTGATGAGAAACTTGCTTACCAAAGTTGACTAAGATGAACGACCTGGGTAAATCTATAAAAATCCTTTTTTTTTTTTTTTTTATTTATTAATTTTTATTTTTTATTTTTGAGATTTTGGCCACTGAACCTTTCCAGAACCTCTTCACAATCTTTTATCTGACAAAAAATGTAATTTTTAAAAATGTGTTTTTTAAGGCTTAATGACAGACTGTGAAAACAATGAATGAAACAAAAGACAAAGCTTAGACTTGAACTTGGGACACAAACACTAGAGGCCCATGTATGGTTTTTAAAAGCATCTGCAGTGTCACATCACTGTTTTGTGCTCTGCGTTGCTTTTCTCTGCACACACTTTGACCATCACACACTGTTTAAGTTGCTAAATAAATAGCGAAGACTTCGTTTCAAACAAGGGGTTTAAATAGCGGGGGGTGTGATTAAGGAAGTGCCGAACAGGCTAGATGAATCAATATTCCCACAAATGGACTTGGCAGAAGAGCTGGGCTGGTTTGGAAGTGTGGAGAGTAACAAAGTCTGAAGATCTGAGCAGACCAGCGAAGTCTGGTGATAGTTTAATAAGTCTAATAACATTAGATGTAATAGAATGTTTGTTTATGAATGGCTAGTCCGTGATACATAGTGTTTATAATAAAATCCTTGATTTGTCGTGCATTCAACTTACGTTGGATTTGTCATAACGTATTCCCATTGTAAAACGGGGGAGAGTTTAATAGTTATTACCCGAATACTAATGGGTTTTGCAGAGTAAGATGCTCTGACCCATCCCCATTCAGATACATATGCATTGAGTAGCTTGATTCTTACACACACACACACACACACACGCATGCAGAGCGTGGTGCTTGAGCTCTGAGAGGTATGAATAGTACACCGGTTGATGGAGGAGAATCAGTGTGTTAAAGAGGCAGTGTGTAGGTGGGCCGCTGAGACTCGCTATCACACATGCTGTATTTAGACACTGCGCCTTCACTCCAGTGCAGCCATCAATTCTGATTCCTCAAGCAAGAGATGGACAGTCTTATGGTCAGAGATTAGCGCGTGGATTCCTGCAGTCCTCCACGGATACATCTTATGCACTGACTCACAGATCCGCTGGAACTCCGAGTCCAGTCATCCTGCTGAATCATACACACCGGTTCAAATATTGCCTCAACTCAGATCAGAACAGCGCTCGGCTGGTTTGTTTTAGCTCCGCCACATCACACGCTCTTCCGGAACAAATACACACACACACACACACTTTACTTCAGCTGTCTCCTGGGTAGCATTAGGATCCATAATGATTGATGTCATATGGTCTTGTCCATCTGCACTGTGACGAGTTAGTCCTCACTTGAAGACACAACCATGTTAATTCATACCTGTGTGATACATCTGTTAATGTGTGTTACTGTAGCTGGATTTCTACTACGGCCAGTTATGTAATCAGAAATATAGGGCGTGTCATATTCAGAATCATTTGTAGGCTGCTTGTACAGGGGTGCACACCGAGGGGAACAGCTGTGCCCTTCTGCTTGCCAATCCGTCATGGGGCACAACTGTGCATAAAACATATCTTGCGAAACAATAAATAGATTAAGCCAATTAATTTCACTGAAGTGAAATTTATTCTGCTATAGATCAGGAATAACGTTAACCGATACCCTTGCAGTTGTTTCGTTGTCTAATTACATACCTTATATGGTTATAAGTAGGAGCATAATTACCTGATTTTCTTTTAAACGTTTTGCCTATGTGCTTTTACTCCAAGTGGAAAAACCCGAAAGAAACTGGGTCTGACTAAAAGCGACAGCCGCTCGAGCTTTTGGAAATATGCTGGGCATTGTGGGAAAGGTAGTGCCTCTAGTGAATAATCACGGATTGAATTGACTTGGAGCACAGCGACATGCTGCTGGGGCAAGTACTCTGCTAAAGTTAGTATGATTCTTCATGGTGCTATTCGTAAATGCCTCTTACTGCAGATTCGGCCCAAATCGAAATGAAATACATTTTTGTAGTTTAAAGTCCAAAGTGTCAGGCAGCAGTCTACCACATGTACCCTTCCCATGGGCTTTCCTAGTGAGAGCTGAGATGGTCATCCCATACTTGTTTAATTCTGAACATAGATACCAGCTCCTCCCTAGATGTTATCAAGCCTGCTGTGAGATATAATTCCGCAACATGTGGGATCCAAGACTAGTTGCAGGACCCCCCTCCTCCCAGAACTTATCCATTTTCCATATTAATGAGACCAGAATAAATTACTCCCAGTGTACCGCAGCACCTGATGCTCACCACACCACCCCCACCCCCATTCACACTGGGCCAGTTTAGAGTAAGCAGTTAATCGAATGCGTGTCTATGGGATGTGGGAGGAAACCGGAGCAAACCCACATGGGCACAAGGAAGAACGTGCAAATTCCACACAGCGAGAGTCCTAGGTTGAGATACATCTACCATAGACGCTGACCCAGACAAAAATGGGGTAAGAGGGGGACTCTTACAATTTTCAAAAAGTCCAAGTCTTTTCCAGATCTGTGTATTTCTATCCACAATCAGAGGCTGGGACCAAAATCACAAACTACTGCGTTACAAATATTAAACGTGCCATGGTGATGGACGTGATCAGTTTCACACACTGAGTGGTGATGGGTAGGTGTAGAATGCCACCTGAAATCTAAGTATTACGTTGTCTGAATAAGCTGGTTACAAATGAGCTGCATTTATCATTAATCACTAATCAGGTGATTATAGAAATTCAAGGGTGCAGTAAACGGATTGGTCATATTCACTCCTGTTGCGAATGGAGTTGAAAAATAACACTCTTTCCTTTTCTCTGAAGCTGGCTGGTGTCCCACAGTTTTAATGTAATGACCAGAACATCGAAGGCTCACGTCTTAGCCCCTAGGCCTGGCCCTTAACCCTTTATTTCTTGAACCGTGTAACTTAAAATTGCATCACATTTGCCTATGAATAAATGGAAATGACTCGGGATTGAAACCAAATGCTGTGTATTGTTACTGCTCTCAGCTGGAGTTATGGCAGCCCCCTCACACACTGACCCGCTGTTAGTAAATTCAGAGCTAATCCTGGGGCGACTCTGTCGCCGTTTCAGCTGTCCCTGATTGCTCCTGTAATCTGCTGTCAGGAAGTAAACCCTCTGCATAATGGCTACCAGTGACCATGGCAGTGTAAATAGCAGATAGATGACTGCCGTAATAACCTGTCATTGTTTAATTTGGACAGCGTAATTTGCAGAACCTGTGGCAATTTTGGTTGAGCCGTGGCTCTAGGCGTAGACTGACAGAGCGGATGTCCGCGTAGGACTGCGCCAGTTTCCCCACACCCAGTGGCTCCAGCCTTTTTTGTTCATGTCTCAGAGCGCGTGATGACGGCCGGTTGTCCCTCCACGCTGCTCCCACGTGCTGCTTGTAAACCGATTGTCAGGCAGCACTTGATGTGGCCAAGCTGCCAGTCAGACGCATAAACAGGACAGAGCAGTATCCGTTTCCCATGAGCCCAGGGCAGGAACTAGTCCCTAGATCACAGAATGGCACTGACTCGGATTGATCTTTTAATTAGAGCTCTGGATAATAAGCAGCGACAGGAGCATTTGACTTCTAATCAGGATAAACGATGCCTCCTTCTACGGATCCAAAATGTTTATCGAGGGGGCGATGATGCCCAGGATTGTGGTCCCTTTTCCTGGTTAAAGTTTTGCTAATTAAGGATGAGGGCTGAGGAAGTTTTTGTGTGTATAGTTTTTACCATATAATTCACTGACCAGCATTCATCGGCATCAATGGTTCCCCAAAAAAATCCGCAACACAAACGTGTGCGAGAATTCGTATGCGCCTGAGACTATTTCCCAGCCAATTGCATTAGCCTATTGCTTTTGTTATCTAGAAAATGAAATAAAATGCTAATATTACATAAAATATATAATATTCCATACAGAGCCTGTGACTCACCAGCAAGGTTTAAGGAAGGACTGTGGTGGCCTAGGGGTCAAGGTACTAGACTATA
This sequence comes from Parotocinclus cabessadecuia, assembly GCA_036873895.1. NCBI lineage: Eukaryota > Metazoa > Chordata > Actinopteri > Siluriformes > Loricariidae > Parotocinclus > Parotocinclus cabessadecuia. The sequence continues at coordinate 7,024,581 of JAYJMA010000002.1, forward strand.
GACCAGAAGGTCCAGGGTTCAAATCCCACCTCTGCCACAATTGCTTGGATTGTAAGACTGTATGAATTGTAAGTCGCTCCGGATAAGGGCGTCTGCTAAATGATGCTAATGTTTAACATTTTGGCCAACACATCATTATTTGCTTCATTGATAATCCTAGACTTGGAGTTGTTGGTTTTGTTACCACATATGTAATACATATATTCAGTGTGTATCTGTATTACATATATATACTGTGAAAAAGTCTAAGGCCGCCATTTGAGTTGTTGTTTTAATGACCACATAACACAGTTTTGATGATTTGACCAAAAAAATTTTTAAATATGATTTGGCACTCCATAATATTCGTGTCCACTGGTCTGCAGTCCAGTTTTTGTGAGTTTTGGAATATCTTAACCCCTCAACAAAAAATGTCTTGGCTGCTGCCATTCCAAAAAAAAAGGCATCCTGATGAAGCAGCTAGATGCTGCTAGTGCTCAAATGTAATCAGAGGTCACAGTAAATACTGCCACGATATCCTGTAGAAGCTATTTTTCATATTTCGTCCACATTTTGTAGTCGTATTCTAATACAGAGACTGAGAATTAATTATGTATGGTTGTTAAAACAAGGATATATGTAATCAAACTGTGCCTACGATTTTGCACAGCACTGTAGATCACTGTATCATCGCACAAAAATACTTTCAGGAGCAGCACAGTGGATCGATGGGTAGCATCCTTGCCTCAAGCAAGAAGATCCTGAGTTCAATCCGAGGTGGAGAAGTCTGGGTCCTTTCTGTGTGGGCTTCTCGGGTTTACTCGGTGTACTCTGGTTTCCTCACACAGTCCAAAGATGTGCTCAAAAATATTGTTATATACCAAAGGGGGGCGCTGCAGAAAACATTTGGGCGCCATGGTGCGCAAACCTGTCCTCTATTACATCACTTGTTTGGTAATAGTTCACTGATTGGAGTTCTGAAGAGTAATGCTTTTATATTTCCAGTTTGTTATACTATAATCTGAAATGCATGACAGTTTATGTAGTTTATGTAGAGATCAGGCTCATGGTTTTCAATTGTACTTGGACCCTGAAGAGCTGAGCTCGAGAGTCTGAGAGTTGCTTTAGGAATGCAGTGATATTTAAGAACATTTAGTGGTATCCATCCAGGATCAGGCTGATACAGCGACGTTACTAAAACAGAACCACACATTCTTCCCATTTGTGTAAGTAGTGTGTATGGCTTGCTCTGGACTAATCTTGAACAAAGCTCTTAACTCTCGATTGCTCAGTTGTAAGCTTTGACTGGTGATGTCTCTCGTTGGATGGAAGCTCGAGACAAATCAGAGAAGGTGTGCTTCTGCTACATTCTCTCTTTTTTATTAATGGATTCCACGATTGTGTGAGGAAATTCCAAGGTTCTGTCGAGAGTTCTGTTTAACTAATAAATGAATCAATTAATTAAGCCGAGTTGAACCCTCTGAGAGCTATCACACTCATTCTGTGACATTTAGTCATTTGGCAGATGCTCTTGTGCTGCCGATTCAGCCTTGCAATTGTGGGTCAAAGTGGTAGCTTGGCAGTGTTTTTTTTTTTTCTTTTTCTTTTCTCTTTATCTGCTTAATCCTGGATAGGGTCGTAGGAGACCCGGTGTCTAGGTAGCGGCACAGGGTGCCAATCCATCGTATGGTACATACACTCGTACACTTGCACAAGGTCCACATTTATAATCAATAAACCTAAAACCAGTTTTTGGATTGTGGGAGAAATTTGGTAGGGACTGTGGTGGCCTAGTCCCACCTCTGCCACAGTTGGGTCCCTGAGCAAGGCCCTTAATTGTAAGTCGCTCTGTTTAAGGGCGTCTGCTAAATGACATAAATGTAAGTATAGCTGACCCAATGTACAAGGGCAACATGTGCAGACTCCACGCATTTGGGACATGCGCTCCGAAACCTCTGCTCCATAGTCTGCTTCCTTAACCACTGTTCCATCAAAGGCCATGGATCTGAATTAATCTTGCGTCTCTCTACCTCTTGCTGTTACAGGTGGTTTACTTTACCGAGATGCACAAGATCTTCAGCGAGCTGACCGATCAGATCGATCAGGGCGGCTTGACAGACAAAGAGCGAGAGCAACAGAACGAGAGCAAGCTGAACGAGCTACGTGCTCTGTCCATTGTAGCAGATGATTGAGGAAGATGATACAGGCTCCTCTAATCGTATTCATCACCAAATTATTACCTGGCATTCAGTCTCGGTTACTTTTCAGAGCGATTTTCACTTATTTGTGGTACTACTTCAGAATTCCTTTCTTTTCAGCCCATTAACTTCTCTTCTCAGTTATAGACAGTAATGGTCATGCGGTCAGAAAAAGAATGGTCCTTCAGGAAAATACACTACATTATTATAATTTGTCAGTGCCATTGCCTGAACAGTGAAGGAAGGGATCACACTGGTGAGTAGACCATCACTGGAACTAAGCTTAAACTATTGATGAACTTTCAATCTGAAGTGAACTGGGTCTATCAAAAGTGTACAAAAACATACCTGGTAATTTAATACTGACGAAGTATTTTATTCTTTGTCTATGAAGTGTTTTATAGCAGTCTCCGTTTAGTTACGATCAGTTGAGCGTTGAAGGTATATTTCGTCAATGTAGGTTATTTAAGCAGTGCTCTAGCGCCATTTAGTGGCAAACGTTTTGTGTGTTACGATTTCAAAATGAGGTTTAAACCGGGACGCATCAGCACGGCTCTGCATTCTGTAAAACCAGCATTTCGTTCAGGACCAAACTGATAAACCATGACTTATTTGTTTCCTAATCGAACTGGAAGTACTCCAAACGTCTTAACAATGACAATCGCCAAAACGTCGGTTTGTACATGAAAGTGTCTTTATTTACGGCTTATTCATGACTTTCAGATTATTTTGCAACATGTGCCTTTGCATTACTCAGGATTTTATTCGTACTTATAACCTCTTCATGTTGCGTCTAAGTTGATTTGAGTCCCAAGTTCTTTTTAACTTGTATCGTTTGTATTGGTCATTTTTTTATTTGCCATATGAAGTCTTGCAATAAATTGGATGTTGGCAATACCCAAAATGGAACATTCTCTGTTGTGTAAATGCATTGTAAAAGCGGCTTGCTTTTATTTTTGATGAATCCTATCCTGAAACATCGAGGTCTGTGCTGCAGGGGGTAGAAAATAGAAAATATCGGAACATATTTTTGCTAAGCTGCTTTACCGAAGTCGGTTTATGTAAGGACGAAATGTGGAGAGGAGCCAAGTTGAAAATAGAAAACTGTCCACCCTTGGGTAGGACTTGTAATTTTCTGAATAAGAAGTGTAGAAATATTTTGGATTTGAGCATGGCATAGACCTTTAAGCAACATAAGGTCTCAGATAGTCTGCTCTACAAAAGGAGCTCTACAGGTCCCTAGAATAACTGCAAAAACGACTACAGCAATCACAGTGTTCTGAGTGGTACCACCTTTAAAGGAACAAGCATCTGCAATGCTCACCAGGATAAACGGTGTAAAAATCTCTTTTGGCCCAACACATCATGGTCTGAAGAAATCTCCAATTTACCATTTTTATTCGTCTGCTTAATAAAAGACATACAGTACAGAACATGTCTACCCTGGTTGGAATTAGTCATCTCATGAGGGTCAATATTTACAGCTCAAGAACAACGTCCACATTTACAGTTCAATCATTGCAATTAAGATCCACTCCTGGGCAAAAAAATGGGACAAATCCAAAATTCAACACTTTTAACGTTCTCAGCAGCAAATAATCGGTAAGAAAATGAGCAAAGATGAAACGTGATAGCCTTGCCCTTTGATTTTCTAAAATCTTTCATGCTTTCCTGAAAAAAAAAATCCCAGTTAGCTCATGCTTAAGGTAAGATCACACTTAAGTTAGGTTAACTGGAGTTTCTCGTTCCCCACAAACGATTGGTGTCTTGTCTATGGTTATTCCAGGCTTGGGCTGTGTCACATGCTAGGACCAACCAGTACCAACAACTGAAACACCTCTACCTCCATGCTTCAAGGTGATCTACAGTAACTCTTGTATTTCTCATCACATCGGTGAAGACGCTTCTCCATTCAAAACTCTGCTAAAACTCTCTCAATCTATACCACAAACACCTTTCTGTCCTTGACAGCACTGGTTTTCTTTTTTTTTACTACACAAAACCTACATTGGTTATCCCTCTGGTCATTGGTCTCGTCTTGGTTTCTAAGGTCTTAAATGCCACGTCTTTACAAATGGTCAATTGGAGCAGGTGGTCATCTCTGCTTGTAGAGGCTTTGGTCCCTTCAGATCTTTTCATTTCATCATACATGATAGTGAACTGGGGTTCTGCTGTGCCTTTAGGGTCTTATAAATTTCAGAATAGCAACAGTTAGCCTAACAAAGACTAGCTGTGTGATTCCAACAGCAATCCTTGCGTGACATTTACCTTGAGACTCAAGACTGCACATTGAAGATCACCAGCAGTAGATATCTGTCACATACGTCACTCAGATATCGGAGGGCTACAGCTTATGACAAAATACACAAAATGACTTGCCTCAATATTACACATTTAAATGTTATCATGAGTTTATCTTCATGTATTTTATCTTTCTGTATAAGGGAATCTCCCTGTTTCAGGCTTTAGTTCACGACCACAACAAGAAATTAGTGGCATAGGTACGAGGGACGCATAGTTCTACTTCTTGCTAGTTTACTATTTTGCAGTCTTAGGTTTGGCCTTTTTTTGTGCAGGAGTGTACATACGACATAAATTACATAAAGGGTAAATGCTCGGTTATTAGTAAACACTAAGTCCATAAAGAATGAGAGGAATTATTATTATTATTAAATTATGTGTTGTAACAGGTTGATCCATGTAGTTCAACTAAGCTGCTTGGACTCTCAGAATGACAACACCAGTTGTATTTGGTAGCACCATTACGTCTAAACTTTACTTTCTACTGCTATCTGTAGACCAAAGACCTTCCATCTACAGCCTGTACATTTGTGAACAAAAGTTAAAATCCCCTACATGTTTTAAATTAACTCCAAAGATCTGCTCACAAAACGTTCATCCTTCAACCTACTAGCGCAAAACTCCTAATTTGAATATTGTCGCTAATTCACCAAGAGAAAACCCTAGCCAGTCTCTACATGGCTGCTTTGCTGTACATCTGAGTGATCTGTTCGCTGAAGACTTTTCGCAGGTCCACTCGTTTGCTTTTCAGGGTGGGAGTCAGGAGGCCGTTGCTGATGCTGAACATCTCGGGATGCAGGTACAAATCCTTCACCTGACAGACGAGAAAAGATATTGAGTAAGTACTGATCTTCACTTAGGTACTCTATGACTGCTGCATTAATCACACAGTAAAGGTGCAGTCATTGAGTTTGGTCAGTAGCTGAAGCTGGTGTTTTCAGTTACGTGTCCAATCTATTGCCGTCTGGTCTAAAACGCTAGTGCAAGAGAAGGGACTTGACGGGTAAGTAGGGATGCCTCCTGCTCCTGCTTAGCTGGACATCTGATCTACAGAGCAGTAGGGATGATTCAGAGCAGTAGGGATTTAATCATTTTCGATTCAATACCATGAACTCGAACAGAAATCAAGACAGTACTTTTACAGTACAGTAGTGTTTAACAACTCCGATCATCGTCCGATCGCTTAAAAACTATAAAAGTGGGGAAAAAAAGGAAAATTCAAACAAAAAGATCAGTCGCCTCGGTCACCCTTTTATCTGTCGTTTACATGCAGTTTGGTATCCTCTGGAAATAACCTTTACGTTTACATTACACTAGCAAAAAAAGATTCTGTGAAGCTAGTAATGTGTGGTTAATGACCAAACTAATACAGTTCTGGACGTTTAACACCTCCAAACATCTCAGCTGAGTTAGAGCAGTATCTAGTCCAAATGTGAGATAACCAGCAAGTGAGGACACGACCGGTAACACGCACACCTATCAGGGTTGCCAGATCCCAGCACAGAAACAAGCAACAAAGTCTGTGGAAAGAAGCTGGCTGGCTGACTGAAATATAAAAAAGTGACAAATTAATAAAACACAACAAAAAAAAAAAAAAACATACAATTTAAAAACGTATAATAATTTTGCCTTTTAATTTCATAGGTTGAACAAAACAAATTTGCAGGAATGTAGCAAACGGGACAGGATTAACTACCAATATTTGTAACGTTATAGTGAAATAATCCAAAACTTGCCTAGAATAAGTGGACCTGGCAACCGGTACACGAACGACCGACTTTAAACTCTCATTACTGCTCGTGGATCCGCTGTACCAATTTGCCACCCAAGCCGACCACCTAACAAAACAGAAACCTCCTCCACCCAATCCCGTTTCTCCCATCCATCCATCCTGTACCTGCTCAAACGATTTCAGTCCTGCCTTTTTCCCCACCGCGTTCATGTCCTCCAGCACGGCTTTCTTCACGTCCTACAGGTACAAAGACAGTAATAAGTAATAATCTTAAACCAAGGGTAACATTTAGAACCAACTACTTTCATATACATCGGAAAATGACGCTACAACTCACAGGATTCTGACAGAGCTCTTCGTATGACCCTATGAATCCTCTCTCTTTGGTCCAGTCGATAAACACCTCAGGGTCTGGCACCACGATACCTATCAAATACGACTGACCCACAAGACTATGATCAGGTACAGATGCAGTTATATAGTTATATAATAGACATTCAATTCCATCACTTCATCCACAAATGTCACCAGACCAGTGAAGTGAAAAGAAGCTCACCAATCAAGTAACGATGTCTCCTGTCCACTCACCTGTAGACTGTCACCATGTACAAACACCTGCAGCACAGGTACGCATCGAGTGTAGACGTTCTCGATCTTCTCTGGTGCGATGTACTCTCCCTGAGACAGCTTAAAGATGTGCTTCTTTCTGTCGATGATGCGCAAGGTCCCATTCTAACAGAGAACAGGAACACGTACAGTACTGCGCAAATGTCTTAGGTGGCTTTGTGTTAGCAATGAAATAATGATCATTTACACTGCTCACAAAAATGAGGGGATATTTCAAAATAAATATAATAATAATATAAACGCTGGACACTCTGATCCTCTCCTTGCCCCATCACTGTTACCGTTTTGGCCCTCTCGAACAGTCAGTGTGTTCACTTACTACTCAATCACCATAACTGAATCTAAACTTTTTCCATTTGCTTTTATAAAAATGTTGTATAATGACCTAAAATCAAATGCTTCTTTTTTTAATCGCTTCATATTCGTTTTGAAATATAGCCTCGTTTTTTTTTCTCAGTCTTACTAGAACAGAACAGGACGTTTACAACGTCTTTTAATTTTAAAAGATGGGGAAAGAAATCAGAAAAAAAAACAGAAACTGACATAAAATTCCACAACTTGAAATGCTTCTGCACATTTCAGTGTCCACATTTTTGTAGCTTTTCTTTTGCTCCTGGTCAGGACATACTTAAGTATTACTGAAAGAATCTTTAAATTCTTATATTCGACCATCATTGAGAAAAACAAAATTAGAAAATTAAAACTAACAGCGAGACATTGGCAGTTATACACACACACACACACACACACACACACACACACACACACACACACACACACACACACACACACACACACA
>JAYJMA010000002.1:7046337-7060874 GCA_036873895.1 Parotocinclus cabessadecuia
AAGTAGCTCTGGAAAAGGGCATCTTCTAAATGTTGGAGAGGTAAAATGTGAATGATTCTGGTGCTGTACCTGAATGCTGAAGTCATGCAGCACGATGTTGTGGGTCATAAACTGTGAAAATCAACCTAATGGAAATCCTGATTCGTGCTCAAAATGTCTGCATGACATAAATAAAGATACAAGACAGTACATAAAACACAGTAAACGGATAAACCTGTGATGCGACACTTTTATAGAACAGCATGGTTCATGCGAACATTTCTGCAAGCAGCCGATTGTTCACAGAGTATCCGTTTTCATTTAGCAGTCCTAGATTTAATGACGTTACATGACCTTGCGTAATCTAACACACAATCTAGATGTCAGTTTTGTGCAACACAATCCAGCGGATGAAGAAGTCCGGGTAACACCCATACATTTCAAGTGTGCCACTACGATGGTGTAACGAGAAAACACAACTTTCGTTGCATTGTGAGTTTTCATCAATATTGAAATCAAGACAAGACAAGACTGGATCGATTTCCCCTCATTTGCCAATCCACGATCTGGTGATCCTTTCACGTACCGTACGTGCGGGTCGTTTTGTAACAGCATGCATTTCAGAAAACCAATCCGTGTCTGTGGTGGTGCTTACAAATCTGTACCTAAATATAAATTCAGCCCAGCCTAAGCAAGAAAGAACAAGTGCAAACCATTATAACAAATGCCTGGTCAGCAGGTTGGGTTTTAGGCTCTGTCCATAACAACAGGGATATAACCAAAAACTCCTGAAACTGAAAACTACCGCTACTTTAACCCGGTATGGGTCTAGAGTGTGACTAGTAGGCCTATTGAAAATTATTTCTGGAGGTGAACAGACATCGGAGTACCTACGTAAACCTACGGCCACAAGGTGAATATTTGCGTTTTATTTTTTATCATTTGCAGGGTGACTATCCCGAAGAACACAGGACACGGACACAAGCGTGTCCCAGATAGGATGCCAGTCCGACACAGTGAACGTGCCAGTCTGCGTTCCTACCACAAAGGCCAGGGATCATGTAGACTAGCACATCAGACCCGTCCAAGCTAAACAAATACTGATGCCATGCAGGAGGACCCTACCCTGGGACGACCAACACTTACCTGCTACACATGCAGCATGTTCTTCCCCTGCAGCAGCTGAAGGTACATGTTGCCTGGAAAAGGTCAAAAAAGCTCAAAAAGCCATTTCAGTGTGAACAGAAAGAAAATGGAGAGGAGTGTTTTTGGAACTATCAACGTTAGTATGGACAGAGCCCTAAAAACTTGGTTAAAGCCCCTCCTCACAGTGATTCTAGTGCCAGTCTTTTGACCGACTGTAGACTTCTTAAACAGCCCGGCAGCCTAACTCACTGGTGAGAACATCTCCTTAAAGCATGCTCATGTTTATCAATACCAGCAGACAGCAGACATAACACAGCAAGAAAAACACAATTTCAGCAAATAATAAGGCCAGAATCACGTGTTCACTCTTTTTCCACAAGGAAAACAATTCCATTTGTAACTCGAGCACGTGACCGAAAGCTGCACTGAACCCAAGGTCAGTATTGTTTTGTATTGTGTAGTGTGCTAAGCTCCAAAAACTCAAAAAAGTGGCAGCCCAAAACACACGAACGTCCTATACCTGTGCCATACATCCAGTAGTGTGCAAAAGTCTTAGGGCACCATTAGATTTGTTGTTTTAGAGATGGTCTAATCATACATAATTATTTCTTAAAATAATAATAATAATAATAATAATAATTTGTCTCCTTATTGGATTACAACTATAAAATATAGGACATTTGTAGTTATAACGGATATAAAAAAAAATAAGAAAAAAAATGCTTCTAAAGGCTACGGTGGCAAGTCCAGTGGGATGCCAAGCGGACCCTTCTACACTCCATTGTAGCTTGATCAAGAACAGACTTCCTGGCAGGGTAGCAGCCAAGAAAGCAACTATATTATGGAGTGATGAATCCAAATTGTTGGCTAAACGTTCACATTTATGACATTTAGCAGTCGTCTTTATCCAGAGCGACTTACAACTGATACAGTCTTACAATTTAAGGTCAAGCAAGTGTGAGTCTTTGGACCCAATAGGGGCAGCTTGGCGCAGGTGGGATTTGAACCCTACACGTTCAGGTCCAAAGTCCAGTACTTCAACTGCTATCCTACCAAGGCTTGCAGTCGACAACATGTTTCATCCGAAACTTTTCAGATCCCATTAGCTAAAACAACAAATCTAATGGTGGCCTAAGACTTTTGCACGTTAATCACGCTGTAATGTCACCCAGTTGACCGTCGTCCCGATCAGAGCACTTTAATTAATATCTTTACGTCCCGACAGGTCATAACACGTCAAAGGTTTAAACAACTGGTACCAGCACCAACAAAGACATCGTTTGATCGTTTGGGGTGCCACCTTCACAGATGTTCTCTCTCAGCGTAGGAATGATCTGAGGTAGAACAGATAAGACAATCGAAATCCACTGAAAGTTCAAGGATGATCCCGTTCGAGCCTAGTGAGCAAGGCCTGCATGTGCTTCAATTCTTGCATATCGTGTCACGTTCAGCTGTCCTGGACTAGACGTCATACAAAAGGGACGAGTCCCCTTCCGTCTAAGAATCATTCTACATTTGTTATTTGCAAGGCTAATTTCCAAAAAAAAAATTTGAATGGTGCCGCCCACGCAGTATTAGTGCTTTTCCTGAGGTCCTTTAAGATGGAAGGGTGCAGCAACGAACGGATCTTCTGGACTGACGTCAGACCCTTCGTAATGTCTGGAGTACTTGGCTAAAGCCTGAGGTCGAAAGGGCAGAGGGGCCACTTGATCGAGGATGCTCTGATCGTGGCCACCGTGATTAGAGGCCACCACCTGCTGCCGCTGTGCCCCTGGCTGAGGGACTGGATGGGTGTAAACTGATCCCAGCGTTTCCTTTCTCCTTCCGAAAGGAGCCTGGAGGAAGATGTCTGGTTGATGTTGCGACTTGGGCGGCGCACGAGGGAAGGGTGCGTTGGCGAACACGTCCACGCTGCTATCTGCTTCTTGCGTGGCCTTAAAAGGAGCTTTGGAGAAGATGTCAGAGGTCTGGGCCAGGTGATGAGGTGTCTGTGATGGTTGGGTGATCAGAGAAGACTGCGGGACAGCTTCGTTGTCTGAGGACGTGCAGAGGTTTCCTGAAGCCACCGCATCTTGTTCTTCGTCTTCGTCGAAGTCCTGCAACAAAGGTCTAGAGCCGCTGCAGTCTAGACTTGAAGCTTCGCTCGGCCTCGCCCCATCTGTCCTCTCATCATCATCATCATCATCATCATCTTCGTCACTGGAATGAAGCCAGTCTTCAGTGACGTTCTCAGCTTCTTTCCCCTCTAAAAGCACTCCGTAGCCATTGGACTTGCCCTTTAACTCTGCGGAACACAGCAAGAAAAGTACTGTTATACTTCAGCGTGATAATCCCAGTTCAAGCTCTCTAAATCAAGGTGTACTTTTATACACAGATGCACGTAGGACTTTTAGAACAGATACTTATAAGCAGGGTTTGAATTTATCCAGCAAGGTATTATTGCTAGAATTCCCAAAGATGCACAAAGACGAAGACCTCCAATTTAGCCCATGTTCGCGGGACTAGGGTGGCTAGCAGTTAAAGTGTGGGACTAAGAACCAGCAGGTCCAGGGTTCAAAACCAACCTCTGCCAAGCCACCATCGTTGGGTCCTTGAGCAATGCTTTTAAACCACAATTGCAAGTCTCACTACAAGTCTCTCTGCATAAGGGCACCCGCTGAGTGTAAACAGTGATTTCGATGGTGGAAACGCACAAAATCACACAGTCACAAAATCCAAATTGGACCCGTGTTGGTTTGTTTAATGAGAAGATCTATTGGACACCTGGCTATTCTTGGGTGGCCAAATCATCGTCATAGTTTGGGTTCATTGGCAGCTTTAGTGTTGCACTGCTCGTTTTGTAACTGTAATAGCTTTGTTAGCTGGGTCTTTCTGGCTGGTTCTTGAATCTAATCGTGAACACGCCAGAATTAATAATTAAAGCATCTTTCGCTTTGCTAGTCAATCAATTCTTGCTGTCTTTCAATCCCCGTGTGACCAAACATTTAGTAAACCATAGTTTATTTTCACTTCTCCCTATCCACTGTTCCTTACAAGGTGAAATCTTTGGAATTTCAAACCACAGTACCACAGAGGATAATTGCAAGCCCTGCTTACAAACATAACTCAAACCATCCTTAAACAAAATGGGCACACATTGTGTTTTGTAAGATGATAGAGGATTCACAGCACGGACTATATAAAGAAATAGCCATACTTTTACAAACAATAGCACTATGGACAAACACCACCCAAGTACAACCCTACTACAACAAACAAACAATGGCTACCACAGACGTACTACAGTCTTGTTTCCAAAAAAAAAAAAAAAGCTGTCAAAGAAAAGGGTCTTAACACTTTTCCAAGGACATTCTTGAGCAACACCTTACATTATAATCACATTTAATGGTAAGACCCATGGAAACAAGGCTCAGACAAAGATGGATTCAGGTACGGCGACAGGGCGTGTCTTACCTTCAGACTGTGGACAGTGGACAGCACAAGCAGGAAAGCGTTACTATATCAGCAGACTAGGGCTCAATTCTAAATTCAAGGCTGTTCCATGGGTATCTAAGACAAGTAGATGTCTAGAAAGGTTCACACATTCCTATGTGATATTTAATGACAGTGGGTATTAGGAAAATGAGAGGTTGAGTAGTAGGAGACACAAGAATGAAGCCTGATGTGGCATGACATTGAAGAACACAGACTTACCAAATTTGTTTTAGTGATATATCATTCACAGCATGGTAGGGTGTATGGTGTTGTGTACTCTAGGTTTTAGGTATACCTGCGGTGGAGCACCACATTCTTCATGATCACTTCCTAAATACAGGGCCCATGGTGTTGTTACATTGTTACAAAACAGGATCTTGTGATAGTATACCTAAAACAGTGGTCAGTGACAGTAGATACAAATGAGAGTTTGAATGCTTGAGTTGAAAGCAACTAGCCTTTTTTAATTCTTGAAGACTTTTAACCTCCTATCTGAAAGGCTTCTTCACTTTTAGTAGCTTCTTTAAGTTCTGAAAGAGCATTTGGGGAGCGTCTAGAAGTGGAAAAACCTTTTGGCTAATTGGGAGCTTCTAGAATTAAATAAGCCTTTTGACTGATGGGGAGCTTCTAGAACTGAAGAAGCCTTTTGGCTGATGAAGAGCTTCTAGAACTGAAGAAGCCTTTTGGCTGATGAAGAGCTTCTAGAACAGAAAAAAACCTTTTGGCTGATGGGGAGCTTCTATAATTAAATAAGCCTTTTAACCAATGTGGAGCGTCCAGAACTGAAGAAGCCTTTTGGCTGATGGGAGCTTCTACAACTGAAGAAGCCTTTCGAATGAGAAACATCCTCATGAAACATCATCACGAACCTAATAAAAGCAGCCCAATTGCCTTCAACTCAATCACTCCAGACAACCATGACCTAAATGACTGAGAACCTGCACAGACATTAGAAACTGGTAGCTTCTGTACACGATATGACATACGATATATGTGGTATTACAACATATTACAGCATTAACTGTTTAGGTTTAAAACTAATGAAGCAAACCTCACACACCAAGCACTGGCTGATCTCCGATCATAAAACAGTACAACGACAAAACAAACTTGACAGACACAGGGGTATCTGTTCACATGTACACTGTTTATTCACAATCCCTTTGCGGTTTTTTGGGAATCCACCGCATTGTCATCACCTCGTAAAAACAAAAAGGGTCACGCTTACACACAATCCTTTCTCCAGACGGTTTAACCACCTGCAGTCAAGTAATGATCTGATCTCACCAGGTTAATCTAACGAGTCCATGAGCTATACAATGCAACACAAGATGTCGGACAGTCAGCAATGCTAAACGACCTAAACATTTAGTTTGAGTTTCTCTCTAACGAAATACTGCATGATTGCATAGGTCTGCCTCATTAAAACCTGCAGACATGGACCTGACAAGAATATACAAGTCTTAGATACTAGACAGACGTACTTACTACATTTGCATTGCATCTGAACTAAAACACGACAGTCTTATTCACCTCGACATAAAACGTTAACAAAAACATCCAGTACTACCGAGCACTTGAAGCAGCAGAACGGAAACTAAAGCACACCGGAACGGCGCTCGTTTTGAACTCAGCATGCAACATGGAAATCCGGAACTGTACGAGACTGCAGGTTTGATACCGAACAGTTATGGTTTTATTATTCCAAAATTAAATTGTGCTCAGCTGTGCTCTTTTTCTAATGTCCGAACACTTCTATTATACAGTTGTACAGACAGATGTATAGTTTTCCCAGTCGCACCGAAACGGAAATGGAGCCAGCCAAGGAAAAGGGCAGTGACCTCAGGAAGTCAATTCCATCATAAGCCCAGAGGGAAAAAAAAAAAAATCTCTTCATCTCAGAGAACAAAATAAACATGACGTTATAAAAATCAGTGTAACTTTGTCATAACCCAGCAATCAATCTTGGTTTCCCCTGCTCAAGAAATGTAAATGAATGAACAAACCATCCCTAATGGTGACCCATTATTTTATTTTATGTACACTCGGTGGATAAAATGTCCTCCTGCAAATCAGTAATATTCATCTTCATCATCTTCTAGATCTTATGCTGCATTCATGAGCGTCCTGGATCTGGGACGTTTTTAACTACCAATGGGCTACACGTCATTAACATTTAGTCGCTCATCAGACGCTCTTGTCCAGAGAAGTGTACAACCGATGCAGTCTCATGGGTTAAGGCTCTTGTTCAAATCTGGGTTGAAGGTTTTGCTCAAAGGCTTAAGAGTGGCTGCTTTGCAGTGCTGGGACTTGAACTCTACATCCTCTACATACACCTGCCCTTAGGTTGGAAGTCGGTGAGGTATTTACTTGGTGGCAATAAAAACCTGCAATTACAGAATTTAACAGAAGCCTTTATTCAGAGCGACCAATTGAATTCCTTGCTTAAGGGCACATAGTACAAGCAAGAAAGAGCCAGGATTTAAACCCACAGCCTTCCAACAAAGCCAACAATGTCCTTAAAAGCACGTTTTAACGCCTTGTGAAATTGACTTTGTGAATCACGAAATGCAGGATATTCCAGTGATTTATTCGGTTTGTGTACTATCGTGTTTTTTTAGTGATTAATGTCAATTATTACAGCCGACACCCACGCACGACCGTTCTAGACAATTCTTCCTGAGTATTTTAAAAGCCGTTCGAGAGCATAAAGAGTTCAAACCAGACAGTAGATAAACAAGTGCTAGCTTAGGGTCTGCATCTGGTTCTTCAAAGCCAAATGAGTTCACTCGCTCATTCTTTAATCCGACGTGCATACTCAAGTCTAGACCAGGAATTGATCTGGGGATCTCTCGAAATGAGGGGAGATTGCATAAAAAAATGATACTCAAAATGACAAATCCCAAGATCGTTATAGTCATGAATGCAGCACTAGGGCATTTTTTTCACTACACGTTTAAATACAGGAACAAACTACATTTTAGTTGACCGGAAAGTACCATTTTTACAAATATGCTTGTGTTTCTGCTTCTGAGAGACAATTACATTTACATTTACGGCATTTAGCAGACGCCCTTATCCAGAGCGACTAACAACTGATACAGTCTTTCAATTTAAGCTATGGTGGATTAAGGACCTTGCTTAAGGACCTAACTGTGGCAGCTTGGCAGAGGCGGGATTCGAACCCAGGACCATCAGGTCCAGAGTCCAGTGCCTTTACCACTAGGCTACCACAATTAAGTTAAAAAGCTGAAATGGGATTTTGGAATTTCATCACTAAATACTTACGACTGTAGCCTATAGAAGCTTTTCTGATGTTTATTCAGGCTTTAACTTTCCTGTATTTTCTGGTTATATTCTAATAAAGGGGCGGCACGGGGGCTCGGTGGGTAGCACCGTTGCTTCACAGCAAGAAGGTCCCGGTTTCGATCCAAGGGTGGAGAGACCTGGGTACTTTTTTTGTATAGTCTGTATGTCCTCCCCGTGTCTGCGTGGGTTTACTCCAGGTACTCCGGCTTCCTCCCACAGTCCAAAGACATGCGAGTTAGGTCTTACGGTCACTCTAAATTGGCATCGAACGAGGGCGTAATGGCCCGTCTGCCTAGTCAGCGGGGTGGCATTAAATAACGGCTGCAGTGGAGTGACCGATTGTGACAGACCGATCGGTTAAGGTGATACTAATAAAGAGACATTTCCATATCTGATCTAATCATAGCCCATGACTTCTGCACAGTGCTTTAAATCATAAATCATTAGTCCAAATAAAGTACAGCTCCAGTACTGTGTAGTGGAAAAGACCCCAAATACAGCAAGGAAATAATATTTACAAGGAAATCAATTCCTGCTTAAAGTACATGTACCGTGATAAGTAGAAAGACTGATTGAAGGGACTCGAGGTAGACCGGGACGTCGTCTTAAAAACATACGCTACATTTTACAAACGAAGCACATATGCAAATATATGAACAGCTCCGTAACGGAACAAACATCGGTACTGATGCTACAAACTTGTGCACATAAAGCAAAACATGGAGGATTTGGTCAAACGTCACAGGGGAAGGAAAAAAACAACAACACAGCGAACAGATGGAGTACAAACACAAAAAGAGAACAAATGTGAGGCAGAGCAAGCAGATTGGAACACAGCCTGAGAAGGTCAATAAAGCTGTATGATTCAATTCTGATTTCTGAAGCTTTTTCTTTTTTAATTTCTGCTCCCGAAATCATGCAAGGCATATACGTTGAGCGATGGAATATCACATGGTAATGCTGCTGATGCGTCCATAGTTGATATTGCTCATGCAGAGCTCGGCATAAGCCCATGTACTGGATCTAAGTCTATAGGAAGCACAGCGGGCTGGACTATATGGACATATTATACTACAATAAGATGTGGTGTCAGTGGTGACGGACTCAAAGTATCCTGCATTTCCGGTGCTCACCCTGTTAGATCTGGTCAGAGAGGAACATTATCTGTTCAAACTTTCTTCCTTGAGGGCGTCACCTTGCTCCCTGTGGTCAGGTTTTGTGAGAGATTTTGACATATCCCCCTCATTTTTGCGAGCAGTGTATTTGGGCTGTCGCCCTGAAACGTCACGTCAACGTTGAAGATCAAAGTCAATTTTAACTGCGGAATGGCAAGCTCAGACTTCTGAAACTAGTTCGAGACCCATCGGATCTCTGTGACTCCCCGGTCGCTCCATTGCCAAGTTCAGTTTCTGCACACGTCAGATCTGATATGCTATGAACTCGAACTCAAAAGTAGATTCACCCAAACACTGCACTGGTTACAGATGATCGCCGCTGGACCAACTCCAATGACAAGCTACTGTAATACGTGGTAAAAATGAACACCCAACCACAATTCATTGGTGTTCCGAGCTGTTCAGTGGGCCGCCAGACATTCACAATTGGGTGTGTCTGAGAGAGGACGGCAAGATGAAAGATCATCTCCCTTAAGCAGCAAGGTTGTCAGAGGTGCCAACAATATGGGACTTGATGAGCATAGTCCATGGATTAATTCTCACTGTATTAGCCAGTTCGAAGAAGCAGGTGGAGGAAAGTTATGATACATGCACTTAATAACCTGATCGTAATCAGATTTCTAGACTTATCGGATTGTTTAAGTGATAGTGTATACAGCATACTCTGATCTACAAATCAGACTAAGGAATCATATAAAGAGAGCTGATTTTTACCCCAGTAATCTGATTTCTCAGAAGAATTAACAGTTACCGTCTTCAATCGATGCGCTCAGTCTGCGCATGCACTCGAGCCTAACCAACACAGTTGCCAGAGCCGCTTGTTCTAAAAACGTGGCTTTTACTGGAGCTCTTTGTCCATCACGCAGGATCTGGCAACCTGGGTCCAGGTGCCAAGGAATCAAAGGCATTGAAATGGCAATTCGAACTCTTTGTGGAGAGTCTGCAACGCAGTATTTACTCAAGAATACTAAGAATGACATTATTTAATATTCAAATATAAAAAGTTTACCTCTCATATTTCTGTTGGAGATTGTTGGATGGTTGCCAAGTACAAATTAGATTGTTTCAAATATAATCATGTAAATCAGGATATTTCCCATGATCTGATTACTGACAAAATGTGATTTTCGGCAGATGTGCGATTATTAAGTGCATGCGACCACACTCAGTTTAAGAACCGCCAATGGTGTAATGATCTGATACACAGAACGTAGCAGAAGCCCTTCACCCAGAACAACTTGCAACTGGTTTAAGCAGTAGAGGAATACGACTCTTACTCAAGGGACGAATGGTGGCAGTTTTGGCAGAGCCGGTATTTGAGCTCACAGTCATCAGAGCAGTTCAGCAGCTGGATGTGACATTCTGTGCTCCTCTGCATGCTTGGCATCCTGAATCTGTTCAGTTGTTGGCTCGATTTTGCCTGGCGTTAAGGGCCCGAATTACATATCACCACTTACCAACCCTGGCTACTACGACCACTCAGTGAAGGGGTGAGAAGCAGCAATATACAAGCATGCCTATCTACCATTTTACTCCAGTCTCAACCTGTTTAAAGGCGTTACTGGAACGGTTTCTCTGACCTCGTTTAGTACCTACTCTTATCCAAAAGGGCCAACAGGCTTGACCACCGAGACAGACTTTTGCTTTCAATGAATGCCTGAGGCTCACTAACAGTCACATTCCAAGAGCCAAGCTTACAGGTAAGACAGTTTAGGTCCTTGCTCAAGGGCCCGACAGTGCCAGCCTGGCAGAGCTGGGTTTTTATATCACCATCCTCATAGCAGTAGTGGGTTGAAAAGAACTGGTCCCTGACACAGTCAATTGATAAACAAGCATTTAAAAATGATGGGCCTGGCTCAAGGGCTCAAAGTTCAAACACGCGACGTTTGATTACTAGTCTAGCCCTTGACCACTGAGCCACTCCTAGTGTTCTGTAAACAGTCTATAATTAGTGCCTGCAAACATGAAGAGGGACGATGCTTATCAGCAGCTAATATTCAAGAGTTGGCTTGGTATGCCAGGACCCTAAGGACTAGATATTTAATGTTGCCCTGCTCCATTTGGGACACAATAAGCATAATTAAGTAATGATGGAGCAAAAGAAGTATGGAAAACAGGAAGGACAGACAGACAAGGAAGGAAGAGGAGGAGGGTTAGAAGTCAATGAAATGGGTAAAAATAGCTTGCAGTAAATCTTGTACTTGTGTCTTAGTTTTATGAACTTGATCTGTTTTTAGGAATTGCACATTTCCCTTGAAAGTGTCTCTTGTCCCTCTATCCCTCCCTCCCTCTCTCTCTCTCTTTCTCTCTGTGTCTTCTACAAGTCGATGAGCTGGTCCACCAGCAGCAGGGAGCAGGCCAGAGTCGGCAGACTGGTCTCTGAGCTGCCACTGTTGCTACCACCTAGAGCATGCCAGAAAAAGGCAGAAAGAGAGAGAGAGGAAAAAGAGGTATGAGAAGGGTCAGATAGAAACGTGGGTTAGAGAAAGACGGTGGTAAAAAAGGAAAGTTAAAACAAAGGGTGAGAGGTATGCAAACAGAACCAAGGAACCAAAAAATATTATTAGCAGGCAGGTAAAAAAAAAAAAAGCATGAAACAAAAGGAAGTGTATTTAAAAATAGGATTCAAAACAGATTATGGAGGAAAGAGGGAGAAATATTAAGAGAAAGGTAAGTGGAGGTTGTGTGTAGTTCTGCAGTTTAAAGACCTCATGTTTTGCTCCAGAGCCAAGCTGTAAAAGAGGGGTTTGTAGTGTAGCAATATCGCAAGGGCTATAAAAGAGTTGCACCCATTCTCCTGTTCTGTCACACATCCTGTTTCCTAGTTGCAAGTCCGAAGTACAAAGTACAGTACGTACAGTACCGTACCCTTCCAAAAACGTCATTCCTGATCAAGATTATCTGGACTGTTAAAGAGCCAACTTGGCAACCCCATAGAGCTGCCAGATGTTGGGAGTAAAGGAGGTCACACTGAATACTTGCCGCTGTAGCTCTGCCTTTTCTGAATTTATACAGTTTTTTTTTAAATACTGTATACACATTTCCTGGTTGTTTTCTGATCAAAAAAAGGCTGATAAATAGTTAAATGTGGTCATTATACCTTTGCTAAAACATAGTCGAATGGTGGCCTAAGACTTTTGCAAAGTACTGTATACACTGCTAGAGAGGGGCGATCATAAACGAGAGATCATAGAACGGTCCTGCTGAACGCACTACATATCAGGCACTGAAAACGCTGACATGGTATCCCAAAGTGTTTAGACCCTAATCTGTCCTCTAGTCCATCTTACAGTTCCTCTGACACAAACACTATTAAAGCAACAACCTCCTTGCATTTTGTTTGTTCGGTTACAGACTTGGGTGGACTTCTGTCGAAAATGCTCAGGATTCTGCTACATTTTCTTGATAGAGCTTTGTGATGTACTAAAGGGTACGCCATAAACACCCGCTGCGTCAAGAGGGTTTGTTGTTGTATTTTTTCTAAATGCTTTAGAATAGATGAAACCATATAGGGGACTTCCCGGCCACGTCATATGTGATACTCCCATAATTCCTGACTGGATCAGACCAGAATTCCATACAGGTGTACCCGTAGGTCATAGTTTTCTCCACATAATCACACACTTGCCAGTAAATGTATTTCGATCTATGGTTTTCAGGCATTTTTGTTGTTCAAAATGTTTCTAAGGTTAATTTTAGCATAACAAAACATTCTGGTCTTCAGTCCTTACGTGTGAATGAGGGTATTTTTAAAAGGATTTCAACTTCATCATCATACTTGATCAATACTCTGTCATCAATACTGGGTAACCCTGGGAGTCAGAAGGTATGATAAACCACCACGTTTCAGTCCCTTACCTTGGCTGGGAGATTTAGAGATGAGCACTGGAATGGGGTCGAACTGGTTGTCTGAGATTTGATCTGGAGCTGAAGAGCACGAGGAGACTGAGTTAGAGAGAGAAGTGCATCGGGGCAAAGTTGTTAGTGAAAGACCGTGAGAAGGGTAGAAAGGGAAATAAAAGCAAAAAGTACAGCAAGATCTTATGTAGGTACAATCTTTCACAGAACAACCAACGCAACGGCTCAGAGACGATGTTGCATTGTTGGGACCTGAGAACCTATCCCTCTAATCAGGTGTGTAGGCCCTTAACCCTTGTCCTACCAGTGGCCTATATACAGTATTTCCAACAAGAGAGTCATAAATGCAACACTACAAAGACCTACGTTTAGACCTTAAGCAGCAGCAGTATGGATTAAAACCCATGTGACACCCAGAGGAAAAAGAAAACTAATGGAATCAGTAAGGTTCTGTTTGAAGCCCAGATGATTAACCCATCCTCCTCTGGTTTAGACTGGACACCTACATTACGAAACATGGCTGATAAAAAGTGATTAATCTCTATTGGCCGACTGGTTCATTCCTACAAAGAGTCAATCTAGGGAATTTAGAAAGTGCCAACCATATTCAGTACTGTGCTTTATTAGGAGTGGATTTTTTAGAAAGGTGGAAGCTAATAACCCACTTTTTCGGAAGGGGAACATGGTGAAAAGGCTAATATCAGTGGAAAAGGGTATTATGGAGTGACAAATCCAAGTTTGAAACTTGAAAGAAAGAAAACAACACCTAACGCTGGCCTAAGACTTTGGCACAATATATGTTTCAACCCTAACGGAGAGTATGGAGCATCAATGCATCCTGTCACAGCCTCACCACGCCCGTTGTTCTTACCCTGATAAAGCTGTGAACTCGCTACCGGAGTTGGACCGAAATGCTCCAGAGACGAGCCAGGAGTGGCGGACATGGGGGAGGACAGCACCTGAGCCCCAGTCGAGGAGTGAGAGAGCAGAGGACCACCGAGCAGAGACTCCCCTCCAACCAGAGGGTCTGGATTACAGGATGAATGCAAAAGGGAGGCAATGGAAAAGCAGGTATAAAATGCATAAAGCAAAAAGAACGTGCAAGGCAGGTAAAGGAACGGACAAGTTGCACAGTAAGATAAATGCAATTTGCAGGGAACATGTGAAGGTGACCGTAAGGTAGGGAAAAGCAGAGAGAGAAACAGAGAGAAAGAGAGAGAAAGTAAAAAGTAAGTAAAAAGAGAGAGAACGAGAAATCGTGATGCTGGTTGAGGTGTATAATTGTCCGCTCTCGCACACCCATTGTAATCAAAAAGAGGAATATGGATTAGACCACTTTAAGAGGATAACGTAATCCTCGAATTTAATCCTTGTTTGTCTCACTATCCTTGTACGGACTTTGCTACCCCTAACCCCAAACTATGCCTTAGTAACCGAGTGTAAATCTGGGACCGTGGTGGTCTAGTGGTTAAGGTACCGGATTTTGGACCAAAGGGTCCAGGGTTCAAATACCACCTCAGTTGGGTCCCTGAGCAAGGCCCTTAACCCACAATTGCTTGGATTGCAAGACTGTATTAACTGTAAGTCCCTAGATCG
>JAYJMA010000002.1:7076329-7088592 GCA_036873895.1 Parotocinclus cabessadecuia
AAAATCCTCCCATATCTCGCTGACCCGCTTTGTATCCGCTCTAAGTGGCGATTTGTGGCTTCTTTTTCTTATTCACTCTCACCTTCTTTGGTCCAAATAAGGGAATAAAATTACACGTATATAATAGGATTTGTTTTGGTACTTTAGGATTCGGTCCGGATAAGCGGCTGCTCCCATTAACCGGATTCGACTGCACAGTTTACTAAACCACTTGAATAATCGTAGAACTGCAGAAATCTGATTATGAGGAATGATCCGGATTATTAGGTGCATGTGAACACACTCGCTGTTAATTATTCATATCTTTTTTTCTGTTTCATTGACTGTATGTTTTTTATGCTTTGGTGAAAACAGATTAACAAACTCACACAGGGCTTTGTACAGTTTCATATTCCATTCAACTTCCATCCTGTGTATTCTACGGGGTTTTTCTCTGCCACTGCTACGAGGTTACGGGTACAGAGCTCATAAAAATACAATTCCTTAAAATGGACAACATGAATGTAGAAATAAATGCTTCGAATGCAGTTAAAGCAGATGAGAGATTAGAGGACGATTTCAAAAGCAGGAATCCTCATGAACAATGACTTTCCTATTATAACATGTCGTGAAGGTTTAGTCTTGTGATCTGCCTCAAGAGATAGGTATGACATACTTATCTCACATCTGTGTGTGTGTGTGTGTGTGTGTGTGTGTGTGAGTGTGAGAGAGAGAGAGAGAGAGAGAGAGAGAGAGAGAGATCAGATTAGCCAGTACACACACACACATATATATACACACACATGCATACACACACACACACTTTATACCTATTTATTTGATTCTATTGTTGTTTCTGTTTTGTATTGTATTTTCTAATTTACTTACTGTAATTCTGTAATTTGTTATACTTTCCTTTTGTACTTTTTATTATTGTTTTGTGCCCAAGCTTTGGGCAATACGAATGCAATATTTGTCATGCCAATAAAGCTTTTCAAATTGAAACTGAATTGAAAGAGAGAGAGAGAGAGAGAGAGAGACAGAGACAG
This sequence comes from Parotocinclus cabessadecuia, assembly GCA_036873895.1. Classification (NCBI taxonomy): domain Eukaryota; kingdom Metazoa; phylum Chordata; class Actinopteri; order Siluriformes; family Loricariidae; genus Parotocinclus; species Parotocinclus cabessadecuia. The sequence continues at coordinate 7,077,358 of JAYJMA010000002.1, forward strand.
AGACAGAGAGACAGAGAGAGAGAGAGAGAGAGAGAGAGAGAGAGAGAGAGAGAGAGAGAGAGAGAGACAGAGAGACAGAGTGAGAGAGAGAGAGAGAGAGAGAGAGAGAGAGAGAGAGAGGCAGACAGACAGACAGACAGAGAGAGAGAGAGTGAGTGAGTGAGAAAGCGAGAGAAAGAGTGAGAGTGAGAGAGAGAGAGAGAGAGACAGACAGAGAGAGAAAGAGAGAGAGAGAGAGACTGAGGGAGAGAGAGTGGGAGAGAGAGGCATTTTGTTAGAGGCCCAGACTAAACAAGGCATTTGGGAAAACTTTTAGCACCTTTCGCACTCATAAAGAGGCCCATTGTCCTGCGCTGGATTACATCATTAAGCTCGTCAGGCAGGCAAAGGCTGGGGCTATTTTAATAGTAACTTCTCCATCACATTTTTTTTCTTCTGGCAGAAGAAGTAATTATGGAAAACTTTTAATTTAAAGCGAGTCACACAGCCGTATTTTCTACTCCTCAGGCAAAAACATCCACAATCATTTAAACACAGATGCACTACAGTGTAAACAAATGAAACCAGCACGTTCAGAGTGGCCCTGAGTCACACAGATAATGGATCAAATAAAACACATATCTGAAGAAATACAAGGGCAAAGCTTAAGGCCACTAAGCCTGAAATCATTCAGAATTAGCTCATCAAGAGGCCATCATGTTCTCATTAGCTTCTTCATCCACCAAGAAAAACACTGCCGGCTTTGAGGAAGCTCAGCTCGATGACTTCAGCCTGTCTACCTACACCGCACTGATTGTAACAAGGACTAGCATATTGCTGCTATTAGCACTAATCACCTTACTGTAGATTTCATATGCTACCTGATATCTAAGATTACTAACTGTACTCTTACGCTAATGTAATGCTAATGCTAGTTTTGAACGTTGGTGGCTTTAGTGGTTCAGGAAAACGTTGCCCACTATTATTGCCAGATTCAAGATTCAATTTGTCTTACCAGTTAAAACAAGAGCTACACAAAAGTCTAACTAATAACAAAGGAGGAAATAAGAAATTATAAAAATTCATTGACAGACAAAACTAAGTACGTCATCGTCCGCTTAAACCACACGGGTAACGGGAGAGCCGGTGCCCACCCGGCAACTCTGGGCGCAAAGGCAGGAACAACCCTTGATGGATAGCCAATCCATCGTTGGGCACGCACACACTAAGGGCCAGATGTTACTTCAAATAGTTAAGTTTGTATTAACAGTAGAAATAAGTAAATAATAGTAAGAATCACATTTATTTCTACAGCCCCTTTTACAACGGAGCATCGTCTTAAAGCAGCCCAAATTGAGCAAGCCTGGGGTGAAGACTAGGGCGACAGTGGCAAGGAAAAACTCAGTGAATAAAGAAACAAGAAACAAAAAAGGTTGTTATTTTTCCAACCTGTTTATTATGCTACCTGGTTCGCCAGTCCGTCACTAATTTATTCTTAGTTAATTGTTATGCTTTTGTATCTGTAGTAAACTATACTAAAGACGTTCTTACAAACTGAAAGACGCATTTCCACAGCATGACTTAAGTTCTTCACTGGTCCTGTCACAACGATACGTGAAGTAAAAACTCTCACATGATCCAGATGATAAAGTCTGGAAAGTCCCGTGTTGACTAGCAGCAATTCCATGGCTTAGCATACTGGTTTAGCCACTTACATTAGCGTCGCTGTTTGTGCGTCTCGGCTCCGTCTGAATGACAGCTAAAGCGATTCTGACAGCTAGTGGGCTTCCTCAAGGAACAAAAGAGGGATATCCTCTTATACACACAACCAGCAACAGAACCACACACAGTGAACACACACACACACAAGCAAAGCACAAAGCTGCGAAAATCACAGTCCGGCTTTAACATAGCATTGTGTCGAGATCCAGCCGGACAGGTCATACCCTCACATGCTAGTGACTCCATCACCTCACTCGGCAGACAAAAATACGCACGACTAAGTAAACATTCATTTTGTAAACGCGAGCTTAAGGCTTGGCTATAATTAAGATCTGGACATGTACTTAGAGTCAGCTCCAGAATTATTGGCACCCTTGGTAAAGATGGGGAGAAAAAGTTTCATGCAGTTCATTAACTTCATATCACGCTGAAAGGAAGACATTCAAGACAAGTCTTACTTTGAATGGAAACGTGTTAGTTTTGTTTAAAAAACGCGTATTTATAGGGTACCAAAACTATGTGTTAATGTTATTTCTTACTTATGCTTTTTTTTTCCCTAAAGCCACCATGACCCCCTGTCTGACTACAGAAGCAATGAGACCAGGACATGCAAAAATAAAATATACACAAAAAATGTAGCCAGTTTGACCTGCCATGTGAACCCTATGCCATGTGCAATACCCTTCTGAAGGTGAAGGGCCATTTTCGAGCGCGGCCCCCTTTGTAATTTGCAAGTGCCAAACGCTTGAGGTGAAAATGAATTCTCACTAAGGAACGGACTACGGTCGTCGTGTTCATCCACCGTCTCTGCCCGACAGGGGGTAATGTTGGGGTCATCTTGAATTCTTAAGCCCTTTGTTCCCATCTGATTGTGGTACAGACACGGTTTTGAGGCCTGGTTTGGCCACTGCCTGTGTGGAGTTTGCATGTTCTCCTTGTGTCTGTTTTGGGTTCCTCTAGGTACTCCAGATTCCTCCTACATTTCAAAGACGTTAGGTCATCTGGCACCTCTAAAGTGTCCAAATGTATGTATGTTTGTGTGTGTGTGTGTGTGTATGTGGGAGTGAATGAGTGTGTGTGTATGGGGGGGGGGGTGGATCAAGTTTAAATATCATTATGTGGAGCAAATGTAAGGGTAAAGAAAGAGCTAATATTTTATCTTGGGATATTTTTCTGGTTGCTTTTGCGGGTTTTTTTTTTCTGTCTGTGTGGGTTTACTCTGGGTGCATTCGTTTCACTGATGACGTTAAACTGGCCTAATCTGAGTACGTATGACTAGTTTCATTATAACCTCGAGCATTGACATAACCTTGTGTCTGTGTCTGATTCTCAACTCTAAGCCTCTCTGATTTGTATCCCACCTCTGGCAAGGTGTGTCGTACCAATCAGATTGCTCATCTGAGTGACTGAGTGTGTGCGTGTGTGTGTGTGTTTGGGGTAAGGGGGGTGTGGGTCAAGCTTAAATATCATTACGTGGAGCAAATGTAAGGGTAAAGAAAGAGCTGATATTTTATCTTGGGATATTTTCCAGGTTGTTTACCCTGTTATTTCACTTTTTACAATGATCAGCTTGAAACAAACAGAACTGGAACCAGGTCACGGAACCAGGAACTGAGTTCTAAAATGTATTATCCTGCTGGTTACTCTCACTGTTGGGTCCAGGCTCCCAGGGTTTCTAGCTGCCACTGTTTTGGTCTTGAGCAACCTTGTTACCCTTCAGTTGCTTTGAATGTCCGTTGCCGTGAGGCGCTCTGGATAAGTCCACTAATTGCTGCAAATGTAAATGTTATGTGAAGCATATTTTGCTTTGCATGGAAGTTGCTGCGGATGGAGACGTGTAAAGGAAAGATTTATCGACACTCCGCCCACTACGCTGCGAAAGTGTCCTGCACACAAGCATGCCGTGGAGCTGTAAGTACAAGCAGATGAAATGGCAGCGAGCAATGAAATCTAAACAGGCCTATTACTCAGAGGAGGCCTTGGACCAGACTGGAGCTCCCCGTGAAGACTGCAGCGCCGTGAAAGGCTGCATTTATAGCGGTTTTGTATTCCGCCAGGGATACAGTGCTGCTCTTTTAAAGCACCCTGGAAAAGGGGCTGCACAGGAAAACGAGATTTATACGAGAAAAAGCCGTGGCTGCTCTGGCAACGGCGGCCTTGAAATCCTGAAGCAAAGCAGAGGAGAGGCTTTGTGAGATATGTAATACAAAAAAAAACGGCATGGACGGCAGTCGACCCCTGACAAAAGGCAATCAGAGAATCAGGGCAAATCAGGAGGATGTCGGATGAGAGACTTTAGCGATGATGTCTAAGCCGGTTGTGTTAGGACGGCTCCCATTACGGGCCAATAGCTCGGGGAGTTGAAATGTAATCAGGAAACTGTATCCTATTGTACCGTGTAGACTTTACACATATGTAGTGTAATGTGAGAGTGGACCAAACTGTCTCGCTCCAAAAGGGGGTTGTGTTACAACTTGTTTATGGGGCTGTGGGTGTCGGAATCCGGGCTGCTGACAGCGATCGTTTTCATTTTCTCTCCTTTTGCTGCTTCTTCCTCTCCCTTTTTTAAGGTTGCTATCGGCAATCTTGTTTTCTTTTTTTGTTTTAACCTCCACCAGGCAGAAAGTGTGTGTTTGTGATGTTTTATGGAGGTTTATGCAAGAGTGTGTTTACACAAGCCGAACTGTGTACATTCTTGGCCCAGTTCGGCGCCAAAGCTTTGGCAACCCGATCCGGTTACACCTTTGAATTTATTTATTTACTTATTTGTCAAAGCTCAGGTTTCCTCCCACATTCCAAAGATGTGCATTAGGTTAATTGCTCACTCAAAATTGGCCCGTGACCAGCGTGTTGATGTTACCTCGGGCCTGACGTGAATATAGCCGTTGATGCTGATATGACGTTTATCGAAGTGAGTAAACAAACAAACGTAGTTGCATTGGACTGCCATCCCATCCAAGGCTTGCTTGCATCCGAGACCTGTGTTCTCTTTATCTTTCAAGGCCCCAGTCCTGACCAGGACAAGTGGGCGAAAAATGTAACGTCACTAAAGGTGGACAGACGTTTTACAACAAGTTCCTCCTTAAAAAGGAACGGAATACACTCGCTGTGTCCATCCACCGTCTTTGCCTAACAGGGGCACAGTTGCGGCGGCAGTGAAATGATCTAATATCATCTCATGCTCCATTTCAGGGTCGCAGTGGCAGAAAGGCAGGCAAAGAACCTGCCCCCCATCTCTGTCCCCCACAAATACTGTACTACCGGCTCCACCTAGGTGATCTCCAGCCACACCCAGGCCAGCTGGGACATAATCCCTACGGCAGGTCCTGGGTCTACCCCGGGGGCTCCTCCCAGTTGGCCATGCCTGATACACAACTAGTGGGAGGCATCCTTATTAGGTGCCCAAACCGCTTCACCTGGCTACTCTCAACGTGACGGGGCAGTGTTTCCACTCTGTAATTGCCGAACTCCATCTCCCAGTCACAGAGATTATACCCAGCATCCCGCTGGAGAAAACTCCTCAAACCAATCGTTCTCGTTCTTTCTTTTGGCTTATGACCATAGTTCAAGATGGACCCTGGATTGGGGCCTTGTCGTAGTGGAAGGGCTCGAGTTGTCTAATGACATGCTACAATATTTTTTTCCCCAATCTGCCCAGTTTCTTTCTGCACTAGGCCTGCCAATGCCTCTGTACAACTCTCTGGAGCCAGCTGCTTCCCAAACGCATTTTTGCAGCAAAAGCGAATCGGTGCTAAAGAACGGACTGCACTCACAGTGTCCATTCACCAACCCTCCTGCTGCCTCTCCTGGCTGAGAGAGGGCACTGTTGAAGCATCAGGGAGATGTTCCCTCATCCAGCCTCCTCTCTGTATCTCTGCAGACAGGCCAGAAGCACCAAAAGTACAGGGGTGTGTTCACCCAATTTTTCTTAAAATAAAAAGGTCTGTAGCCAACAAACTGACCGCTGCCACATTTCTGCAAACGTACTGGAACAAGTCAGCTCAGTATAGAAACTGTATGACAACAGCGCCTTAATCTTTTACACCTGACCAATTTGTAACTTGCAACTAAGACGTCATTTGAGCAGGAGTCCAGAAGTGTTTTGCATAAGACAGGACATGCTTGTGCATCTTTATTTGCCTATGTTTTTGTTAGTTTTAGTAGTTTCAGTACAGAGTGCATTGTTATGCAAACTCCACATGTTTTACATACGTTTGTTTGTTCATGTGCCTGTTCATGTCTGTGTATTATTATTCTGTATTAATATGGAATATTGCATACGCGTGTGTAGGTGTCACGGGTACACACGCGACGTGTGTGTATCTGTATGTGTGTATGTGTGTGAGTGAGTAAATGTGCATTTGGATGTCTTGAGCCTTTGCTTAGTTTGTAGTACCTATGCTCTTATACGCAACAGTACACATGTAAAACCCATGTTTATGAAGGTGACGTGTATGAACAGTGTGTGTTTGCCAGCTGTATGGACAAGCACATATGTTTAGGAACGAGTGTGTGTGTGTGTGTGTGTGTGTGTATACAAAGGCTTTTATTTGGCTTCTTTTTTGTTAGTTTGTGTTCTACATGCAATGGAGCATTGAAAATGTGTGCGCGCGTGTGTGTGTGTGTGTGTGTGTGTGTGTGTGTGTGTGCGCTTGAAGTTTGCACAATCATAAAAGTCTGCATTGTTGTTTGGGTGCCTCTATAAAAGTATGTTTATATATTACAAGGCAAATGTTTGGGCCCCCCTGCTGTAATGACAGGATCAGTTGAGTTACTAAACAAGAATTTGCAAAAAAAAAAACAAACAAACAATAAATATGATAGGTTTTTGAAAACCTGAATGCATCATTAACGAGTCAGCTCAGTTCTAAAACCTCACAAACATCTGGAAATGTGTAAACTGTTGTACATGCCAGATGTTACGGCTCCTTTTTCCCCACAAGGTGTAATTGAGTGCATTAATATGGGCAGAAATATGTTGAGAGGTTTTTGCGAAAAGCTTTTGTGTGTGTGTGTGTGTGTGAAAGAGAGAGATTTATTTCTATGGTTCTTTTTACATTAGAACATTATTTCTAAGTAGCTTTACTACTATCTAGCTCCACAGCCCCAGTCGAGGAAAGCTATGGCAAAAGTGGCAGGGAAAAACTTGGACCCAACCTTCCCTCCTTGGGCAGCCTAGATGCTATATGTAAGAAATTAATGAACTTACCAAATTAATGAAATGCCAATAAATGTATCCATACACAGAAGCCAAATGAAAACACTACACGGAGAAAATCATAAAAAAGATGATCATAAATAAAATATACTTACAAAAAAACCTACTTTTATAAATGTGTATGAAGTTGACCAAATGTCCCCACGAGGAAAGAAATTGCTGACACGTTGTTGTTCCCCGTAAGCCGGGGCTTTTCTTTTAACCAAAACTGCAGCTTTCATTTGCAAAATAAAAAGAGCAAAAAGTTTTACTTTACGTCCTCAGGGTTAGGGATGTTAGGGTTAGGGTGACATCTAGGCCACCCATGGAGGTCGGGTCCCCTGTTGAGTCTTGGTCCTACCGAGGTTTCTTCCTACCAATTTGGGGAGTTTTTCCTTGCCACTGTCGCCGAGGCTTGCTCAACTTGGGATTAGCCTTTAAAGATCATATAATATTGTAAAGCTGCTTTGAGACAATGCTCTGTTGTAAAAAGCGCTATGGAAATAAAATTGAATTGAATTGAATTGATTGAATTAGGTGGTGGATCAATGACCTGCAGTAATATTGTGTCGATGGATAGCCTTTACTATTGTGTGTGTGTGTGTGTGTGTGTGCTATATAAGATTTTCTCAATACAGCTATTTAGGCCTACAGCACCAACTGAGCGAGCCTACAGTGACAGTGGCAAGGAAAAACTTCCTCCTTGACCTATATGTTATATGTATGAAATAATGTAAATGTGCACAAAAGCTATAGAAAAAATCAACATAGAATGTAATCCAAGAAAATAATATTGCAAAATTGTACATTCTCTTGAAAAGTTTTTGCTTTAGGTTCCTGAGGTTAAGGTTAGGAGGGTGGTGGAGGTTAGGTGGAGGGTCGTGGTTAGGGTTAGGAGCTGAACAGGGCTGGGGCCTTGCTTAAAGGTCCAGCTATGGCAGCCTGAGCAGAATATACACTCATAACCTTGGAACGAAACGAAACACTTTTTCTGCTCACTTTTTCTGCCTGAGCAAAAGGGCGGGGCTAAGGAGAAGGTGGGCTATGAAAGAGAAAAGTGGGCTCATCGTGTTCTTAGCTAAAAAATCAGCATCTCTTACATAAAATGCTGCGCTATCACACCTTTGCAATCAGCTGTTGTGCGCTACGGTACTGCTGCACCCCAAAGCTCCACCCCTTCAGGAGGACGTCTACTGGTTGAAGACGTGAAAGTGCTGGTACTGTAAGTTAAGGCCCTGGACTGCTTGCTCATGTCATGAATAGCCATTGGTGTCATTGATAAACCAAACAAACAACGAACAAAACAAACAAAAGCGCACCTGGCTGCGTTTAAATTAGTGGAGGCCAGAAGGGGGGATCAGCAGTTACAACGCTGACATTTACCCACCATGTCCATTTACGCACGGGACCTCCTGCAACCCTGAGCAGGAATCCAAACGTTTTCCATACAACCTCAGTTCAGACCAAGTTGGGACAGGATGGGAAATGCAACGAATAAATAAATGCAGTGTTCCTTACGTTCGCTTTGACTTTTGTTTCATTGCAGACAGTTTGAACCTGAGAGATTTTATGCTTGTTTTCCGGTCCGGCCTACGTGTCCTACAAAGGACACGCCTTCATATGCCACATAGACCACGTCCTCTAAAGGCTGCAGCCCCCTGAAATGGGACGCCGCTAATAATATAGGGATCACGCGTCAACGTCGTCGTCATATTGGTCCAGGCAACTTCTCATAATTCTCGTTAAGCAGCAAAGGTGGGCAGAGGATCTCCAGTTTGTCATCAAATGCATGGGAAGATGACATTTTAAAAACGATTTCTCCCTCGACAGTGGATAATGTTATTCAATGATTCAAGGAATGGGGAGGAATTTTAGTGCGCAAAGGGCAAGGGTGCAAGCCTAAACTGAAAGCCCGGCCGTTTCCATACCGTCCCAACTTTTCCTGATGTTACAATTGCAGTGTCTCTGAAAACGTCCTTGCCTGAACATGTGACGCGACCGTGGAAATGACTTTCATTGTGACTTATAAGAGCACGTTTGATGCAGCCTGTGTGCCTTTTAGTATGATGCATGTAGGAAGTGTTTATTTAAGTGTTTAAAGGTTTTCTCGACCCTCTTGGTTAATCTAAATATCGCCTGTATTTCTTGAAGAACTCTAAACAGGGCGTGTTTGGGGAACAAGCTTAAAGTTGGCACAAGTTGTAAATGTGGTCGATGCAGTGGAGCCCTAACGTTACGTTACAAAAAAAAAAAACTGCACGTCATAGCTGGCGCCGCGTGCACGAACGTACATTTGAAGTTCTAAGAGAAAGCTCCTCTCATCCTGTCGTGCAGTAAACACTTGCTTTCCCATGAGCGCCCTCGTGTTCCTGTTGTCGGCCAGCTCCGAGCACACTGGGAAACATCCCGGCTCCTATTGTCCTCAGGGTCGAGGGTCACAGGATGCCCCTAAAGCACTCAATGAGCGAGGTGAGAGGTGGGATGAGAGTCACGATAAAGAGCCCTTTCCAACCCCCCAATGAAAAAAAAAAACACATTAAAATGTATTCTTTCTCTCTCGCTTATGTCTTTTCTCTCTTTTCATTCATTATCAGATGCTGCTCTTTCTAGGGCCTGACCAAGCTGGGGGTCGACCCAAAATAAAGAGGGTGGTGGGGGGTGGGGGTGTCGCCCCTCTGTGGCCCATACAATGGCTCGACTCAGCAATTCACAGTCAACTTCCTGCCCAGAGCTGGACAATCGCGCAGCGCTTTTCCCCTGCGTTCATGCTGCCTCCTGGACGTCTTTATTTTGAGCTGTGCAACGATGAAAGACGTGGGCATGGAGGTCAGCTTTCCCACACATGGACTGAGTGTGGTCCGATCAGTGCATTAAGGGTGAAAGAGAGCGAGAAGGGCTGACCAAAATATCAACGCATTTCTGACCATCTAAAGGGGCGGATTTACTGGTTGTGAGGTGACATTTAACAGCAGCAGCGTCTTAACCACTAGAACACTGGTGGAGATATAGTAACGAGAAGGCTGTGAGTTCAAATCCTTGTTCAGCCAAGCCACCACTGTTGGGCTCTGGAGCAAGGTTCCCGAACCTCGATTTCTCAGCTCAGTTGTATAATCCTAAATGAGAAAAGCCAGAGCAGTACGTGAAATTCTTATTTAAAAAATACCGTGTGTTTTACATGGACATGTCACTGCAGTCCTGCATTTCAGTTTAGGGTTGGTAATGAGGTAAATAAAAATGAAATAATTCTGTGATTTAAAACAGGTTTTTGATAAGAAAAGATGGGCAGAGGATCTCCAGTTTGTCAACAAATGCACGAGAAAATGATTGGAAAGAGTGATAATCAAAGAACAATGTGCCTCAACGAATGTTGGGAAACAATTTGCATATTTCCCTAAAGAGCGTGATATCATTAAACAATTCAAGGAATTGAGGAATTTCTGCCTGTAAAGGGCAAGGATGCAAGCCTAAACTGAGCACCTCTCCGATCTCTTATCGCCTAGACGGCACTGCATCAAGAATCGCCATACATCGATAGCTGCTAGAACCATGTGGGCAGGCATTACCTTTCTCAAACCTTTATACAGAGTTCCACTCACAAATACCACTTCAAACTTTACTGTACATAAAACAAACCCAGTGTCCTGAAGAGGAACCTGACTGCTCATGCTTGTTAGAGGTCACCCAGGGTACTAGAGTCTCCTATCAATTGCACGCCCAATAAACGTATCATTTGGCTCTAATATTGTAGTCACTTCGATAGATTGAAGTTTTTTATCCGGCTGTTCCATCTTGGTTGTTTCTTATCTGCTACCCTTTCCCAAAAGACCATTCCTGATCAAGCTTCTTCTATATATATATATATATTGAAGAAGCTTGATCAGGAATGGTAATGAAATCAGGAATATATAATGAAACTTTCACAAACAGCGAAAACAAAACCGCAGATAAAAACTCGTCACGTCGGCAAGTAGAGACTCAAGCGGCCGATGCTCTGGTCTTACTTCTCGTTTTTGGTGAGTATTCATCCGCTGGGTAAATACTCTATTTACTGTAAATCGTAATATTTTAGGATTTATAACATTCCTTTATTGTTAGAATTAATATTTTTAATATATATTTTTATTTATACATTTTGTGATTTCTTAAATGTAAAAGTTTATCAAATACATGTATGTGTATACGTTAGCTATAGCACACGTGCTACGCAGATCAAGTTCCCCAAAACCCCGCAAAAACCCACGAAACAGGGAAAATCTGCAATATATTTTTTTCATTCATATTTTTTGAAAAACCCGCAATGCAGCGAGTCCGCAAAAGGTGAACCGCGAAGTGGTGAA
>JAYJMA010000002.1:7098392-7109341 GCA_036873895.1 Parotocinclus cabessadecuia
CAAAAAGATTGGATTCTTAGAATTCAAATGGCAGCGCTAGCCTTTTCTGCTTGGCTATCATTGTTAGCCAGGCACTCGAATTAATTCCTAGCTGTGTGAACTGCTGCTTTAAATATGCTAAATAAGTGTCTTTTTTTACACCACTGCAGCCAGCTCAGCTTCCTAGCAAATGGACACGAGGTTTTTCGCGACAAAAGCTACTCAGCAGCAGCCTGGAATTGGCCAGTTTCGCTCTGGAAACTGTTTCCTTCCCAGGTAGCAGGTTCAGTTATGTTACAGCAGCCAAACCAACCGTGGCTAACGACCATAACGACCAGGATTCATCATTAACACGCAGAATATGAGTCTAGCTAGCTACCTAGCCAGCATGGATACAGGTTGCTCTCATATTCTGGCTTCTGCCGACATTTGCTTATCAAGTGAAGGTGTAAGACGTTCAGTTCACTGGTTTTATGCTGCGTTAGCTGCTAAGTAAGCACTGGTTTATGCTTGTAGAGCGAGTACGGCTGAAACTGGAGGAATCCAGCAAACACAGTGATTACTCACCTACATCTTTATTTAGCGTACACCCTCAAATCAGAGCTACTCAGTTCTGCGAAAGCTCAGAGCAGGGATTTAAGCACACAACCTTCCAATGAGCCAGCTCGTTCACCTGGCTTAACTGACTAGAAGTTTCTACAGCTTGACGTTAGTTGGTTGATCTTTTTTTCCAAATTTAGTCATCTCCAATTTCCACCCACCATCTGAGTCTGGCCTGTCATCCCACAGCTTCTAAAATGGGAGGGTGAGCGCTAGCATGTGTTTCCTACAAGACACATTCTCTATTTTAGACTGGAGCTTATGCAACATCGTTGGGGAGATCGGCTCGCCTGAAGGAGTGCGCAAGCTGTCCCCTAATGTACGCACAAGGACAGGACGCCTGGAATCGTCCAGTTCCTGAGCGTTCAGTCTCTGAAAACTCCTTTCCACCCAGGCAGCAGGTCCAGTTCTGTTATTCTGTCTTGTATTCTCACCATGGATGATTCTCAGACGACAGGTTGAACCCGGTTTTATTGGGAGCTCCCACAGAAGCTAATCAATTGTAACAATTTCCGATATTAAGCACCAATCCTCTGAGAACCTCGTCTACTCTAATCAAGCTGTCGTGTAAAACCAGGAATTCATTTCTTACACAAAGCACTTTATTCTCTAATTTAAAAATAACGCACTGATATCATCAGCATGCTGCCTTAGGAGAACGCTCGAACGTTCCAGAGCAGAGAGAGAAAGAAATAGAAAAAAAACACGCAGCTCTGGGGAAGGTTAAGTCCTCGTTTTCCCCCTCGTCAGCTGAGCAGCTGCAGCTCGGAGCGCTCCTGCATTCGGCCCCCATGCCTGAAAAGGTCGCATTGTGATTTTACGGGCCTGACGCTGAACACGTCGACGTATAAAACTGACGGTTTGCAGACCCTGTTTGTCCGAGAGGCTCTGCATGCAAGCCTGGAACTGGTTGAAGGAAAGGGGGAGAGGAAAACAAGAAGGCCGAACGTGAGATTTATACGTGTCCTGAATCTCCTAAATTCACAGCGACAGATTCCGAGAGAGAAATGAGGAAGGAGCTGTATGGGAACGGGCTGAAGGGTCTTCCTAGCAAAGCATTTTCCAAGGCCAGGAAAGGGAGGAAATACACTAGCTGCGTCTCCCTGACCTCACCGACCTCTCAGCTGCCCCACCGGGATTTCCCCGTTCAATGTGTAAACCAGTCAGAAGGACGCATCCTGGAATGGCCAAACAGAGGAAAAAGACAAGAGGGATGACAAGAGGGATGAAGAGCAGCTAAGCCTGGGCTAACAGAGCAGGGCTGAGAGCTAATCTGCAGACCACACAGACAGGACGAGGCTGGTCTCACCTGTACATGGGGATAAAGGAAAGCTTATCCACACTGGAATCGCAAGTGACAGCAATCACTCAGCACGCTGGTGTTGTCCTAAAGGGCAGGTGCAAGACGCGGAGGCACAAGGAACACAAAACTCCCCCCCCAAGAATGCAAACAGGAGTTCATTAGCGGGATGGCTAGTTGAGAGATGTTGGACTTAGCAAAGCTAAACTTGAGCCATGTCTCAAATTATGTACTTCTCTTGAGCTAGAGGATTAGTTTCTAGATTATACTTTTAAGTGGGTTTGTGCGCGATTAGTCGCACGGAGCCAGACGTGATCTTGTAACGGCAACGCACGTCTGGACAGCCATGTGAGAGAACTTAGCTTAAAGTTCAGTGGGAACGTAGACTTAAAGACATAAAAGATGAAGACATAAGCCAGTCCAATACCCCGTGATTACACAAAGAGGCTGCCGTCCAAAAGGCATGCTGCTGAGCGGAATACCGCATCAAATAAATACAGTGTGGTTCCATATTATAGGGGCTGACAGTCAAAAGTATTTGATGACTCCAAACAAAGTCAGCGTCAGTGGCAAGGAAAACACTAGGTAAGTTAGGAAGAAGAATAAGAAACCGAGGCCCAAGACTCAAAAAGGCAACCAGACTCCTTGGGTTGCCTTGAAAGTATAAGAAGAATTAGCGTGGTAAACCATTGTATTGAAAGTTTAGAGTGATTTAGGGCTCAGATTAAGCACAAAACCACTCCCCCGGTCACATTATTCTGATCCTGTGCGAATGAAACATATGAAATCAGGGGTTTGCTTCACTTAAGAATAAGTATTAGAAAATAAGAAATAAGATATATTAAATAAAAGAAATCAAATTTCCTCACCCCAGGCAGCACGGGGGCTCGGTGGGGCGGCACCGCCACCTCACAGCAACAAGGTCCCGGGTTCAATCCCAGGGTGGAGCGGCCTGGGTCCTTTCTGTGTGGAGTTTGCATGTCGTGTCTGGGTGGGTTTACTCCCGGTACTCCGGCTTCCTCCCACAGTCCAAAGACATGCATGCTAGGTTAACTGGTGTCTCTAAAGTGGCCCTTAGTCTGTGACTGTGTGTTTGTGCCCTACAATGGACTGGCGCCCCGTCTAGAGTTTAGAGTTGCCGGGCGGCCACCGGATGGCGTGGAATGAATTCATTTCCTTACCCCATTGGCAGATTTTTTTTTAATCTATTTTTTTGACTGAAGGATTTTTATTGGTCATATATCATAAATATGTTCTGTCATATACCTGCTGGATTGAACACGAGTGTCACGCCAGCACTGGTTTGTGTAGCTAGCTTGGAAAGAGTGTTTCTGGAAGTATGATACAACAGGTTCAAGAATTTCAGAGCACAGTGCTAGATCTGGCACCGGTTTTTAAAATGCTGGAAGGTTCAGTTCCCCTGAGAAATTCAGGAGGTGTTAGAAAGCCAAGACATGAATGACACAAAGCTTGCGATCGGAATAGTTCTTGTCTGTTGTCAGTAATCAGGAATTTGCTTTGTTTTTCTGTTTGTTAACATTACATTAAATGCGTACTCTGTTGTGTTATATTATTATAATGTTTTGTGATTTAACACAAGAAAGAAAGTACTACTGAAGTGGAATGTGGAATGTTTGTTTAACTTGATTGGTTCTGGTTATACAAATTTGCTTTGGGGTCTAAATGCTAAATCTTTTTCTTATTTACAAAGAAAATGTAATGCCATTAAATCACTGTACCTCGTTTGGAAATGATTGGACCTTGATAACATTTTGCCCTTCCATTTATCTTTGCGTATCTTGGTTGGGCTGCCCTGGTATTCACTGGCGGCAGGAAGCATACCCTGGATGGGGCTTCAGTTCATGAAGAGCATGGCAGGGGTCACTATTGCAACGTGAGGGGAAAATCTTCCAAAACTCACCCAAGATACTTGACTACAAAATGGTCATTATGGAATATTTTGTCTATTTGTATATTTGGTATAATGGTAATTCAAACAGAATTATATAATGGTATAATGGTGCGTAGAGTTTAGACCTTTTCGGGGTTAGTTACTGCACGTGTCTCTTCCTAAAGCATTTCTGGTTCCATTATTTTAAACTATCCATCCATCCACATTAATCCACACGGGGTCAGCCGGTGCCCACACGGCAACTCTGGGTTCAAGGGCAGGAACAAGCCAAGATGGGGCGCCAATCCATCGTAGGGCACACGCACACAGTCACACACTAAGGGCCACTTTAAAGACACCAATTAACCTAACACGCAAGTGTTTTATAGTGTGGGAGGAAACCGGAGTACCCTGAGTAAACCCAGGCAGACACGGGGAGGACATGCAGACTCCACACACGACCTTCTGGCTGTGAGAGAGCGGTGCTACCCGCCGTGCCACCGTGCTGCCCAATTTTAACTATCAGAGCAAAAAAAAAAAAAACAAAAAAACAAAGAATTCAAAATAAAAATCACTTTTCATTGACAGATCCTTTAAAAC
This sequence comes from Parotocinclus cabessadecuia, assembly GCA_036873895.1. NCBI lineage: Eukaryota > Metazoa > Chordata > Actinopteri > Siluriformes > Loricariidae > Parotocinclus > Parotocinclus cabessadecuia. The sequence continues at coordinate 7,102,763 of JAYJMA010000002.1, forward strand.
AAGAGCTTAAAAATCTTTTTTTTTTCTTTTCACACAAGAGTGTGTTTAACACAGAATACAATTTGTAATTCATTTATTTAAATGTTTCTCTCGTTTGTTGATTAATTTTAAAGAAACTTAATCAGAAACGGATATTCTTAGCTTGGAAATGGGATTTAGTAGCATGAGCACAGTGCAGCAGACTTTGCTTTAGTTACAAACCATGCAGATTTCAGTATCAGATTCTCAGTTTACATCAGCACACAGCTATTTATACTGGCTGTAAAAATAATCCATAAATCTGTCGCGGACATGTTAGCACACAGCTAACAAGGCAGCTAATTAGCCTAGCTCACAATAATTGCAGCTACAGTACATTGTTCTGCGGTTTCAGGCCCCTCACAATCGTGTTCAATCAATGTAATTATAATAATATTATTGATTATTCCATGTGATTCATTCATAAGGCTGAAGGTTAAAAACTGATCCGAAGGCCAAAACTATGCTTTGCACCACAGATATTTTTTTTTAGAAACAGGATTAAAAAAAATAACATCCGCACTCCGTTGATTAATGTTGGATAACCCCAAACAACGGATGTCACGTAGTATTGTCTATGCTTTTTAAAATTCAGACAAATCAGGTGCCATGTGAAACGTCTCCGTTTTTCCATCTGCTTATCCCAGCGTCGGTCACAGTCATCTAGAAAGAATTATCTGAAAAATCAGGGATTAAACCAGGCTTTGGACTGAACGGGAATATTTACGGTGATTTACCAGTGAAAGTCTGTTTTTTTTAATCTAGGATTAGGATTCATCTTGGTCCGGAAACTCTCTAATAACACAAAAGCAAGTTTGGCCAGTTATATGAGAACTGTAATATAAATATAAAAATCTAAATCGTTTTATTCGCCAGAACTTTTGATATCCAGGAATTTAAACATCAGTGAATCGAACTGAATTCATCGTAAAGCAATATACTGTGCCTATCATAGCGCCGTCTACCTTAAACATGCTTAAAACCCTTACATTAACCTGCAGCTGGGCAAATCATTCACATAAAGCTTTTTAGAATCAGATATTGTACATTTCATGCAGGGCACCACTTTGGCTCGGTGGGTAGCACCTTTGCCTCACAGCTAGAAGGTCCCTGGTTCAATCCGAGACTGTGTGGAGTCTGCATGTTCTCACTGTGTCTGCGTGGATTTACTCCGGGTACTCCGGTATCTTCCCACAATCTAAAGACGCGTGTGTTAGTTTATTGGTTTCTCCAAAGTGGCCCTTAGTGTGCGACTGTGTGTTCGCCCTACCATGGCTTCCTGCCCTGATTTGCCGGGTTGGGATGCGGCTGACCTGCGGAAGGTAATGGATGGATGGATGGATGAATAAGCTATGAATTAATTTGTTCTTTATTGGTCATCCATGGCAGAGTAACGCTCACTTTAGTGTTAAATCATTGAATCCATTTAGCGTATAAGAGGCTGTACCTATGACTGATTGGCGAGCTGTGCCCCTCTGTATTCTGTCGGAATCCTCCAAATCAGATTTATTCCTATAGCGTTTTGTTTGTACGATAAAGCACTGTCAGTGTCGAAGCAGCTTTACAATTGTCTCTTATCTATTATTATATAAGACCAATCCCAAATTGTGCAAGCCAGTGGTGACAAGGTAAAAACTCCCGAAATGTCATAAGGACGAAACCCAGACTCAAAAAGGGGAGGCGACCTTCTTGGCTAGCCTATATGTTACATTAAACTTTATATTAAACGTATTAAACTATATATTCAACGTATCGAAATCACAGTAAGTGAATTCACAGTTAAAAATCAGTGTTTGCGCGGGTAAAAAAAAAAAAAAAGGAAATAAAATGAGTAAATAAATAAGAAGTCCCAGTCCCGCATTCTGTGTTAATTCTAATGCTTACTCTGAAATACGGCGCACGTGTTTGAACGAGATCAGTTGGTTGGTAATTAAAGCCACGTTCAAACTTTTCGTCTGGATCATTTTCACGCTCTTCTCTGGCACCACCTGTGCGCCTCTGCTCGTAACTCTACGGCAGGCCAACAGGGCCATAGTGGGTGAGGGCGAGCCTTGTGCTAATGTGGTTTTATAATGCCACCACACACCCTTTGCACTCGAAGCGAAGCTTTCTGAGAATACTGACTCGTCTGGGTGTGCTCGGAGTTTTAAAGCCTGACGAGTGTGCCGTATTAGGTGACGGCTTTTACAGCCCAGAGGGTGTAACAGGAACAGCGATCTGACCGAGCAAGGAGGAAACAAAAGGGACTGTGTTTCAATCCTCACATTTCGGGCCTCACCCGTGCCCCATGCGTTTGCTAGCGTCCATTCAGTTGTGTGTATATGTGAACTTTCCCTTGCCGGTGAGTGGAAGCGAGGCGCCCATATGCTTGGCGCTGACTCAGATATATTTCATACGCCCAATACTTTTAAAGGAACTGATTCCGCAAGGATTCAAAGTGCATAGAAGAGGTGCGGGTACTCCCTGGTTTATGGCGGCCTGACTTATGATATTTCGATTTTACGATAGGAATCTGATTATAAGCATAAATACACAATCAGTAAAAAGCGTGCCTTGAATTGTTCTGGCCGAGCGATACATGCTATGATACCGATACAGTGATGAGCGCTGTGAAATGTAGTGAGGAAAACACGTGGAAGCCCAACTATACCTTTTTTTTCCCTTTCAATATGTTTGATACATTCAATACGAAGTCATATTGAAAATGACATGAGATAAAAACTTTTTAGGATTTTTTAAAAATGATTTTGCCCATCTCTAGTGTTATGTAAATGTTTTAAGCATGTTTAAGGTGAGCCACGCGCTACGATAGTCCTGCACTTGGCAGTACATGATGTAGGGAGTCACGTGATGGGAGCGAGGAGTACTGGGAAATGTAGTGAAGAAAAGCCGTAGTCATAGCTATGCTGATTTATACAGTATATACTCAACTCTATGGGGTGTCAGAACATATCACATCTTAAATTGGGGAGCACCTGTTCTTCTGATCGGCTCACACGCTTGTTCTCCTGAAAATCTAAGTGCTGCTCTTGACCGAGCATCTTTAATGGACTTCGGTACATCCTCCATCCCAACACAATGGATTTACTGTATATGATTTATCCCGGGCAGCACGGTGGTAATGCCTCACATCAAGAAGGTCCCGGGTTCAATCCCAGGGTGGAGCGATCTGGGTCCTTTCTGTGTGGTGTCTGCATGTCCTCTGCGTGGGTTTACTCCGGGTACTCCGGTTTCCGGAGTTTTTTTACTCCCACTGTCTCTAAAGTGGCCCTTAGTGTGTGACTGTGCGAATGACTGTGTGTGTGTGTGTGCCCTACGATGGATTGGTGCCCCGTATAGGGTTGTTCCTGCCCTTGCACCCGGGTGGGCACCGGCTGACCCGTGACCCTGTGTGGATTAAGCGGAAGATATTGAATGAATGAATGATTTATCTTCTTATGATTAATTCTATTGATTTATCACACATGTAAATAAATGCGACGCTTAACAGCCATCTGATCAACGTCCCTTCACTGGGGTCTTTAAAATGTGAGGGGCTCTGCCAAAAACAGGGTCTTCTTGCAAAACATTTAAATTGACTTCATGCTTTAGCTGCAAACTAAAGACTGATAATAGGTTTCTAATTGGTGAAAATTGACCAAGTTATGACTTTTTAAACTTTGCATACCATCATTGGATTGGCTGTTTGGACGAAGTTGATTAATTCAGCATGCATAACTTTACCATATTTAGATAGACGATGTAGAAAGTAGAATTTAAAGGGACGGCTTTTAGAGTGTTTCCCTGACAGGAAGTTTTTCAAAATAGATGACGAACTGGGTCAATGTTCTGTGCTTTTCATTGTTCTTGGGATTGTTTTCTGATTGGATACTTCTGAAACACATGGTTTAAGAGCAACCTTTTTGTCGTAATATCAATAAAAAAAATTGGCGGAACTGAAAGTGTATTTTTTTATTCATTAAACGAATGAAGGGGACACTTCACTTTCACTTTAATATATCAGGCGCAGACGCTTCTCGCCGGGCAGGTGTTGAACTGTGGCCTGTTGTCTAGTCAACATCCATTTCTGGTAACATCTTGTTACAGAGAACAGAATGCAGACGTCAGACTGAGCATATATATACCAGTAATGCTACGACAACGCTGAATTATGTCATTCCTAACGTAAACACCTAAAATGACCTAATGACCTGGACCTAAAATGTTGTGTATTTCTGATGATGATTGTGTAGCACTGTTAAGTTTGATTCCGTTTGGGTCAAATTAGCCATCACAGACCAGAAATAGCATTATTAGAGCCACCTTTTTTGCATTGTTTGCATATATTTACCATCTTACACACCTGGATTGCTGAATGTTTGATCGTTGTTCCTTTCGAAATTGTTCACGCTCAGTCTGATTTGGTGGTGAGTTGCAATAAACTGCCCTTAAGTCCACCCAAATATGTTTTTAATGTCAATGTTGGGGTTCTGACTTGGCCACTCGAGGGCATCCACCTTCCTATTCTTAAGCTCCTGTGTATTTTTCATCTTCAGCTCTCTAACAGACAGCCCTACTTGGGTGTACTTGGCAGCACCCATTTTCTCTTCAATCCTAACCAATTAATCCACACACACACACACACACAGGCCTGCGTTGCTGATGTGCAGTAAGCAGAGGGAGAGGGTCTGTAACAACTCAAGAAGTCCTCATTAAGGCTGAATCAAACACGCCTTTGATGAGGAGACCTAGATCAGCTCAGTCTGGCAGCACATGAAAGGATAACCTTGGATTCTCCAATGCACGGATGCGTAGGGATCTGCACGTTGCGCTATGCTCGAAAAAACACGCAGGACTGAGTAGCAAACACACACACACACACACACACACGCACACTTGAATGCTGAGGAGCACAGAGGTGTGTGTGACTTCAAAAGCAGGGCAGATGCAGGGACAGACTCCAGTGAATATGTTTACCGACCACTGACCCTCACACTTGCTGGTAACAAAGGAGAGGTGATATACGAGGACAGAATGTAGACAAAGATAAAGATCTGGATAAGTCACCTATGTTCTAGGCCCATGTTAGTCTGAAAATTAGTTCTGTATTGTTTGAATCAGTAAATCTTTGCTTCTTTTGGTGAATCAGTGATTGAATCAGCGAATCTTTCGCTCTTGCCTGAGCTTCACTCCTCTTTTGCTACGTTGGAGTCAGTATGTGAATCAGTGAGTCATTTGATCATGAAAATGATTCACTCCCCTTTTGTTTTATCGTGTCAGAATTTGAACCAGTGAATCATTCTCTCAGAACGAAAGACGCGTCTTGTCACTGTTTGAATCAGTGATGTTTTTCAGCGAGTTTCACTCCTCTTTTGCTCACAGAGTCTGAATTTGAATCCGTGAATCATTCTGTTACGTCGCACATTCGCTTTCGCTCTCATTTAGCAATTCAGTGTTTGAATCAAAATATCGTTCGGCCATTATACAGATTTGCTCCTCTTTTCTTGAACTCACAACACACAAATGACTTTCACGTCTTGCTTTTAGCATTTGGACTGGCATTAAATCAGATATCCAGAGTGGTCAGTGCTGCACTTATCACCCTCAGGCTCCGTCCCTGTGTTCCAGGCAAATGAATTCACGGTAACAGGGTCAAAACTAACTGTCAAAGAGAAGATGAGAGTGAAATGTGATAATGTACTTCATTTATTATTGAGAAACACATCCTGCAAGTGCCGACCTGGCGACCGTGCGGTATGTGTGCTTGCCCCAGGTGAACTTCTGCCATTTGTGGAGTGGCGACGAGGTTTCAGCATGAACTGTAGCACAAGGGTGTCATTTCACACACGCCCAATATTTAGCTTCCACCTGTGTGTGTCTGGCAATGACGTAAGGCAGCACACAATGCATAGTGAGTCGAATGCACTTTATAAGCGGCAGTTTGTTTCAGCCATGTTTTTGTGTGTGTGTGTGTGTGTGTGTGTTTGCACGCGCAGGTAATGATGCCAGCATTGAACAGACACCAAACAGTCATGCAAATCTTCATGCAAGTGTGTGTGTTATTGACCCAGCAGCCCAGTACCTGAACCATGCAGGCCAGTGTTTGTGTTTTACAGTATGCTGGAACTTGGCAAACACTGAGATCATACTGAGATACTTCTTCACCTGGACCAAAATGAGAGTCAAACACAAACACGGTCTTCCTAAGCAAATGACACACAGACTATTTATTGAGAAAGCGGACTATTGGTTTACAGTCCCTGTGTCAAACTCGATGCTGACAGTTTCTCTAAACATCAGCTCTGATAGGTCCAGTTCTACAAGAGTTCAAAAATCCCTCAGCCACGTTGCACCTCCTCCATCACATGTAGGCTCAGTACAGACTGAACTTCACTGTCGGTCCATTTGTCTGTGCTACAAAAGTTCTTATACAGGGGTTTTAAGAACTACAGTTGTTCCGTTACATTTAGGCCATTTAACACAGTCTAAGCAACTGCAGAGTAAGAGTCAAAAGAACTAACAGTGGTAACTGTGGGATTTGGACCCAGTACCTTAACCACATTCTCAGCTTCTGTGGTGTGA
>JAYJMA010000002.1:7109441-7128006 GCA_036873895.1 Parotocinclus cabessadecuia
ATTTTAGTAATAAAATATATAATAGTAATAATCATCATTATTGGTAGAAGAAATAGGAGTATATTTATTTGATTATTATCAAATAAATAGTAGTAGTATTGTATTTAGTAGTATTAGTAGTAGTAGTATTGTGTTTATTATGACTTTAATTATTACTTGTAGTAGTATTAGTGTAATATATAATAATAATAATGTATTATATCATTTTACTTTATTATTTATAATGATTATTATTGTTAGTGTTTTATTAATTACTTATATATGTATATTATTATTATTATTATTTTTTGCATTGGTATTATTAAATGTATTGTTTTAATAATAATAATAATGTTTTATTACTTTTACTTTATTCTTTATAATTATTATTTTTAGTGTTTTACTTATTATATATATAATTGTTATTATTAGTGGTATATAGTATGTATATTATTATATAATAAATACTACTACTACCTCTACTACTACTACTACTTTTAATAATAATAATAATAATTATAATAATAATAATAATAATTGTTTATTGTAGAAGTAGTGTATTTTGTTAAAATACTATAATAGTGATTAATATTAATAGTATTAGTAGTAATAGTGTTAAAGGTAATAGTAGTATTATTGGTTTTTATTTGATGTAATATAAATAAAGTAGGAAATAATGGAATCAGTATAAAAAACACATGAAATGAACATTTATATTATATAACATATAAAATATAAATCAAGCAAAACTGTACAACCTCACAACAGTACAATTATAATTTCACTGAATTACACTGTTGGTTATTATTTAATTGTTTGTTCTTATAATAAAAAAAATGCTTCTGTTTTAGTTGCAGTACTTGTTTAAATTTCGAAACGCGTTTTCACACAAGTAAAAATGTACTAAACAAAATAAAACAATTCCACATTAACTACAGATGAAAACATTTACCTTTAAATATCTGAATGCATTATTATTAGTATTAGAAGTAGGACTGAGAGTATGTTACCCTCGGACCTTGCCTGTTTACCTGAAAACCTGCTTTGCCTCTGATCCACATGTTTATACTTGTTTATAAAAGGTATTACTACATATTTGTGGCTTTATCTATTCTGTGGTATTGTAACCAGACACTCATTGTAATACGGACGAACCATAAAGTAACCACAAGCATTTAATTATTTGTGGTAAACACACACACACACACACACACACACAAACACACAGGAGGTTTGTATCTACACACCTGCCAGAGTGTATTTCCATTGTCCCACATACACACACACATATGCGGCGAGGAAACACACCTACAAATAGTGAAAGGCGCTCACAATTTGAGTGCATGCATTCTGTCACACACAGACATGAGCCATGAGCATGTGGTGCCCTAATGAGGCCCTGAGAGACCCCGCTGGCCTGTCAGTCAAACACTGCACCATGCTGACAGGTGCCTGACAATGGCAATGAGCTATTTACTGCACTCTCACACACACACACACACACACACACAGTCTCAGGGATGGGAGTGGGTTCCGGAAACATCAGGTAGTTGTGGCATGATGCCTCATGGTATGAAGATGGGAATAAAATGGAAATGTATTTTAATAACTATACTGCTCACAAACATTAGGGGACATTTTTAAAATAAAATAAAATTTATATTGGTGTTGTATTATTGGCTCAGCATATATATATATACACTGTACGTACTGCTAATATGGAAGGTACTGTGCAAAATATTTTTTTTCACTTGTGTTGAAACTTGTGTTGTGCTGGTACGATTGGATCAGACACAGCAGTGCTGCTGGAGTAAAACACTATTCATTCACTGTTCGCTATTAGACACATTTAACATATTACTCCGCCTAGTAGAGTCCGCTTGGAGCTCGTCTGTTGCTGCACAGTTTGTGTTAATCTGCCTACAAGATGCTGGTGGCTGGACATTTTTGGCTGATGGACAGTGAAAAGGAGACTGTAGAGATAGCGATGAACTACAGCCTGTACTGTACTGCAGAGTGCAGTGACCAGTGAAACCTAAATAAAGAGTAATCAGAATATAAACAGAGACTTATAGAATGCCTACGACATTTCCCAGTACTGTACACTGACCTACATTAGGGCAAAATCATGAACCCAAGTTGTTAAAAAGTTGCCCTGTAATTTATTGAATAATGTATTAAAAGTGTGTTATAGGATTTCCGTCGCAACAAGACGCATCGCATCATAAAATGGGCAGTGCCTGTATATATATTTGAATATAGCTTATTAACCTCTTACTTCATGAGCATGTGAGTGTAAAACAAAAGATTCTTTTCGATTGATTATAAAAATGATGTCTAGTCATGAATACAGTAACAACCCAACAGTGTCTATGGGACGCTTATGCTGCTCAGTATAAGTTTCAAGACAAACTAAAGAAGCAAACATGTTTTGGCTGACAGGCTGTATTTGCTAAACTGGCAAATTGCACGAAATAAATTGTCCACCAAAAGATCATTTTAATATCGGGGGTTTGCGGAGATGATACCACACTGAGTGGCTGTTTTTTTTTTTACCTAGTGACCTAGCGGTTAAGGTACTGGACTATGGACCAGAAGGTCCGGGGTTCAAATCCCACCTCTGTCAAGCTGCCACAGTTGGGTCCCAGAGCAAGATCCTTAACCCACCATTGCTTGGATTGTAAGACTGTATTAATTGTAAGTCGCTCTGTATAAGGGCGTCTGCTTTTTTTTGTTTAGTTTTTTTCGTTTTTTTTTAGAATAGAGGCCTTGAGAAGAAAAAGGCCCAACATGCCAACTGGCACAGATCTGTTTTCCAGTTCCTGTCCGGCACTGAACCAGTACTGTAATGGAAGCAAATTATGCTTGTAAAGTATTATTTTCTGTACAGGGATGACTCAAATCATCTTTTGTGACTTGCATGATGATAAACTGCTGAGGCTGGCAGAACCGGGGCATTAAGGAAACACCAAATGAGAAGCCAAGAAAGCAAAGAGCAAATGCCATTACAGCTAAAGCTCCACCTCCCTCTGTTTAGGAAACTTCTACCTTTGACACACAAACCTGGCGCGCCGAGCTCAGGCTTGACTCAATGCGCTCAAAATGAGGAGTAGAGACTCTGAATCCCCCGGATCTGAGCTAAGAGCAGTGAGCTCCTCGAAAAGCTAATGACCCATACAGAGTAATCACCTCAAACAAACACTTCATCAGAGGTGCTCAGACATGTTCACCGGGCAGCGCAGATGTGTGTGTGTGTGTGAGAGAGAGAGAGAGATAGAGAGAGAGAGAGAGAGAGCTGTGTGAATGCACACACACACTCGCACACTCTAATTTGTTCAGGCCGTAATTCTAAACTCGAGCCGTGTTTTTGCATGCTTTTCCAGGACGAGTACGGCCTCCTGCCGATCCAACACTTTTACCAGAACAATGGTGTGGAGATTACCACTTTGATCCACCACCGAATTCCTCTAATAACACGTATCCCTGCGCTGATCAGGCACTATAGTATATACAATAACACTATTCAAGCCTTCTACCTAGTTCAAAATAAACAATATCTATTATTATTATTATTCATACTCTTAAGGGAATCCTTTTAAAACCAATTTCAACCAATTATCGTCATCCAGCCCAAACAGCCTTTAACATGGAACTGGTTTCCAAATCCGGTCCAGCACTAGACCAGTACCGTACTGGACTCCTTCATTCGCTGTATTGTTAATATAAAAATATCAAACTATAACAATATTACAAGGTAACAACATAAGTATCGCATTGTAAATAACTATTTCATATTTGGTGCAATCATCTCAAAGCTCCAGAGAGCCGACTTTGAGGCCGTAAGCTCTGCGTTCTCTAGGGATAGCCCCCAGAACTCTGACCATCAAAACGCAGGGTTTACAAGTTACAAGTTATAGCTATGTAGTAAGTGTTGATTACGTTTTATATTAAGGACTGTAATGCGGGGCCGACTCTGGCCAACGGCATGTGATATGCTTGTCACTTGTCAGCCTCTGCTGAGGCGAAAACACATCTGTGTGTTTGAAACCGTAACCAACAGACCTCACCTTGCCAGAGGTGGGATACGAGCCAGGGTGGCTTGTTGGAGCAGTGGTTCACAAGGCTGAACCAAAGCTGGTTCATATTCCTTAATTTGCATGATGTTATGGACAATGGCGATTCTTTTCACTTGATACTCATTTGTACTGGAAAGTGTAACTGTTTCATTTAACTGGAAATGTCGTTTTTATGAATGCATTTTAATTGAGCTGCTCACAGGCCGAAGTGTGATTATGCAATATATTCTCCAAACAAAAGTAAAAAAAAAAAACAGCAGATACCCAGCTAACAGATGACTCCAGGCCAGATCCGCTTCTACCTGTGGCTAATCCACACAACAGTGTCACAGTCGTTTCCCTCTTTTGATCTGACTTTGGGAAGAAGCATGATAATGGACTTAAGCTCTTGTTCTGTACAGTGGCGTTTGTCTAATCCGGCCCAGTCCTGGGATAAAGCATGAGAACGACACAAACTGCAGCCAGCTGAATTTTCCCAGAGTCAAAACATAAATGATTTAATAATGTGCATTAATAGCATTAAAGATGAAAAGGGAATAAGACCGTAGAGGTCAAAGTAAAGGACTTATGGACCAGAAGATCCAGGGTTCAAATCTCACCTCTACCAAGCCGCCACCCTTCCCTGTGCAACAAAACTTTCTTTCTTACAAGCAAAGAAAACAGTGTCTGAAATTGTAACACTTCCGTTCCCTATTGGCTTATAAAGCTATATATAAAACAGCACCTCAGCATTTGAACAATTTGGACACACTCAATGGTGTGATCTTCCAGCCCTGATGCATGTAATCCAGTGCAGTTGGGGGCGATAATGCCAATACAACATGCCAATTGGCAATAAACCCAAACCAGGAAGAACTGGGGTGGGGTTATATTTACACTGCTCACAAAAATGAGGTTATATTACAAAATAAATATGAAGAGGATCCCACAAGAACTGCCGGATAATCTGATCCTGTCCGTGCCCCATCACTGTCGGTGATTTTTGGCCCTCTCGGGTGATCATACACCCTACTGAACACAATGTGGGGGCACTCTGGTCCAGTTTAACATGCGTCTGTTCAATTCACCCTCATGAATATATCACTTGTTTTTCAATCCAAGCAAACAGCTTTCTGTGACTTTTCATTTGCTTTTCTGGTGATCTTTGTGTTAAAATAAAATCTCTTTTTACCAGCTTCATTTTCATTTTAGAGCAGTGGATGATGTTTTATTATTTTTTATATTACAATATTATCCATATGTAAATTGTTTTAGCCTACGGTGCCCCCACCCCCTAGTCATGATGCCACTGTCCCAGTGATTAGGGGACCATTTTGGACAAGGCCCGAAGATTGTGTAATTGACAGCAATTCAAAAAAGGATTGTGCAGGAGCTGCACTAACAGTCTTAAACACTCAAAAAAAAAAAGTCATGCTAGATGTGCCAAAGCAAAGCATCCTGCACCCCCCCCTCCCCTCCCACCCGTCCACCCGTCTCCTCTCATCCTGGTTAGGGTCACGGGGGCATCAGGAGCCTATCCCGGAACTCACACAGCACATGGTTCCGTAAACACACCACTTGACCTTCATGTTGCAAGCCAAAGCCGGGGATCGAACCGAGGTCCTGCTTCCAGCAGCTTACTCTTACATCTGAGCCACAGGAACGGCACTAAATTAACAAACATTTATTAGGAACAATCTTTTACCGGTCTCTTGTCCTTCACTGTACACATTTCAGAAGTTTTGTTTTTTCTCCAAGACGCTTTTTTAGTGCGGAAATGACACTGAGAATACGGAGCGACGAGTCTCTTTTGTTTGGAAAAAAATACAGACAATCGGGACTGTGGTGGCATAGCGGTAAGAATGCTCTATTACTGGCTCTATTACTGGATTCCGAAGTTGGCACTGCCAAACTAATTTATGAATTTGTTCCATGGCGTATTGCTTTAAAACTTTAGAGGGGATCAGCATGAAACTAGAGCAGATTACTAAGAATACTTTATTATGCATTGTACTTTGCATTGCACAGCTTTGTGTGTGTGTGTGTGTGTGTGTTTGTGTGTGTGTGTGTGTGTGTGTGTGTGTGTGTGGCCTCTGGACACCTCTTGGTGGGAGGTTTGAGGATCTGAGAGGATTCCGTCACACCGGTATGAGTAAAGCCTTACTAACAGACCTGCCTTATCCTTACCATAGCACCACCTTACTACTGGACAACACACACACACACACACACACGCACACACACACAAACACTCAGTGGGGACCTGCAATTACTGCAGCACCGTGTCATTACGGACTTATACAGCATGCTATTATCACACCCTTAGAGCTGAGGGGAGGAGGAACACATTGGACCAAAAGTCGCCACCATATGAGCACGCTCGGCTCACGGAGTGAAGTCGCAGCACTTTGGGAGCAGCATCTTATTAAGGGGACATAATCTGTCTGATAAAAATGATGACCATGAAATGGGCCCCTACTCCTATTCAATTAGTCAAAGCCCTAAAAAGCAAAAGGGTGGGGGAGCGGGGAATCTACATTGATGGTCATGCCCTAGCTGTTCTTTTGTAATGTGTGTACGGGTGGGGTGGGTGGGTGGGTGGGTGGGTGGGTAGGAAGGGGGGTCTCGGGGGCTACACGACACGTGAAGCAAACCGTCTGGGAAAGCAATGACATCATCAATCTCCACCAAACCGGTCGAGCATGAAGGAGAAAAGTTGATAAAGGCTGAAACGTTGCTTGCACATAGCTGTTTTGTTTTTGGGCCTTACAAAAACATTCACATGTTCGATTTAAAAAAAAGAAGGGAGGGAAAAGAAGGGAAGTGTAAAAAGTGTAAATCTGTAGCTAATATATGAGAGCAGGCATGTGATAAACGATCATTTGTAAAACGTGTTACTACTTAACCTAAAATCATCACCTCCTTTTGTGTTTTAAACGGCGCTGCGCCATTGCGCTCACTTTTAGGCCGAACTGTTCCTTTAAACCCTGTGAGTGAACGACGAGTCATTTCTCTGAATCGGTTCATTTGAGCTTAGCGAATTGCGTTGCGCTTCGATTTCTCAACAAGAGGCAATATCGTTTAGATAGGGCAGAAGGTAAGATCGTTGAATTACATCGTTGTATAAATTGTTAGAAGCTTTAAGAAACATGTTTGTTTTGCTTAGAAAACGTTTGATTCATTCGCGCGTGTGAATCGATTCCCCAGACCGAAGCGAGCTTTGTACAAAAAAAAAAGACACGAACATAATGCAGTGAGCGTAAGAGGAAAACTAGAGAATAAAAATACAGTTTCGTTAGAAAAACAATATTTGTTACCCTCAAAAGGAGTTAAATAACGTTCAGTTTAAAAGTAAAGTAAACCTTGAGCCACAGTAGAACGTAAGATCTATGATGTAATAACTACAGTTTGGCTTCTGCAGTTAACACATTTACACAATTATAATTACTTGTCGCTTTAATTACCTATTGCATTTATGTTAAGTGCTTGGTTTAGTTCTGTATGTCTGGTCTGGATTAGAAAATGTCAAAAACAGTGTGAAAAAGGCAACTGAACCCTGCTTTTTCTGATCAGGGTCATGGGGTGTCCAAAGCCTGTCCCCAGAGAACACAGGGTTCCGGTGTAGGGGTGCCTGGATGGGACCCCAGTTCATTACATGACTGACAGGGGACACTGTTGCAGGGCTGATCAGCCTCCCCTCCTTGTGACACAGCACAAGTCTTTGCCGTATCAGATGCCCAACTGGACAGGAAGGCTCTCAAACCACATGCTACTTTTGAGCGTTATGGCCTGAACTGGCAGTCTATTATCACAAAAAGAGATTTCTTTTCTCCTCCTTATTATTATCTGGCCAGGGTTGCAGGTGCTATGGGAACACAGGGCAAAGTGTAAACATGTCCTGCGTTAGATAAGCCATCACAGAAAAATGATTCCTACTCCTTTATTTGATCTATATAAGAATAATGCGACAGCTGTTAAGACCCTAAATGCTGTTATCCAGAATGATCTTTATGTGAATATTTACATATTCTTTGCCATTTTTTAACGGCTGAGGGTTTTCATGAAGGTGTTTTATCATAATCTTGGCCAATTTCCTTTTACGAGTCATTTAGTGGACACTCCTATACACAACGACTTACAGCTGATACAGTTTTACAATCCGAGTGACTGTGGGTTAAGGGTCTTGCTTGCTGACCCAACAGTGGCAGCTTAGCAGAGATGGGATTTGGACCCTGGACCTTCTGGTCCACAGTACCTTAACTTCTTCTTTTATCTTTTATTTAAGCAATTCACCTTTGAGATTTTGGCCTAAAATGAAAAGCTGATAACAATTGTGATCATTGTGAATGATGTTTTTCAATAGTTGTGATGAATATATGAATAAATCAACATTGACCAATGTTGCCAGAACCGACGTGACACACACTCATAGTTTCTTCACAAGCTGCCTTTTTGTAGTTTCTTATTGTAGTTCCTTATTAAAGTGTAACTCGCCAGATCCCGACTGAACCTTTAAAACCGTACAGCCACTTTCTTTTGGTTGATAAACGCTCGGTGGGGGGCGGCACCGCTGCCTCACAGCAAGAAGGTCCCGGGTTCAATCCCAGGGTGGGGCGGTCTGGGTCCTTTCTGTGTGTCCTCCACGTGTCTGCGTGGGTTTACTCTGGATACTCCGGTTTCCTCCCACAGCCCAAAGACGTTAGGTTAAGGCTAGGTGTTAGGTTAATTGGTGTCTCTAAATTGGCTTTGACTTGACTGTGTGTATACATATATGACTAGTGTTAAGATGAACTTGTGTGTAGATGTAGCCTTGTGTGTATGTGTGTGGGTGTGTATGACGTGTTGAGATGAACTTGTGTATGGATAGAACCTTGTGTGTGTGTGTATGTGTGTGTGTACCAGTTCAAACTTATTATTAGCAGGGAAGAAAGGGACCTGGAATGTGGTATGATTATTGGTGTTAGTTGGGCAGGTTTGTGTATTCAGAAACTGCTGATATACTGAGATTCTCACACACAGCAATCCCTGGGGTTAAAATATATTATCCAGTGAACAGATGTTCTGTGGTGGCAGTTTTGTTTATGCCAGAGGTCAGATGACAATTGCCTGATCACTTTGAGCTGCTGAAAAGACAACAGTAACTCAAATGGACTGAATCAAACCACTTGTTTCAACTGAGGTATATAGAAATGGGTCTCTGAATGCACAACACGTCAAAAATCAAAGCTGTTTTCACAAGCTAATGTTAAATGAATTATGTTTTTGAGTTATAAATACTGACATGTGATCTTTGCCCTGATTGCTCACAATAAACTTTGGCACCAACATCCCCTCTGACAACAAGGAGGATGCTTAATAACGGAAGCAAGTTATTTTAGCTTTTCATTTGGCTTTGCCCAATGAGCTGCCTATAAAAAGTTTATGCATGCATAAAATACGAGCTAGGATGGTGTGTTGATGATTTTCAACGATACGCTAGGCTATCGTATATAGGTTGTTTGTACTTCATATTTGGTGATACAAGCATTGTTTAATTCTTTTGGTTAAAAATGCTGATTCTAAAAGACTTTTTACTTCATCGTTGTTGGTTTGTCACTTGCAGGAATTTAATTACTGTTAACCAGCTTGCTTGATATAGATGTACAGGACTGTTGTTGTAAGTGTATTTGTGACCACAGTGCTCACAGTCTCTCTGTCTCGCTCTGTCTGTCTCTTATTTTGAGACATAAGCACTGTTTTTCTTAATTTATTTATTTTTATTATTTTTTTTCAAAAGCACTGGTTTGAAGAGACTGGATGTTTCGTTTCAGTGGTTATAAGATGTCATTGGAAAGAATGCCAAAGCATTATTAGCATATTAGTAATAAGTTCATGTAATTGAAACATTGTTAATGATGTTCATTTACAATAATTTACAATAAAATATTAAAACTTTTACAAACCCATTAGTAAAGTATTAAAAACGTAAAATAAATATTCATTATCAGTAGTTGATTGACCTGAATTGTTCATTATAATTCTTATGTTTAAAGTCAACTTAACTTATTAGCAAAAAGCAACTGTGAATTTGAGTAATATAAACTTTTGATTAGTTTACTTTACTTGCATGATTAATTTCACTGAATAAAAAGACCACGTCTATGAAACTCAATTATCTTAGTTTTGAGAGATGCCATTAGTCAGTTTTTTTGAGCCAACGTTTCCTCTTATTTTTTTGAGTAGATTAAAATGATTAGGTTTACAGAGACCAATACTTGCAGCACCACATTTAATACAGTTTTGAAGGTAAGATGGGGTCTGGAAGTTTATATGTCTGCAGGTGGAAAACTGGGGAATATTTTCTGACTGAGTAAACAGGTTACTATGAGGAAACTGAAATTAATCTCTTCCTCTTCTCAGAGATACTGTTGTTCTTTGTAGCGGATATGCGTATTTTTTTCTTTTTAGGTTAGAGCAGGTGCAAGAATTCTTATATAATGGGTACATGACAAGGAATATGTAGATTTGCGATATTATTTTACTTATTAATCAAATTATTTTGTATTAGTACTTAGTACATGCTAGTACAATTCCTTTTTAACTATTAAAAATAAAACATCTATATTAAGTATCTTGTTCATGCTTTCTCCAAAGACTACGCATTTTATAAGACTGTGGTTATATATACATTTATTACAAAGACTTGTACAAATAATTACAATTATTTTATTCAGCATTACAAGTCACAAAATTAAGACCATTTGCATACTACCTCTAAGGCAGAAATTATTTCACTTCCTCACTCAGTGCTGAATATAAACTGCAGCCACCGGTGTTGTACTTTCACTCCATCTCTCATGGTACATCAAGGCAGATATAGCTAGAAAAGGACTAAATAATTTTCAGCCCTACACAGCATTACTCTAACATAAGATCTGGAAAATAAGGTAAGCTTGAAGCCAGTCAGCTATCACTAATGTGTAATATGTATGTTACAGTACTGTAAAGTGCACCTTTTCACTTTGTTTATTCTTTTTCTGTGTGCACGCTGAGTAGACATGCTGTGTGAAAGCAGTCTTTGGCGTGTCGTGATTTGCTCCAGTACAGAAAGTGTGGGTCCCCAGACATGCCCCTCTGTCACTGCTCCTACATCTCCTCCACTGACTTCCAAATTGTCAGTGCATTCTCAGGCTCCAGTCAATTCATCTTCCAACTCCTCCAAAGAGCTCCAGTTTCTGGATCATGAATTCCAGCTTCCAGCTACAGCACATCTGCAGCGTCTTTCTCCAGGTATGGGTATCCCCGGGAGGGTCCAATCTTCAGTAGCCGAGGCCTTTCTGGTGCCCCCCAGTTGCCAGAGTATATGCCAGCACTACAGTGACCTACACATTGCTGGTGGTCAAGTAATGCCTCTCAGTTCCAGTGCAGTTGAACCTCCAAGCAGCTTCTTGCAAGACCTTAACCCTGGACCATTTTTACTTTCTAAAGATTTTCCATTCCCCTCTCTCCTTCCTCCCCTGCCCCCTGAACATGGAAATTCCAGGCACTGGAGGGCGGGCAGTGGCCGTGAGCGTCCCTCTTTATTGCCAGATGGTATTCCCCTCTCTAACGCCGAGCTGAATGGCTATTTAGAAAGGAAACTGCTGGAGCTGTACACAGAGTATATGACCGAGGGTCCAAGGATGGCCTCAGAGCTGGAGCAGATAACACTGCAGTTAAGCCAAGAGCACAAGCTGGAGACAGCGAAGGCCAAAGACATGGTGCTCAGCTGCTTGCTGAGAGTCACCAGCAGCCACCAATCGAGTGAGATCAGCACCCCAATTCTACAGATCTCCACCCAGACAAAGTCAGGAACATAAAGTATGCATACATACATAGTGTTCATAACTTCATATTATGCATGTAGCCATAGTACACACAATATATGCATGTCAATGTTTGTCTATGTACTTGTACTGTTAAACTACATATAATAATTATTGTTAATAAAGCTCTTTTAGTTCTTAAGATGATGTGGCAGTGTAATACTTGGTACAGAGCAAGTGTGAATAAATAAGTGCACAGTGTAAACTATAACAATCTTTTGAAGAATATATAGATATGATATTTAGCATGCAAGTGTAAGAAACAAGGACTACGCCCACTCAACTCAGGAGTGTATGTGTAATGTAAAGTTGACGTGGAGAATCAAGCAGCTGTGAAGAAACTGTATCCTGTTACACACACTATGCTGACAGGCAGGTGAAACTCTGACGATTAAGTGGCCTAGCCCTTGTTTGGTAGTTATTTAAGACAAGTAGAAAGATGCTAAGAAGGTTTGCCATAAGAAATATAGGTTGATTTATTGTTTTTCTCTCTCTCTCACTTCCTCTCTCTCTGTTCCTTCATGTGACTGGAACAGAATAAAAAGGTATGTTTCCATGAATAAAGTTCTGATAACACAGTGGGTAAGTGTCTTCTCATTGGTCCTCTCCATCTCCTAAAAAGTTTAGTAAAGATAGTAAAGATTGAAAACCATGTCTGCAAGGACATGGAGGATAAATTAACGTGATTCCCAAACTTTTTTCTGCAGCACACCCTTTTGTAGATAATATTTGATTCCCACACTCCAAAAAAACACATGTATTTTGCTTTATGTTAAAACATTGTAATTCATACAAAACTGCAACTTCTTATTGAACAAAACATGTGTTACTAAAGGAGCATCCATTAGGTACAAATAATCTTTTTTTACTGCGTAAAAACTACCGCTCTGCAACCCCTGGGATGGCCACCATCCACATTTAGGAATTACTGGAGTAATGTACCCTAGCATCATCATAATTGTAATGATGATCGCTAAATAGAATAAATCAGGTTGTTTTAAGAAGTTAGATCCCATTACTGTTAAGTAATTCTCATATTTGTTGCTCTTGTTAAATTCCAGATTGCTGTGTTAGGTACAATTTACACAGGCCTGTTTTCGCTAAAGCAGCTTGATTAGGCTGTATTACATACTGCATACACTGTATGAAAAAGGGCCAGAAAGCACTCTGACTTACTAAGCCTAAGTATGGTTTCCTGTCACCAAGTGCTGGTCTTCTTGTGTTGTGCCTGTGTTATGTCTGTTTTAGCATAGGTAGGAGTCAATGTCAAATTGTTCCCTAAAAGCCAAGGGATAACTCTAATGATTTCATGTACAATAATGGATTAGACCAATATTTTATGACAACCTGGCAGCCTGGACCAAGGGTTAAACTGAATTGCCAGATTTTTCACAACAGGGTAATTTCTTACTAAATTCATGACAGAGGTTGGTAAATTAATTTTAGAAGATGTGGAGTAAGCGAAATTTGACACCCAATAAACAAAGGCATCATTATAACATTAAGACAAATGAGACCTTATTTGGATTAGGACAAAAAATATCATCCTGAAAAGTATTCATCGGATTTATCTACACTGGAGCCATGTGCTTGGCTAGCATTCCTTCTGTGGGAACTGATGGGGTTCCAAAACACACTCCTTGATGGTTTGCATTTCTGCTCATGCCCTTGTATTATTTCATCACAAGTGTGTTATTCCCAACTTGCCTGTTAATCTTCTAAGACGCAATATCATGTACAAATTATGCATGCCCTTGACTTTTGACAATGGAAAGGTTGTCATACAAACCCCAGCTAACAATCTGCCTTGGTTTCAGTCTGTTATTCCTTCTGTACCACCAGAAAGTCCTGTGATTTGTAGGTAGTCCCTTGCAAACTGTGGGTGGAAAACAAAAATCGATTTGGTTTAGTAGAGTGCTTGTCCTACAGGGCACAATTGAACTGGAACAGCCTGTTTTTGATAAGAAATGTCTCCTTACTAAAGAAAAAATGTGAGTACTGAACCTCCAAACTAGAGCATAGTGTGATCATCCTCACTCTTTCACTGTACCTTACACTTTTCACAAGTCCTTAGGCTAATAAATGAGGTTCTGATTCCCATTTCACCAGTGGTACCAAACATCTCATCTGTTCATGTTAAAATATTCATATAGCCCTGTAAAGCACTCAGTCCTCTGAACTTTCAGCATCCCTATCTTCCCAGACACAGCCTCTGTTTGCAATTATTTTAAACATCATCAGTAGACCTGGACACACCTTCCTGAACGTTTCACTAACTGGCATTCTTTGGCAGATCTTCAGATTCCATATGCCTGCAGAATCGACTAACAATCACCCCGTTACTCCAAAGCAAACACACCTATATCAGGGGTGCCATCATTGTGCTGGTACACTTAGCTAAAAGTGTGTTCCCTTTCAAAACTACAATTGTCCTCAGGCTGTCCTTGTAGGACCTGTCTTTTGCAGACATGAACAACCGAAATGCCATGCTTCGAATGGGCACAATTATCACGTGCTCGCTTGAAATTTGGAATCATTTGTGTAGGCTTTTTCGGGATATAATATGAAGCTACATAGCGTGTCTCCTATCTGGCGTAACAATCTCTTTTTGACAGGTTTGGAACCTTTTCGTTATCCTTCTTGGTTGGCAAAGCACATCTACACATTGAATGACATTTTAATTCTGAAGGTTTTCAGGATTTTTGCAATTCGTTCTCGATCCCCGATATATCTTTTTTTCTTTATCTAACACTCCGTTCAGCTTTTCGAGCCTATGGAGTAACCTGGGACACTCAGTTATCTGACCACCTCTAATTACAGTTTTGATGCAATTTTGTGAGAAAATGTTTTATGGGTGTGGTCGGTGATTGTATCCTTATCTTCTGCCATTGCCCTCTGTACTGTGAAGATTCCTGTCCAGGACTACTCGTACAGGGAGATGACTCCACGGTGACTCTTTCTGCCTGGCATAAGAAAGTACTTATGGCAGCTTTGACAGTCGCCAAGACTTCTATACTGACAAGCTGATTTGTTCCAGATCCTCGTCTGCCTAAATCATGGATATCCTATTATTTGGATGTTTTGCTTTTGGAATGGTCTGCTGCCAGATATCACAACGCAGGAGCCACTACTATGTGGACTTGTTCAGCAGCTATTGATTTTGTAAATATTCTATAGTTTTGGGTTTGCTATTGGTACAAATTAAAGGTCAAGGTCAATGAATCCTGTCACCAGAAAGAATTCCAATCTCCAGAGACATTTCATCACCACCATATATTCAGGCATATTATTATTTGCAGATGGGACCAGTCAATTTCTTTTAATTTCAACAATGGCCTCCTGAATGATTTACTACTATAACATCTTGAAACAGCATTGCCATAAAACTGCCACAGTTAAAGTGGACTGGACTGAGAACACGATGAACACATTTTCTGCCCTAAAGAGGGCAATTTGCTCTGCTCTGGCTTTAGGGCTCCCAAATTATGATCTGCCACTTCACCTGTCTGAATAAAATGGAATGGCCACAGGGAGTCTTGGCCCAAGAGAAAGGTGGTTCTTTGTCCAGTTACACATCTGTCTAAAACTAAAGTCACTTGCTGTAGTGGCTCAGGGGCTTCCCCAAGGTCTCAGAGTTATAACTGAAGATGCACTCATGGTAAGAAACACTTCAAGAATTGTGTTTGCCAACCTTCGATTGTACATTAATCTCATCAGGTCATCGGCAGTCAAATGACGGTCTGGTTATGAAGTCATGCCTACTTCTAACTGTAACCTGACAACTATACATGTGCTGCTAACACACCTGTCGTTCTGCTACACAGATTCCTTTGCTCTTCTGATTCTGATCCATTCATCCATCCATCCATCCAAGTGCCATTCACCCGCATGTGGTGGCCTTCTTTGTGTGGATGGGGCGGGTTCTTCCACTTCTTGTTTGTCATTTTCGCACAAACATATGTAGGCTAAGCCATGGCATTTAACAATGCTGTCGCATTGCGATGTTTTAAAGTCCGATCTTCTATTCGATAGGAGTTTTAAGTTGGACTAGACAAAGCCAACCAGGTAAACTCGCCAAGAATGATGCATTACCGCCGTCTAGTGTTTATTTTAAACACATCCCAATTGATTACACACCAACAGAGAAAACTGAAGTACTGTCTACTGGTGATAGCAGAGTAGATATATTCTACTCCAGGGAATGAGATTTTCCTTTGTTCTAAATTAATTTCAGAGACTACACATCACATATACAAAAAGAACAGCAGACAAAACATCCCAATATGCTGCAACTCCAAGCAAATGCCAAGTGCATTCTCAACAGATCTGTCTGACCTGACCTTCTTTGTGTCCTTATCAGATGCTTGTTTTTAAACTTTATGAATGCCCACATCTGTAGGTCGTTTTCCTCCATGGCTTAGGCATTCTGTAAAATCATTCAAAGCTTTAAAAATACATGTTACACCCCACCTCATCCCTGTCAGCCCTTGTTTAGCAGTGGTTTCATATTAGCAGGAGAAAATTTTTACATTTTGTCAGGAAAACTACACTTTAATTTAAGTCACATGATTGTTTAAGTACTAAGTAAATTGTAGTCTTTGAAAACAATCTAATTCCTACCTCAAACTCGATATACATTTCTATACTGATTTTGCATTTCCCTCGTTTCAGCCTTGACATCGTAAGGGATAAACCCTGTAATGGCCATATGAATTCTACTTTATCTCCTACTGGTGAAACTGGTGGTGTTAATTACAACATTTTTCACCCACATTTTGACAATACGTGATCTCCCATTCTGCGTTCTGTGCTAGTGGATGTGGTTTTTATAGTAAAAATATATTTAACTGCATCTGCATCTGGAACTACAACAGTGCTTGAAATGTGGAAAATGGAAAAAAATATGGCTTGTGTCCCAATACATTTGGTTGTGTGCAGGGGCGTGTCCCAATATGTCAGGTGGTTGCTAATATATCCTAGGTGGTTTCTACGATGTAGCTGGGTAGTTGCTATGGTATCCCAGGTCGTTGCTATGGTGTTGCTAGGTGATTGCTAAGTATGCCAGCTGGTTGCTAAGGTGTTGCTAGGTGGTTGCTATGGTGTACCAGTTTGTGCCAAGAAGTGTCTCGATACTTTTGGATGCGTGTGAGGGTGTGTCCCAATAATTTTGGTCCTTACATCTGTAAAAAAAAAAAAAAAAAAAAAAAAAAAAAAAAGATACATCCGTTCGACTCCAAAAGTCACAGCACAGCACACAGCGTGATCGAACCGTGTCTGTACGCTAAGCGGTTCGAGCGTTATTAATCTTGGAGATTTTTGGAAGAATACGTTTAAGAAATGCATTTCAAGCACTGCAGAATTATGAATCCAAAGTGACAGGAGGCTGTAATATGACAATTGAAGATTTGTTTGACAAAGTGTTACAGGAATTAAGTCATTTCTTTGGATAAGAAGAGTCTCTGGTAATATAAAGAGCGCAAGGTTTATCATCAGACCGCTGGATGGCAGTATGAAAAACCAAATGTACTGCACTAGTCATGAAGAAAAGCCACCATGGCACTATCCCAAATAACATTTTAAGTACTTGATAGGTGCACTAAAACAGTGTACAATAATGATATCTTACACTCTACGTAGCGTGCTAGGTGGCACTCAAAGTGTCAATTAGGACTCAGGAAGTGAACATGTTGCAGTAGCTACATACAACTATCTTGTTACGAGTGGGCTGGTGGATTTATCAGTGTTAGTTTTTTATTTGATAAAGGATTTAGAAAGTTTAAGTGATCGAATCTTATGAAATATTGGTTCACATATGTATGGTTAGCTGTCATCGTCTACAATTAACTGGAATTCAATTCTAGGTATTTTCTTTACAATTTATTTCCTCACACACACTTAATAGTGATACGATATAGTAATGGGAAATAATCAAAGTCGTGGTGTAGCTCAGTCGCCGGATTTTGTATGTATTACGATCAGTGAAGCACAAACTATAAATTAATAAATAATTCTCAATTCTCTAAAAAAAAAAAAGCGAAAGCGAAACTGGTGCACTATAAATAATATAAAACTCAGTGAAAAAAATCTACTGTAAAGGCTGTGACCTCTCTGTGTTGTCTTGAGTTAAGATGTCAGTTAATTGAGCTTACATTTGACTTATATTTTAGAATTAACCCAATATTTAACAGCTTTCGCTTGTTTTGAATATTTCGTTATTCTGGAAACCAGGGACGGGGAAGCCTAGGGGCCACTAATAGGACAGGGTTTATGAAAAATTTCAGAATTTATTATGATTAAATATTTACATTTACAGTATTTGGCAGACAGCCTTATCCAGAGCGACTTACAAAAGTGCTTTATGACATCAGTAACATAATCCATTCCTAATAATCAGGAATCTAAACAAGAATACACTTCTGAAATTGTTATGGTTGTGTGGGTGTATTTTTTTACATTTATTTTTAGAGAGAGAGTGAAGGGTGGGGGCTTAATTAAATTAAATTCAATTTTATTTGTATAGCGCTTTTTACAATAGACATTGTCGCAAAGCAGCTTTACATTGATTTATAAACTAGTGTCACAAATTGGATTCTATTTGTCCCTTATGAGGAAGCCAATGGCAACAGTGGCAAGGAAAAACTCCCTGATATTAGGAGGAAGAAACTTAGGAGGAGTTTTAGAAGGGAG
>JAYJMA010000002.1:7138736-7150211 GCA_036873895.1 Parotocinclus cabessadecuia
GGGGTGTTTCTAGTTTTCTCTCTCTCCCCCGCTCTCTCTCTCTCTCTCTCTCTCTCTCTCTCTCTCTCTCTCTCTCTCTCTCCCCCCCCCCCAGTTTAAATGGTGGCAGTGAGTAGAGGTTGTCTTTTATTGAAGGCCTGGCTCTGACTCCGGACTGGGAGATCAAATTTACTCTTAGGCAAATATTTATTTTTTTCTTTGGAGGAGGAGGGGGGGGGGTGTGACTTAAAAAAATTAAAGCAGAAGTTTACAAGTGATTATTATGCCAGCAGGAGAGGCAGGCCGTCTAGTTGCCCGTAGTAACCCCCGTAAGCAGCGCAGCCCATAATTATCGCGAGCGTCAAGTCACGTGGCCGTAAACGAGGGCTCCAGGATTTTAAAGGTGCGGCATTTTAATACCCAGCCACCTGAATATTGCAGGGCTCTTTACGACGGCTTATAATAGCTTAAGCAATGAATTCACACTTACGCACGAGCACACTCATGCGAGTTAATGGTAACCCGCTGTCGAGCTTTTACAGCAAACATTCAGTCAGCCATTTCGCATCGAGCCACAGTATCTGGTTTTTATTATTTAAGCAAAAAAGAAAAGGTTTGGCTAATTGCTGGAGTTTTATACGTGCAATCGCAAAAAGGACTCCACGGCCCAAACTGCGCCGGAATGACGAATCGCAGTTTTAAACATGTCTGCTTTTGGCATTTGTCAGCGCTACAGGCGAGCTCGCCGATTCCAGCCTGTGCTAATGGTGGGGGGTTTGGGGTTGTAACCAGATCCCCAGGTACTGAGAAATCTCAGAACTGGATGGTAATTGACTTAAACAATATGGCTACCTTTCCTCTGGCCTGAGAGAAAGCCTCCTTGTGCCAGACGCCCTGATTATTTTCTTGTGGTTCTAGTTATCCATAAGGTTTCACTTGAACCGCTGTTGTTTCCAGAACACAATAGCTCACTTATTCTGTAGATGCTACTTTTGAGCACATCTAACTGCTCTCTCTCTCTCTCTCTCTCTCTCTTTTCTTTTTCTCTTTCTCTCTTTCTCTTTTCCCCTCTCTCTCTCTCTCTCTCTCTCTTTTCTTTTTCTCTTTCTCTCTTTCTCTTTTCCCCTCTCTCTCTCTATCTCTCTGTCTCTGTTTCTTTCTCTCTCTCTCTCTTTTCTTTTTCTCTTTACTTTTTCTCTTTTTTACTCCTTCTCTTTATTTCTTTTTCTTTCTCTTTTTTCCTCTCTCTCTTTTCTTTTTCTCTTTCTCTCTTTCTCTTTTCCCCTCTCTCTCTCTCTCTCTCTCTCTCTCTCTCTCTCTGTTCTTTTTCTCTTTACTTTTTCTCTTTTTTACTCCTTCTCTTTATTTATTTTTCTTTCTTTTTTCCTATCTCTCTATCTGTCTCTGTTCCTCTCTTTCTTTCTCTCTCTCTCTTTTCTTTTTCTCTTTACTTTTTCTCTTTTTTACTCCTTCTCTTTATTTCTTTTTCTTTCTTTTTTCCTATCTCTCTCTCCGTCTCTGTCTCTCTCTCTCTCTATCTCTCTCTATCTCTCTTTTTCTTTCTCTCTCTCACGTTTTCTCTTGCTCTCTCTCTATGAAAGAAATGCAACTAAAACAGGATTATTACAACAGCACTGTTCCCCTAGAGGAAGTCATAGATCAGGATCATGTCATGGCCAGATTTCAGCCGTGACTGCGATGATCGTGACAGCTGTGACAAAAGCGCTCGGCCTCCTTTTTGGGACGGGAACATTTGTGTTCACACAGGTTATACAGATTGGGCACTAATCAGGAATAAGGATAGGACATTCTTAGGGATAGACGCAGGACATGGGATGATCACAGAGAAACCAGACACTCACTCGTGCACTGTGGAGTGAACGTCTCTTTACTCTATCAATCCATAAACGCCCTCTTAGGTCATGTAGTGTCTTCATAGACCGGGTGTGCCGTCATTCCAGCAAAGGGTTTACTTTCAGAACTCTGTTATTTTTAATACACAAACATCACCGTTTTCCAGACCCAGAAACACATTGGTGTAGAGAACTTTTAACCGTCTTTAAACAGTCGATGAAACGATGGCAGTCCCTCAGTTCGGGGGTGTGTGTGTGTGTGTTTGTGTGTGTGTGTATTTAATTCTATGTTATTTCTAGTTTGTATATTTAGCTTTTGTTTGTTTAAACTATTATTATAAACGTACTAAGAATGAATCCGGTATCTAATTCTTACGTATTATATACGCTTAGGTCTCTTTTTGAGTCCATGGTTTTTTCTTTAGACGGTTAGGACCTTTTTCCTTGCCACTTTCTCCCAATATGCTTGTAAAGCCCCTCTGAGAAAATGCTCTCTGAACAAAAGTACTACACACACCCGATTTGTCCTGCTTGAGGTCAATTATCAATTTATGGGTGCAGATAAATGTGTACCCCAGATGGGGTGCCAGTCCAGCACGCAGGGCTTAGTAGGGGGGTCCCTTTTGGAGCCTTTTCAGCCACCTCTACCCCAGACGAGGCCAGTTTGGGCATATCTGGCACTCGAACCCGATCGTGGTGCTTGGCTGGTAAATCACTAATGTTCCGTTAAGCACCTGAAGACATCATGACGTGTGGAAAAGTGTAAAAAAACATGAAGTTGCACTTGTAGGTCGGCCGGCCCCGGAGATCTGGCTAGGTGAGAGGGCAAAAATTAATTTCAAATACACCCCATTGTTTGAACTAAAACGAACTGTGAGGATAATGACGCTAACGACACGAGCTCACATTTAACTGCTTAGCGTTGTCATTACTGAAACGAGCAGCTTGAACTGATACGATCCAAGGATAACCGGTGCCACCCTGGCTGTGATGGGGCTGCAGTGGAACCAGTAGTTTTATCACTAAGCCAGCCATAATGGGTTTTTTTTATGAATGGTTTTGATATTTAGCTTATTATTCCTCACTGGTTCCAGATCTAACTGGTGTTTGTGCTCAAAGTTGGTAAAGCATTTACACGTTTGCAAATTGAGGCAGTACTGATTTTAAATAGAGTCGTTTTACAAGCCTTAGCGCCAACCGGCTCGCGTTTTTTCCTTTGGCTCCCGTGGACTGTTTACTTTTTGGGCTCTGCTATGTTTGTAGCTCTTCTGTGCTTCAGCTCAGTTAATAACACAGGCGCCATAATATTTTTATACACGTTTAAGTGCCTGTGTTTTTAGCAACACTTTGTTCGCACTAGTGCACAGCCTTAAATGTAGACCCGACTTCTCGAAGATTTAAGTTGTCAGGTATTTAAAAACAAATGTTCCCACCCATGCATGTAACTCGCGCACACGCACACACACACACACCTCTCTCCAACTCTCACCTCTATCCCTCTCCACTAAGAGTCCTATTGTGCTCTAAGAGGCCTGTGAGTCTGGCCCAAAAAGGGTCAGGTTGCCTCGGAGACTGGTGCACTCTGGCAGGTTGACCTTTAACCCAGCTTTTAGGGCTGTCAGGCACTGAATTGGCAAGCCGGGAGGGTCAAAACGGCTGAAAACGCTTAAATTTGCTCTGTCCACTCACTTTAAGAGATGTGGAGATTTTGAGAGAGCGTGAGCCCGAAATACAGCATGCATTCGAGCTGCCTCAGAGTGGACTGCTGTTATTGCGTTTTATCGCAGCCAGGCCGTCGATGCAAACACAGGCGCAGCCTTGGTGCCGAGAGCGCAAACACGGCATCGTTTCGAAAATGCGTCTCGCCTCATTGTAAACAGCTCGGCAGCCAAAACAAACAAGCCTGCGCCTCGAGCCGACTCGCCAGTGCAGCGAGATTTCTAACGCCAGCTTGTCTTCATAAGGCCGCTCTCTCGGGTCGTGTCGGGCGTGCGCGTCTGCATCTGCATCTGAGCAGTGAATCTGTCCGGGATTCCTTTCCATCCGGCAGGACTGAGGCCCGAGTGCGCTGTGCTCGACCAATAGTGCGATTCTCCCTCTAATTACAGCCCCATTAGCCTAAGAATGGCTTCAGTAATTGTTTAATTTAGCACAGTCGCCAAACAATGGATGCGAACTGAAACTAGGTGGGCCTTTTGTGCGTCGTCCCTGCTAAATGCTGTTTTGTGTGTGCCGCCTGTACTAACAGAAGGTGTAAATGACCAGTATTAGGCAGGTGATGGATTGAGACAATGGGCAGCCATGCAGGGCGGCAGTGGCTTTATCAGCGGTGATTAGCACCTTAACGCAGGAGGCTGCAGGGGGGCCATTTGGCGTCAGCAGGGAAGCTTAAATAAGTGCAGGGCACACATTAGGTGATTGACATTATCTGCTGGCTCTGTTTGTGTATCTATGTGTATGTATGGGCTTGAAGAACTTTTTGTTTTGGCTTTGTTTGTAGCAGGGTTAGGGGGTCGTGGTGGTGTTTTATAAACTTGGCTGCTTTATGAACATACTCTCACGATTGTAATGTTACAGGCAAATCGTGGCAGTAAGTGTAAAAAAAGTTTTAACTCTCACGTTATATATTGTCAAAATAATATTTTATTTATTTTATTACTAATTTAAATTTTATTATTGATTTACATTTTTGTTATTTTGCTATAACTTAATATACTTTTAAGTATATTTTTAAATTTTTAAAATTTATTTTATTACTAATTTTAATTTTATTGATTTACATTTTTTTTTTGCTATAACTTAATATACTTTTAAGTATATTTTTAAATTTTTAAAATTTATTTTATTACTAATTTAAATTTTATTTATTTACATTTTTGTTATTTTGCTATAACTTAATATACTTTTAAGTATATTTAAAAAAAATTTTTTATTAAAATATGATAACTATTATAATATTTAATTTTAACTTTTAATTTATTTAATTAACAACTAGGCCACCCACAAAGGTCGAGTCCCCTTTTGAGACTCCCAAGGTTTCTTCCTACTACTTTCAGGGAGTTTTTCCTTGCCACTGTCACCCTTGGTTTGCTCAATTTGGGATTGGAGGCTTTTTAGATCATGTAAGATTGTAAAGCTGCTTTGAGATAATGCTCAACTGTAAAAAGCTCTAGCGAAATGAATTTGACTTGAAAAGTCGGGTCGATTTTTGTCAATAACGGCAATGAGAAGATATTTTAACCGCCTGTATCTTGGATCTCAAAGTTGTTTGGACTTCTTTCTCTTAACCGCCTGAATTAGCATTGTCTATGATGATATCATTGGTGACTTAATTTGTCTTGCCCATCTGTTGCCTTTCTGGTCACAAGGGTCATCCGTTTACAGAATGATGCCTCCACGTGTGTTTTGTGTCTCGATACCTTGGCTGTCGTGGAGCTGACGCTCAAAGTTTGTCCTCATCTGCTGCTGCTGTACCTTTTTAGTTTGCAGACGGTTATATTTCCGAGCTGTATTTCCGATACAGTTTGCAGATCAACGTTTTGAGCAACATCCCTCTTTTCAAAGCCAAACCACCTCAGCCGTCGTCGACTGCGAGGTTGGTGCTGTCTGTGTTTTGTCTCTTCAGGTTCAGTTTGTTCGCTCATTTTTACCTCGCGTCACGATCTTTTAGGTAGAGCGCTAGCTTGATTTGTGGCGCTAGCATGCTATTTGACTACGTGACGCATGACGTACTCCATTATCGTAGACGACACGTATGGCCTGTTTGGATTCAAATAGGACCATAAAAAGAGAAGAGAATATAAAAAGTTGAGAGAATATAATGTGAGCTGTAAAAGAAAACGGGCTGGTTGGGAACAGTGAAACCAAATGAAATGTGTTAAATGTCTTGGGCAGAATCGACGTGCATTTCCTCCACCTACTTTCAATTTTTAGACCGTGGAACTTTCTCAAACTTTGTTTCACCCCTAAAACTGTCCCAGATTGGGTCTGTCCAATGGAAAGCGTGTCAGTCTTCCCTCATGGGTGTGGAAGCATGGCTGAAAGTCTAATCTCTTTGGGTGCTCATGGCACCCACTCTCTTTTTTTCCCTCGCAAACAAATGCCCCACACATCTGCCTCCCTGTATCCCTGGCAAGCCTGGTCCTCCCTTCTCAGAGCTCACAAAGCCTCCTGGCTCCTCTGCCCTTGCTTCTTTTCGATCCATTAAAGAGGCCGAACAATCAGGCCCAGGCTCCTGGCACCCGCTGAGCCCTAGAGCATATGCCATATTCTCTCTGTTCGGAGAACCAAAGGCGCCCCCTTGGCGTCACTCTGGAAACCCCTTCGCCACCTTTTGTCACATCGTTCCCCTGCGCAGGCCTCATTACGGCGCTCTACGACTGATGTCAGATCACCGCGGCGAGGGCCAAGACGGAGTGCTGGAAGACAATTAGAGGGAGAAAGATGGATCAGATGGCACTGAAGTTTGGCCAAGGCCTACTTTTTTGTAAGCGGGCACCTAAGCTTGTGGGTGTGGGATTTGGGACAGTTTTAAACCATGGTGGTCACGGCCATTTGTGTGTTGTGGGAACTTTTGTGCTGGAGTAATGATTGTTTTTGTGAAGAAGATGGAATCAACGGATTTTACTCCATCTCTCTCTAAGCAGATTCTTACAAAACTTGAGCGAATTAGTCAATTAGAGCAAGTCAAACATCATTTTCTTCTTGCGCCTTGAATGTAGAAGACCAGCCAGCATGTTTCCTTCTGTCATACAGGAACCGTAGGGATTACTGCTGAAGCACAGTTTGGACTTAAACGAACATCTGAATTAGGAGTGACGATCTTTAATGGTATAGTGATTTATTTTGGTATCGTGATGGCCACTGCTGTGTTGGATGGCACAATTGGTCAGTTATATGAGTAATGGAATTAGTCCTGGTTAACTGGATGTAGTGCAGCACATTTTGAATAATTCACTTTACGAAGAACGGGATAATATTTGCATAGTACTTTTGAAGAATCAGTTGGATTCGGATTAATTTCGTCCTCAATCACATGTATCCTTAAAATACCCTTAAATATTGTATATAATAAATCATATATAATAAACTCACCATATAAGATCTATAAGACGTTTTAGGATCCAGAGCCTATCCTGGAGGACGCAGGCGTCGTGTGCTCTGAATGGAACGCTAGGCTTTAGGTCATAGTTCTTAGAACTGTACCCATTTTCTCCCGTTTTCACACTGCAAGGACTGGAATCGATTGTAGTTTTTACAACGCCATGTATAGGGACTTTAAGCCTACTGGCTGTGCGAATGCAAACCGAAAAAAAGCCCTGGAATGAATGTCTGTCTTGGGGGAACTCGACGGTTGGATAGTTCCTCCCAAATTAGGTATCTAGAACGGTTTGTTACAAAAGCACCTCATAAGCTGTCTTTGTTGCAGCGCAAGATATTTATCCCAGATATTGTGCGCGCGCACACACACACACACACACACACACACACACACACACACACAGCCACCACACCTATACTGGACTTCCCTCATTTAGGCAGTGCCCTCAACCCTGTGTGAAATCTGACCCAACCTGAGGGCACCACTTGAACTCGAACCCAGGTCTTGCTGTCAAGCGTATAAAAGCGTATAAAAGTTATTGATTAACCCCAAGCGCAGTGAGCAAGCGTTTGGGAATGCGCGGCGAGAAAATATTTTGGGCGACTGAACCGTCTGTTACTACGTTACCTTTATTGGCCTTGTAACTCCAGCAGAAGCGAACGACGGGTCGCAAACATGTCTAGGCTTCTCCTCGTATAAATCGAACACTGTCAGTTTGACGTCCGTCTGGTAGCTACCGAACAGCCTTACAGGAGAATGTTCTCAATTTCCTGCCTTTTATTGATGCTGGGTTGTGGATGTGTAATAGAGGGTGATGAGCCCACCCCCGTGGGGGATGCATGCGTGTGTGCCCCGGCTCCCCTTTTGGGCCCCAATTTCATGCTAGCTCTTGTCTGCATTGTTTAAACCAAACTTGAGTGCACCTGCAAAGCATTAGTCCTGTGCCTGAAGTGTTCTGTAAAACGTAATTACTGAATTGGGTTTATATGCATCTTTCCAAACCCCCTCAGCGCACTTCGCGGAAAGCTTTTGGACAGGAATCGCTGGTGCTCGCGAGCCCGAAAGAAGGATCTTGGTGAAGAAAAGCAGCGTTAATCAAATATTACCTGAAAAACCGCATTATAAAATAGCAAATCCATTTCCAAAAGCCGATTCCGTTCACAGTCGTACGCCGGCTGTGTAGAAATTCAGCTTGCACCTCGTCCTGTCTCTCCTGCCCTCGTCAAAACGGTTTGATTTGTCAGTTTCGAAGGGAGAAAGGAAACGCAAGCTCGTTAACTTTTCAGACGAATGATATGACGTTGTTTTGCCAGGCTGCGCTCGTAAATCCAAATGCTTCTTGCAGGTGCAAAATGCTGTCAATACGGAGCCCCGTTTCAGCAGGAACACCCTACATAAGTCTCCCTCCCATTCTTCTCCCTTGCTGTCTTTCCGGAAGTGGATTCTGCTGAAGCAGCCCTTGCTTTTGGAGCCCGGCCGTGTGTGTGCCAGCTCGAGGACAGTTTTAGTGGCACTAGGCCGGGCTCACCGCTGTGTTTAGACAGGCCTCAAGTGCTATGCGGACAGGATGCCAGCACACACCAGCACAGGGGTAAAGGCTGCGGTATTAAAATGTATCCGAAAATCGCACCAACGCTAGAGTTCGTGGAGTTTCACACTGGGTTGCCAGTTACCTGTCGGTGCCACATTGTCGTTTTCCGAGCTCCTTTAGTGTTTATATACTCAATGTTGGGAGTTTCTCGCAAACACACATGATAGAAAGCGAGCTGCGAGTTGGACCCTGTGGTATGAAATGTGGTGTCCAGCTTAAATATTCCATGGCCGTCCTGCCATTCAGGTCTGATGTCAACCCCAAGAATTTCCTTCTTTCGGGTGGGAACGAGGGGCCCTCGGCGCTCCCTCTCTCTCTCTCTCTCTCTCTCCATCTTGCTACCCTTCCCCCTGTTGCTGGCCCCCCAGCTGTCAGGAAACAATACCCTGTCCCAGCTCCGACAAACCTCATTCCTGAAAATGTTTTTTTTCTCCCTCCCTCCCCTTCCACCATCCCTCTCTGTCCGCTCTTCCCTTAGCGCCATAATGCCTTTTCCATTTTTAAACCCGTGGCCGTGTAAACTTCCTCAGACCGTGTCCACTTTTAGTGAGAGAGAGGGAGGGAGAGAAAGAGAGAGAGCGAGAGCTGGGCGAGTTGGAAGCGGCACGGAGTCCCCGGGATAATCCAGCGCTGACCTTGCTGACCCCTTTAGTTCATGCAAGGCTATAAAGCCCACCCATGAAATCATGTGGAGTGACTCGTCTGACCCAGATATGAATGCCAGTTGTGTTACATTTGCAATTAACATTCTTAAAAGCAGATTTCTGGATTTCGTTAAGACGTTGCTTGAATGGCTCGAGGGAGCATCAGCTTTCAACTCCTAACTGATAACCAGAACACAATAAACAGCTTAACTTTGCAGGACTGAAGCCCAGAATTAGGAATTCTATTAAATTCTGAAATCCGTTCCATGGTAGCAGTGGAACAGGAAACTCGAGTCATGTTTTTCTTATGACGAGGTCTTTTCAATGTCACTGAAGCTCTTACAGCATACTTTTTAAAAACGGGGTGCTGAAAATGACGGGGCTTTTTAATTTAGTAATAAAGGCATTGATTCTTTGGGCCTAAAATCCCCAATTCAGGGGCTGGTGGGTGGTTGGGCAGTTTTGAGTTCAAGTTACTGTTCATAAAGTCTAGATTTCTTTCTTTGTCGTCTAATGGCATTCTCAGTGACTATGCCATGTCAAGTTTATTTAATGATACTAATAAATGAAATAATACTAATAGTTAAATACTACATTGAAATATATTGTATTATCCCCTAAATGTAGAGAGCAATAGTTAGTGGTTTTAAAACGTGTCTTTTAACATGGTGTTTATAGGGCAAAAGCAGCTAGCAGTGTCACCTCACAGCTACAGGGGTTTGTTACCGACTTTGGACACAGTTTGCATGTTCTCCTTGGATCAGCATGGGTTTTCTTAGGGTGCTCCGGTTTCCTCCCACATTCCAAGTACATGTGTTAGGTTAACTGGCCTTGTTAAAGCTCCAATGCGAGTGTCTTTGAGCGCAGCTGTTGTTATCCTGTCGATTCTGACTTGTATAAATAAAAAAATCAGTTTGTTGGTCTCAACTCTCCACACCGTTTCAAACCCAAACCTGTACGCTCTGGTTAACTAGCCCTCTAAAGAGCTCAAGAGAAGTCTACAGATTGTTTTCCAATCTACATTTTACATGCAGCCGGCGGAATAGCAAGTATGGATGCACAGTGTGATGGGCAAACCCCCCAAACTGCAAACGACCTCGAACAGAGCCACACTTCTCAGGCCCGGAATTAGCTCGGCAGGCATGCTCTAATCCGACTTTCTCCTGTAAACCGTAGAATGTGGGAGCTCTCGCACAACAGCTTTTATTAGTCCTAAATCTGAGGAGCAGCAGGGAGAAAATGTCCACGCACATGAAAATCTGCTGTATCCGGCCATTAAACTGATCCGCAAACCAGATGTGCGCGCCGAGCCCCGGGTCCACAGGCTGAAGAGGAAGTCGAGGAGGGAGGGAGGGCGTCTCGCGGGAATGAGCCAATCGCTGCACTTGTCAGAAAAGCGATGGACATGGGGACACCTGGAAGCCAGTCGGACCACACGAGTGAGAGAGCCATGAAGTTTATGTCCGCGATGCTAAAAAATGATGGCTGCGGCAGTTAAAAACCGAAGATGCTCTCGGGTTAAACGGCGCTGCAGGGGAATGGTCAGAAGGTCAGGCCTATTCACCAGGGCATCATCGGCGGAGCTGAGCTCTCACCGCTGTCCTGCTTTCCCAGCGCTCTCTGTGGGACGTCCACCCAGCTGTCTCACACACACACACACACACACACACACACACACTCTCGATGGGATCCCACAGATGGGCTCTTGTAGAAACACATTCCCCGACAAATGCTGATTTCACACTCCTCTTCTTCCACTGTGCTTCCATTCCTCATGCTCACTGGGGCTGACACACCACACACACACACACACACACACACATCCAGCACACACACATCCAGCACACACACAGGTGTGTGTGTGTATATGTGATGACTCTTAACGTGAGAAGCTTACGTTATTGATTGGAGCTTTCTATTCAATCTGCATACAGACTGTCAGCCCGTCGCCGTTAGTTACCCGTTATACATTAGATTTACAAATCAGTCATCTAGTAAATCATGTGTAAAGCGTGTGTGTGTGTGTGTGTGTGTGTGTGTGTGTGCATTGATGCTTTTAATTGTGTAAAATAAGTAACCGTTCCTATTCTTTTATGTTCTGTGTCTGATGTGTGTCTCATGCTCGCTCTGCTTTTCCTCTTACAGTATCTGCAGATGAAATGGCCTCTGTTGGATGTGCCCAGCTCAGCAGCGCTAAAGGACTCTAGATCACCTACACCAGGACATCTGGTTAGCACACACACACACACACACACACACACACACACACACACACACACACACACACACACACACACACACACACAC
>JAYJMA010000002.1:7171984-7183652 GCA_036873895.1 Parotocinclus cabessadecuia
TGGGTCACGGACAGGATCAGATTATCCAGCAGTTCCTGTGGGATCCTCTTCGTATTCATTTTCAAATTTCCAATAATGTTTATGAGCGGAGTAGTAATAAATCGTAGTAAAAATAGTGAAATGTTCAGCGATAGATGGCTATGAGGTGTATAAATATTTATTTTTTTGTTTTCTGTTAGTAGTTTGTTTTGCACAAAGTGTATGTAAAAACATTTAAAATATTATTGTTTAGGCCTTTTCCGTTTATTTTGTATTTGTTTATTTATTTTCTATTAATTACAGAAAATAAGTAAACAAATGCCATGTTTTGTTTAAATGTACCTATACTCCCTTAATCCAACATCAGACTACTAAACTGCATTTTAAATGCATGTCTAGATATGTAATATTTAGGCTGTTGGTATTTACTGTTCGTGTAATGTTGTTCTACAATGCTAGTGTTTTGGTCTGTCTGTTATTTTAGTTCGCTAATATGGATCAATTGAGTATTGATTAGGGACCTCGACTGACTGCATCAGTACCTCCATATGTCAGTCCCCAGTATTCAAATCTTGCTAAAGATCATCATACATATGCACGTCAATGAACCAGGGATGGTTTTCTAACCCGCTACTGCAGAGATCCTGGTTCGAGACCTGGCGGTGCCTTCCAGTGAGGTCAGGCATCACCCTGAAATCCATGGCTCTGCCTTAGGGTTCAACCACAGCTGGTCCTAGTTTACCCTCCACAGTATGCTTCCTCCTATGCCCAGTGCATTACGAAATGGGCTCTGGAGCCCTCCCTGACCAGGATAAATGGGAGTAAAACAGGACAAATGATTATAGCAATGTTTAAAACATTGCTACAAGTAAATGTAATTCTGATT
Organism: Parotocinclus cabessadecuia; assembly: GCA_036873895.1. Lineage (NCBI taxonomy): Eukaryota > Metazoa > Chordata > Actinopteri > Siluriformes > Loricariidae > Parotocinclus > Parotocinclus cabessadecuia. Next base: position 7,172,850 of record JAYJMA010000002.1, read on the forward strand.
AAATCTTTGGTCGCCTCAGAAAGATATAATGTGTTTTACAAGGAGCGAACCTATTTAGAAATAGTTTGGGATTAGGATTTTGGGATCAAGATGATCCACTAGTGTTTTTGTAAGGTCTCAGAACCTAACGTGCCGTAATGGTTAATGTATTCGTTATAAAACCCAGCTAAGTTTGTATACTGCTTAGCTTGTGTTTAACTTCTTTTTATTTAGAAAATCAACAAAAGGTGTCATTTGGTCAGGCCAAACATTTGCATAAAAGGCTGTATTTCCAGTTCTGTTGATTTGCCTATACACATCTTGGCGTGCCTTAAAATATCAACGCTTAAAATAAATTGGTCAGACATGGAAATGTCATGAAATCACTCAATTGTACATAATTAAGCAAGAAAAGCCTAATTGTAAATGATTACGAAAACGTAACAAGACATCGTTTGTTGTATTACTTATTAATGAGAGCTTTATTAGTTACATGAACTTATTATCTACCTCGTATTTGTCCAGTCGAAACAGCAGTATCAATTCTCAAAGGTGTTAGAAACATTACATTGAAATTTTGGTCCATGTTGAAATCATAGCATCATGCAGTTGCTTTAGATTTGTCGCTGCACACCCACTACGCGAATCTCCCGTTCCACCACATCGCAAAGGTGCTCTATTGGATTGACGTCGGGTGACTGTGGAGGCTAGGAGTACAGTAAGCTCACTGTCATGTTCAAGAAACCAGTTTGAGATGATTTGGGCTTTGTGATATGGACCGTCGTCCTGCTGGAAGTAGCCTTCAGTAGATCATACACTGTGGTTATAAAGCAATGTGTGTTCAGAGAGGCGCTTCTGCACACCCTAGGTATGAGTGGTTATTTTAGCTTGAGCTAGTCTTACCAATCTTTTCAGCAAGGCATTGCCAGCCAGAAATGAATTTGCCCTCATTGAATTTTTGGACCATTATTTGTAAAGATGGCAGTGGCCGAAAATCCCAGCAGTTCTGAAATACTCAGACCAGCCTGTCTAGCACCAACAAACATGCCATGTTGGCATGTTGAACGCCCCTTTGTTCCCCGTTTCAGCTTCAGCGCTTCCTCTTGACCACGTCTACATGCCTGAATACATTGGGTTCGTGTCACTTAATTGACTGATTCCGCATTTTGTGTTAACAAGCAGTTGAACAGGTATCCCTTATAAAGTGGCCAGCAGCTCTAGCAAGCTGCCACTCTTTGTAATATTATATCAGTTGTAAGTCGCTCTACTGACTGTGTCTGAGATAAAGGGTAGACTGTCGGAGCCATTCCTGGTGCTGCAGTAACAACCCCTACTGGCCCGGATCAGTCGGAGCCCCATCCAGAAAACGCTTGTGACTGCGTCCAGCATTGGTGCGTTGGTTTGTTGTGCCTCCCATGGGGCTCACGATGAATCGATGTAATGTGGATAAAACGTTTCTTTTGCTTCATGCGAATCTGAAAACATTACAAACCACAAACGTGTGGGTTGCTTTGCGAGTAATATAGTTATGGAATAATAAAGTTATGAAAGTGGGACACCCATCAGTGTCCTCAGCTAGTCTTTGGAAGAAAATGTCTCCAGTGTTCAGGACCAAGTAAAATGCTAACACATGCCAAGGCAGAGAACATTATGGGGTGTTGAGAATGGACCCCATTTATCGTTTTTGTGTCTTGTTACCATTATTCTCTGGTAATCAGAAGTTCTGGCAGTTGTGGTCGCATACTGGATATTTTCATGTTATTACAGATCCTGGATCAGGTTACTCTCATATCAGTCTCTAATCTTGGTATGCCTTGTACTAACAAACTCCCTGCTTATGACTGTACATTGTCTGAGACGTGAACAAAGTGAAGTGCTCTGCTTTTGCTTATCACGTACTCTCGCTCTCAGCACTTCATAGCTTAGGTATTTTTGAGATTGTGCTCTAGGTATGCTATATAGGACTTATTGGGAATATATTGCATGTTGTAGCTTGTATGTTTAAAATTCCCTGGCTACCCTGCCAAGTCGAGATGGCGTGTATCTGTACTTTAAGGTTTTAAGGATGCCAAGCCCTCAAGTAACAGACTAGCTGTCGCCACAAATGTCCTGTCCTTACACTCCTATGAATTATGTTTATTGCGTAGATATTAAACAGTGACTGGGTGGACGTTTTACGTTTTGAGTTGCTTTGGTCATAACTTTCAAACTCAATCGGTGAGGAGCTGCATTTAGTCTGCAGGGCTTGAGTGTTGATTAAATAAAGAGAAGTGTGTTGAGGAGGACGTGCTAATTATTAGTCTTTATTTATAGCAGGTATTTCAATACGTAGGCAAGTTTGTCTCATTAATGATAAATCGTTTTTTATCCATCTGGAAAAGATGACTCTCAAATGCTTCCCAGTATGCAAAGGAAAAGGTTTCAAAAGGAGCTCCTTGACTCCTGGAAAAGGCTTCACTCCTTGCCAAATCCAAACTGTCCAAACTTTGTACAACCGTGCTACAAATGCAAAAATGGGCCTCACATAAATAAGGCAAATTTGTGAGTGCACTTTCGAGGCAAAATTTTAATGTGCTACCACCACCACCACCACCACCACCGCCACAAGGACCTGGGGGACTCCTACCAGGGCACTTCATAGGAGACATCCTAGATGCCCTTCTCCAGGGTGACTTGCAATCTTAAAGTTCAAGAAATCTGGGATTTAAGGGCCTTGCTCAAGGAACCAACTGTTTGATCACACACAGGAACACTTTAGCTACATCAGCGAAAACATTGGTCCCCCCAACCCATCAACGCAATCCATAATCGCTAATGTTAGTAATGCTAACTAATCGCTGTGCCTCACTACGAAGTTGTTGCATGTTATGTATGGGTCCTAAATGCTTTACTGGGGTAACAAACGATACGGAATGTGTAGTACGCCTGTCCCATTGAATTTGTACTGGTTTACTGGGCGTTGATTATGCACATTTTTCGGGAAAAGTGCTATGTTTCAATGCAGTCATTAAATAACCCTTGGAAATCAGTAAGAAAGCTGCAATACATAGCATATCCTACTTTAGTGGTTGAACGTAAACCTAGAACATCCAGCCATGGTTCTAGACTTCATGCTCTGTCCAGGTCTTCAATACTTGTCCATAATACTGGTCCGTCCTTTGACTTGGTCTTGGAGTCTCGACTCAAACAACTTCCAAAAACATTTACACTGGTAATGCAGTGTCTGCCTCTTGTGCAGTATGTTTGCAGATGCGATTAGGGATAGGAATGATATTTGCTCAGCGAGTTTACATCCACTGTCAAAAGAAGAACTGGAGCAGGGTCAAAAACCTGCACTGCTTTCAGGAATTTGGCCGCTGCTTTGAGGAAACCTACTATGTGTGATGCTCTCATCTGTCTCCAGAACAAAAATACTGGATGATCTTTTGAATCAAATAACTTCAAGCTTAAGGGCACTGCCGTTTAACTCCGGGCAGTGATTTGCATGTAGACGAATGGAAAAAGATCAAATCTTTAATCACAGAACTCCATATCCCGTTGAAATGTTGAATTCGATGGCAAAATGTGTACCTTGGAAAGGCTTCTATGGTCCATGAGGCAATTTTCACAACTGTGAATTAGTTAGGAACCTAATTATGACCCATCTTACCGTGAGCTGAACATAACTCATTATCCTTTACAGTACTGCTGGTCACATACGAGTTTCATTAACTTTCTGTCCTGCAGGCATGGTGAACAGCCAGACGACAGGCGGCACTGGTTGCCAGTCACGGTCGTGCGCGGGCTGCGGAGGGCGCATCGCCGACCGTTTCCTGCTCTTCTCCATGGAGCGCTACTGGCACATCCGCTGCCTGAAGTGCTCGTGCTGCCAGGCTCAGTTGGGCGAGATTGGTACCACCTGTTACAGCAAAGGGGGCATGATCCTGTGCAGGAGCGACTACATCAGGTCCGACATTCCAGCACGTGACTTGTAACAGTGCATAAATTGGTGTCTTGGGCCGCCATTAAATTTGTTGCATTAGCAATGCCACTGTATAATGACGTTAGATAAAAAATTGCAAACTTGGATTTGTTGCCCCACAATCCCCTTTTCCACTGACTTTGTGGGCTTTAGCAGACGTTAGACTTTCAACCTTGGTTTCTTGGCTGCTACCCTTCCGAAAATTATCTTCCTACTCAAGCTCCTTTGGACTGTGAAAGGGCAAACTGGTATCCTGATAAAGCTGGCAGATGCTGCTATTGCTTAGGCGTCGCACTAAGGGAAGGTCACCCTAAATACTTGCCAGTGTATACGAATACAAATTTCCTGTATTGCTTGTTTGTTTTCTAACAAAGAGCCAGATACATAATCGTATATGGTCATTATACCACTGCAAAAGCTGGTATGTTTAATTTAATGGTGGCCTAAAACTTTTGGACAGTACCGCAAGTTCTTTAAACAAAGATGCATTTCCTGAGACTTTTAACCATACAACAGCCTGATCAACTACACTGCTCACAAAAATTAGGGGATATTTCATTTCCTTTTGAAATATCAACTAATTTGTTAGCTGTATACATTAACCTGAAAGAAGCAGTTAGTTGTTTTGGGTTTTTTTTGTTCATTTACTCTTCCCTTTTGGCCTTGACTGCAGGCATTGGCGTTATCTCAAAATGGCATTAATCAGCTGGCCAATGTAATCGTTCCACCATTGGTTCGGTTCCTGTAGTACAACTGATTCTAAAACTCATTCAGCTTGAGCGATGGGTGATATTCAGGCGAGCTGCGGAGAAAAAAGCACGGAATAATGAACTTTAGTGAATAGCGAGGGTAAACCCACCCTGTTTAGCACGATATAATATGTTATTTAAAGTGTGTCAAGTCCAAGCTTTTCTCCCAGCTCTCTGGGCCGTCCTGGCATTCATATTATTCAGTCATTGATCTCTCTGTGGCTGAAATTGCACTGTTCTTCTGGTAACTCTTGTGTCTGTTTCAGGTTGTTTGGGCACACGGGTGCATGCAGTGCCTGCGGGCAGTCGATCCCTCCCAGTGAGATGGTGATGAGGGCGCAAGGCAATGTCTACCACCTGAAGGTAAGACCCACACCTAGACGTCACATCGGAAATATTTACCGCATCCTGATCACATGCAAGGTAGACCCATGACCGGCAGTTTCTCATTAGGCAAATGCAGTAACGTTTTACAAGTTTGAACAAACCATGGACAAACAGGTTCTCCCAGAAGATCAACTGCAGGTCTGTAGAAGGAACAGTATTATTCTCAAACAGCTTCTCACGCTGATATTTACACTGCTCAACAGACTACAATGAGGTTATATTTCAAAATGAATACGACGAGGATCCCACAAGAACTGCTGGATAATCTGATCCTGTCCGTGCCCCATCACTGTCAGTGTGTTTTGCAGGCGCACCTCTCGTTTTCACTGTGGTAGCCTAGTGGTTACTGGACTAGTGGTCTGTGTACTGGACTGTAGACCTGATGGTCCTGGGTTCGAATCCCACCTCTGCAAGGCTACCACAGTTGGGTCCTTGAGCAAGACTGTAATGAGTTGTAAGTCGCTGTGGATAAGGGTACCGTCTGACCATCGAAATATCGAAAAATAGTACCTGATCTGTGCTGGTCTTGTGGGAGTCTTGACCACTGGAGAGATACAGAGGGACTTCAGTCTGTAAATGGTGAACTACAAGGTGCTTTTATGTAGTAACTGATAAACTGGACAGTGACTGTAGAAACAACGAGGTGTACCTAATAAAGCAACTGGTGAGTGTATTACTGGTTATTACATTACTGGTTACTCATTTCATGATCCTTGCAATCACGTTGGTTTTGGCTTTATAACCCTTTTGCAAATTAATAGATTGGAGCATGTGACTGGAACGAACTTCCTCTTTGCTTCAGGCATAGAATCCGGATTACATTTCCTTCATTTCTCCATTTATCTAATTGACAGTTTGGCTTGGCTGCGACTAGAGATGTCATGACGATCAGGATTTCCTAACTTTGTTCTCTCCTCCTGCAGTGTTTCTCCTGTGCGACCTGCAGAAACCGCCTCGTCCCTGGCGACCGCTTCCACTACGTCAACGGCACCATCTTCTGCGAGCACGACCGACCCAGTACCACCCTTCTTGGAGCCCACCTGCAGGGTAATGCTGTACTTCCTGACCAAAAAGTGAGTGAAAATCCTTCAGTTCCGAACATTGACTTTTATGCATTAAATGGCTACCTTTTGTATGAAATCATTCTGACTGTCTGTAGGGCTGTTCATACGCACACTAAACTGTCTGATAAACAGCTGTGTAATCTGATCCAACATCATGTGCAGCGCGGTACAACATTTAGTGTAAACATGATTATACGCTACTGTTTTCCGTAATCATTGGGAATCGCCATCAATTAAAAATGCTGTGGCATTAGAGATGCTGTGTAAAAGGAAGCGTTCCACAACACAACACAACATTGACATATTGTTTGCAGATGGTTGTCTTGTGAAAATGCCATTTAATATTTACATTACAGTAACATTCACTGCTCACAAAAATAGGGGATGTTTAATTATGAGATATTTACAAAGTATAGAGTATAGATATTTTAGATATAATTATCCCCTAATTTTGTGAGCAGTATATTAAAAACATAATTCTGATAACATCAGGTCAGTATCCATTTCATAGAACGTTACAGCACGCACCTGTATTTAGCATTTTTTTTTCTGATTTAATAAACTGTAAATAATACTGTTTAAAATAAACACAATGACCCAAAACACACCAGCAACCACTTAAAGAAAAAAAAAGTACTGATTATCATTGAGTTTCCCTCAGTCACCTGATATAAATGCCATCAACCATTTATAGGGGCACTTGAAGACAGAGAGACAAGCATTCAGTGACATCATAAGATGCTTTTTGGGACATTATAAATTTGTGCAGATTGATGATCTGCCTTATCCAGCAAGATTTCACAAAGTGCATACTACCAGTAAAGCTAACGGGGGAACATACCAAATACTAATCAGATGAGGTTTTGGGAGTCGGGAGTTTGTTCATACAAGATGAAATGCTGAACTTGTCTTCACACTACAAAAAACACTTGCGGACTGATTACACAAAATACCGGAAAACGAAAGGGAAACTGCTGTCAATATCTCAAACAATGAAAGACCTTTTTAATAAAGACAAAGCAACAATCACGGGCTCCCGTAAAGGAATAAGTTTAGGTTTATTTAAACATTAAAAGAAAACATCAAATGGAAAAGGTAACGTCTGAAATGACTAAACCTATCCTGCCACAAAAAACCCATTAAGGTTAAAAATGAATGAATAAAAAACCCTCCATAAATAAACAAACATTTGATTATTTGATTTTTGTTTTCTCCTCTGTAACTGTTGCCATATCTCCGCAGGTCTGCTGAAAGCCCTCTGCACCCATGTCTCATATCTCCAGCTTCGTAATCTTCTCCAGCATTCCAGTGCATGCACTGCTTGTACACTTGCTCCCAAAGTGGTCAAAGGACACCTCAATTTACGCTCCCCCGTAACAGAGTGACAGTCCCAGCGCTCTACACCTCCGACTGGTCCCAGGAGGTACGATATTCCTGATGTCCGACAGACTCGTGGTTTAATTCTGATGGACTGATTCCATGGACTGTGAGGCCTTGAAAAAGTACTGGAGCCTCCACTGTCTATAAACAAGCAACCTAAGGATCTATAAATGGCTTCATCCTTAAGCAGTGCTCGTGCTCTGATTTTTATCGCCTCTGGTTTTCATGGGCAGCAGAATGGCGGCAGGAACTTTGGAACAGGGTTCGAGTGGACATGTAAATACTTTTTATACCGATGGCACCATGTCACGCAATCCCGTCTTCAATATGTGACCTTTATTTAAAACGATATACAATAAATGTTTCAATCGGACCTGGGTCTATCATGTGGACGATGGTGCTTAATGTTTATTGCTGTTTGTTCTTGTAGTGATTAGCTTCACTCCCGCTGGTGCAAACCACATTACCCAGAGGACTCTGTAAGCTCGGACCATTACAGAAGCAATTAAACGTGCGCGGGGGGGTGTGCGCGTTCGAATGCGTTATCCACGCTTTGCGTTTGCACTGGGGAGGCTGAACTTTGCTCTGATCCCGTGTTTGAATTGAATAAAGTCTAATCTGCCGCCTTGCTAATTAAGAGCGACTCGCTGCTTTCGGTTCAATGTCTGAAAACAATTGCGTGCATTAAGCGTTAACTGTGTTGCAATCAGCTTCATCCCAGGCTTCATCGCCACCCTTTGCCCTCCCTGCCATCCTCTGCCCTTCGCCGAGCTTCTATGGCTTGTTTACTTCCATAGTAGTCCAGAGGCGTTAAAGTATAGCTGCTGATATTCATGGGAAGCTGCCTTTTACATTTCATGATGGTTTTTGCTTCTCAAAGGAGGTTTGATTAAAGAAATGCAGCACTTTCAATCTAATCGCCGCCACCACATCTGCGCTTTAGTGATTTACCACAAAAGAAAGCTTCCAATCACCACCCACCCAAACACCGGCTTATGATAGAAATCTAGATAATACATTTAGATCTGATCAGTCGCCTTAACTTTTGTATTAGGAAAAAGAAATGTAAGCGTCCAATCAGAAAGCCTTGGCTATAGTATTTATGCTTTTAGGGCAGAAACCTTAATGTGCAGTCCAGTCTTGGCCTACTATTAGATTTGTTGTTTTAGGAATGGTGAAATAATGAAATAAGAACATATGGTCAGCAATTGGACCCAAAAAACTTTATTTGTCACTCCACAATACTCCACAATCCCCTGTACAGGTTACAGCCGTAGCACTTAAGAGGATGGAATGATGGACCTTATATTTGTGTAGTGTCAAGCCAAAATTTTGACAGACAGTATTACAAACGGCACAGAAGGTCATCCGGATGAAACGGAGACTTTAGTGAGTTTGAACCAGTTTAGACTTAGGGATAGGTTTGGAGATTATACAGGTAGTGGGGGGACAAACAGATGAGTACTACTTGCAGTAGGACAGGCACTTGCACAGCCTTTTACAGCTTGTTATAAATAAGGAGCAGAACGTCATCCACACAAACACGGGTAACACGGGCACACCCAGATGTAGTCCAAATGTGAGCCAAAGACCAACCGAGAACTTCTGCACGTGGAGCCACAGCGTCGATTGGCTGTTGATCAGCTGTTTACACCCAAACATCGACGACAGTTGAGACACTTAAAAAAAAATTTTTAAGACCTGTATTACAGTGAATGGACGTCAATCGTTGCCTGTTTAATAAACCGTGAGCTGCTGTTCATGGAAAACGTTGCTTCCCGTGCCTGAAGAATCCAAGATGAATCTCAGACAAAGTTCAGTGGACAAATTTAGAAACTTTTGGCATTAATGCGCAAAGCCCTTCTTTATTCCACGCCAAAATGTATCCCAGTTGTGAAGCATGGTGGAGGAAGCTTAATCGCTTCAGAGCCTGAACAGCTTGCCATTATGAATGGGCCAATAGTTTGCAAGACAAAGAAATGGTAGGGTTTTATCATCTGAAGCTTACATACAGTATCTTCTATGATAACATAAGACAATGAGGAAAACAAGGATGCGGTTCAGGCCTGATTGAGATGCTGTGACCTAAAGAGAGCACCGAATGTGAATGATTAATCAGCATGTTCAGTAAAACTGTCAAATCTTTTTGTCTTGGCTGAACTTCAGGCCATATTAATGCAGAAATCCAGATGATTGTTCCTTCAGATGTGCATATAAATGAACTCGATTATAGATTTATAGATTATTGTCATTTTAAACGGATCCTTCAGTTATTTACACCACAATCGATCGACATCTCATTCATTAATACCATGAGGTTCATATCTCATGGTATAAAAAGCCCTGCACAGTTTGAGCTTCGGCTCGCACGCCATGTTCAGACAAGTCGGGCCTCATCTGCATATTGCTAATTAGCCAGGCATATTCAGATGCCAATTAGCAGGTCTGAGAGAAAAAGCTTCTTAGGCTGACGAGCTTTATCCTCGAATGGGAGGAGGGGTAAAAAAGTTTGCATGTGTATGAATTGCTGTGCAGCTTCTGTCGTTGAGAAAAAAAGTGTTTATGCTTACTAATTAATCATATTAACACATGCAAATGAGTCTAATTGCCTGAGCTTCCGCGCCTCACGCTGTGAACAAGAGAAAGAGCGTGATGAAGATTAAAAAGTTTAAAAAACGGTGCAGAAAAAGATTGATGCGTCTTTGCAGGTCGATACGTCTTTATATACACTCAGTGGTCTCTTTGAGGTAGAGTCGAAACCTCGATTTTCATTTGCCCTGGTTATCGTACGTTTCGGATATCGCCGACTTTTTTCGGTGTAATTTTGTCCCGGTTAATCGTTTCGTGCCCCGTATTTGTCGGCGTGCCCACATGACGCCACCGACAGGTTCCAACAGGTTCCCTCACCCACTGTAGCGGCCACTAATATGTGTGCTGTCTCTTTAAGAGACCCTCAAACAGCATTGGTGCACTGTGTAGTAACAGAGAGCGTTGTGCTGAACTAGATAAAGACAGGATTACTGGATCCAGCTCATTTAATTTAATTATCCTTTTTATTTCTGCTAGTAAAACCTCCGAGCTTTGGTTCTTAAGTTCATGCGTGAACATCTAGAAAAGCTCTAGGAGCAACTTTATCATGGGTCGTGAAGTGTCCGATAAATGTGAGTACGAGTCCCCTAACTTAATATCCCCTCATTTTTGTGAGCAGTGCATTTGGGGCGGTGGATCATTCTCGCCACTGCAGTCACACTGATGTGGTGGTGGTGTGTTAGTGTGCTGGATC
>JAYJMA010000002.1:7202287-7216769 GCA_036873895.1 Parotocinclus cabessadecuia
GAGGTTTTGGAACAAATTCTTTCACTTTACATGATTTCTTTTGGTAACAATTTGCTGCGTGCTCAGTACTCGTCGGTTCCGCTACTCTATGAGCCTTTGAGGACTGTAGTACCACTGTATAGATAGCATATATGATACTACTTGGTTCACGATAAATTTAACATGTCTGAACGTTTGCCCATTGTGAACCAGGAACTACCTATATAGCTATGAATCCAATATGGGAGTTGATATGGAGAGGAATCAAACCTAAACCCGATGGGCACACTTATAGTCCGTCCTATAGGCTGTCCTAGCATTTAGCTTCTAGCTGTCTGCTAAAGCATCCCAAGGCTAGCTGCAAGTGAAAGGTCGATTGGCGGTCTAACAGCTTAAACCACATCGTAAAATACAACTGGCATTATGAACAACTGGCTACACTTTTCTGACCCCACAAAAATAGAGACAAAGCCTCGAAAAGTGGGTGGTCTTCTGTTTATGGAATAATGAACTTTGAGAATGTGCGCAAGTGTGTGGGAAAATGCAAACTGGGAATCCAAGACATGAACTGTCTGAACCTTCAGTGCTGTCCTGTATTGTACCTAACAGCACACTGAGTGTCTAGTCCAATTGGAATGAAAAGCAAAATAGGTGGTGTGATTTGCTGCCTGCAAACGAAGGTCCCTGTCCTGGATAAAAAATGGTTAATTACAGGGACTGCTGACCCTTAGTTTTACCCCAGCCATTTGCATGCTGACCATTTGAGCTTGCCAAATTTGACACAGCTGACACAGGCAATAAATTTGAACTAGTTCCCCCACCCCCTTGATCCCTAATGAGACCTAGCCTTTCTTCCCCTGTACCCCACCCCACCTGACTTCAAAAACACATTCATGTTTAGAGAGCACTCATCTTCACCCAAACCCTTGTTTGTCTCTGGTCTGGTATCAGCAAGCAAGGATTTGGATTTCTCAGTCAGAAGACACTTATTAGTGATTGGTACATTATAGGTAATATAGACATGGACAGCATTATTAAACCATTTATTTCATCATGCCACAGCTTCTCAAAATCACCCCTCAACCATACAAGGGCCTGACGAATTTCTGTTCCTCTACTCGTATGTATGTGTAGGATGTGTCTTGTTAAGAGTATACATTGAATATCATGATAGAAGACACAACGAGAGCGTGCGCTGATCATCATAGTCAGATTTCTGCAGATTTCCGGTTATTTAAGTGATCATGTACACAGCATATTCTGATCTATGAATCAGCTTAAGAGATTTCAGTCGGATTTCTCAGTCTGCACATGCATGCAAGCCTGACTAGCACAGTTGCCAGGTCAGATGATTCTAAAGACTTGGCTTGACCATGGGTCTTATTTCCATTGACATGTGGGACTTGTTTCTTAAGGGATCTGGCAACCTATGGAATTGCACACCCGCACAAAACACGAGATTAAAGGTGGCGAAAGAAGCCTCAAACGCTCCGATGACTCCGAAAGACTCCGATGGGGAAACACAGTATTACCAGAGAACATGGTGAATTAATTTATTCAGTATTAGAGTTCTAAGTTTTCGTCACATCTTTCTGTGAGACTATTTGCTAGTTGCAAAATAGAAATCTGATTACTGACTGACTTATGTACACCTGGAGATTTTCCATTATCGGATTACTCAAGTGCATTTAAACTTCTTGATCGGATTTCAGAACAAATTGGATTTTTCTGCAGATATCGAATTGTTAAATGCATGTAAACACACTCATTTGTGCATCCTAAATGCCATTTAAAGAGCAATGCAGACAACTGTCTAAGGTGGGTCATCAATGACACACTTCAAATAACTTTTTAAAACGTTCAGTTATGATTTTATTGTAATTTATTTATATACAATGAATATATCTGCTCACATATCACCGGATTGTTACCAAGTCACAGTCACAGTGTATACAGTATGGCACATCTTCTGCGGCCAAGGATCTATTTCAAGGGCCCAAAAGTGGCCGCATAATGGAGCTGGGATTGAACCCTCAACCTTTTCAAACAAACTATAATTTACCAAATACTCAATACCCAAATACCATTGTGACCGAAGTACTGATCAGAAAGAAATCCAAATTATGCCACAAGTCTCTAAGAGTTCTTGAAAATAGCTTCATAGTTAATTTATAAACCTAACACCAATTAACTGACCGTTGTAAACCATGCCATTCTTCCAGTTTTAGATGTTCAGCCACCCATAATATGTGAGAGGAAGAAGGCAAGGTTTTACAAACTATCTGGTTGGTCTCGGATAGACTTACTTTTACAATTAGCCACATTTCTTATGAGGCTTTTTCCAGTGACTCTCAGAATCAGTGATTTACCCAATCAGTAAATCTAGCATGTGAATTTATAGCTAATTAGGCTTAGATTAGATACTCAGATTATGTTACCAGAAGCTCCTGATCACAGGAACTAGAAGCAACAGTCCCCATGACTGGTGGACATTATACCACATTGAATAACACAACACGATTTTGAGGGCTTCTCCTTCTATCACACCTCAAGGGTGGAGAAATGTGTCACGAACCCAATTTGACAAGTTCTGTGATGGTTGAGAATCGAGGAACCACTGTATTTTAATCTAGTGTCACACCATGGTCACATACTGAGAATTAGCTTCAGGATATATTTCATAAATGCTATATTAATAATTCCCTTCTATTCAAACTCGGGTTTTCTTCCATGATCTTGCAAGAAAAACTGACCAAAAGTCATACTTCACACTGAAACCAATATCAAATAAGTACTGGGTATCAACTGATATTTAGAAATAGAATAAAGATCATTAGTTTTAAACCAGTATAACATGTTGAGGGTCGCCATGGGTCCGGCGCCCATTCCCAGAAATGCTGGCTGGGATGTAGCCTAATCTTGAAATTAAATGAAATATTTTTTTGAAATATTTCACAATGTCACAACCAGGGGTGACATTTAGCCACCTCCACTAGTGTGAAAAATGTACTGTGTTGGCTGACACCATGAATCTTCAATATGACCATGAATGAGACCATAAAATTACAGAGCTGTCTGATAGAATTAACTTATGTCCCCACTGGGGCACATCGATCGTTCCTGTCCTGGAGCAGAACCAATCTCAAATAAATGACTCTGTTCCCCAAAGATATTTCCGAGGTCACATTTTTGAGAGGCTTATTTTTCTTCCCAGTTATACTTGGGAACACACCAAATGAATTAATAAAAACCCTGGCTCTGAGCATGTATGCGTATGAATCTGGTTAAGCATCAGCATCTCTTATGGCACATTGTCCCCAGTGTGGGGTATGATCTGGGCTGCGTTAGCTTGGTGTTACGGCTTTGACCCGACCCCCTGGTTCCAAACACACACGCCCAGATCCTCACGACTGTTCACTGCACGCTGACATTTTGCTCCTTAAAAATAACACAGATGTTTCGGTGATTGTGGACACGTTGGCCTGGCTAATCCCCTTCCCCCGTTCGGGCTCTTTTAACTTTCGCTGCACATGGGACTGCGGACTGAATCATGGAACTGCTTTGGGCGTCTGAGCTGTTGGCGGTACATGGAGTGTTTAGACACTGTCTCCAAGTGATGTGTGATAATCGAGAGCAGCATTCTCAGATTTCGCTTTATAATTAGTGCTCGGCTGATCAGCTTGTCATGATGAGTGAGGTCACGGCACTACATTACAGCTGTGGCCAAATGCAATATGAATCATAAGCTCTGTCTGTCTGTACTGGGGTTCGAATGTAACACAGAAAGGTCATTAAATGGCTTCTGCTTGTTCTGAGATGCTGTTTCATACCGATGACCTATTCTGCCACGAGAAATTGACAGCACATCACAACTGAAAGCAGCAGTCAGGCTGAAGTTCAACATTTTTTTTATGGGGATAAAGCCAGCGTATTTGAATGGAATCAAGACTCTCGACACAAATTGTAAAAGTTGTGGTAGTGATCTTGATGTCTGAAATAATACATCAGCTACACTACACTACATTTCCCAGCGCTCATCACTCCCGACACATGACTCTTTAGATCACACAGTGCCGACTTCTTTATCTTAGTGCAAGGGTACTGCATAAAGTGCGTATCACTTACACGAGAATATTACAAATTCAGAGTACGGTTTCTGCTGAAGGTGTATTTATCTTTATTATAATATTCCCATCGTAAAGTCGAAATATGGACAATACCTGCATGTTTAGAATTAAACTTTCGATCATTATAACATTTATTAGATGCCATTATCCAGAGCGACTTGTCAATTGTAGATTAAGGGCTGGTTTAAGGATCCAAGACTGGCAACTTCACCGAGGTGAGATTTGGACCTTCTGTTCCATAGTTCTGGGACTGGTGGTGGCCTAGTGGTTGAGGCACTGGACTATGGACCTCTGCCACAGTTTGGTCCCTGAGAAAGACCCTTAACCCACTATTGTTTAGACTGTAAGACTGTATTAATTGCAAGTCGATCTGGAAAGGGTGTCTGCTACATGACATAAATATAAATGTAAGTGTAGTTCATTACCTTAACCACATAATGACCACACTAGATAAACTGGCTAGCTCCACTGCCAGCAAATCACAGTGGCTTCACATTGGGAAAAAAAGACTTTTTTTGAGATTTGGCCTCCATTAACTGTAAAGACCAATTGATTACTACTCCTGTCGACCCAATGAGTTTGGTGGCTAATACTTTGCATAATAAGCCAAGCAGATACAACCAAAGAATAAGTTTTATGTGTTCTGTCTTAGTCATTGTCTCTGAGACCACAAACAAGTGGTTTCAGTCTCATTGTGATCTCGACCTCATTTTTCTAGTTCTCGGAGTAAGGTGGACTAGGAAATTGTTGTTGAGAACAGCTGACATTTTACGGTATGTTGAATAGTCTAAAGATGAGACTGCACGTTTGCACTATTGCCCACTCGCTTTACTTGACCTTTTACACAAAATCTGGAATTATTATTATTATTATTATGTTTTCACATGTAATTGTAAAGCTTATATTCAGTTGTCTTTTTTGTGTTGAATTCTGAGTAGTTTGAGAGAAGAAGTGAAACATTTGTTATTTGCCTTAGTTTGACTAAGACTATAATGCTAATTCTAATCATTTTTGGGTATATATTACTTATTTCATATATATTACATTTCATGCATCTAATTCATATCATGTATAACGAATGTAAACTGAATTACAAACCAATTTAATTTCTTCCTCTGGTCTCGGCATCCTCTCGATCTTGGGAAATTCTGGTTTTGGTTCTAATAAGGATTTCAAATACACTCACTTCTTTATAAACACAATACACTGTACTTCTCCTGTTGTAACCCTTCCACCTCAAGGTTCGATACCACCTCCATCCAATCTGGCCATTCTCTATTCACTTCAACCACAATACGATTCCAAATACAGAACAGACAGTTGATCATAGGACGTTTTTAATCGCAAAATTCTGATTAACTTGTGAAGACTGTTACGCGTGAAAACCCCAGGACATAGAAATACTCAAACTAGCTCGAGCGACACAAGAATCATGCCATGTTTCATTTGCCAGGTAAATATTTTTGAAAGCCACTTAAAAACTTTTACTAGTGTTTATCCGTAGATTCTGTCTGAAATAATTCCAGATGATTTAACCATGTATGTCTACATATCCAACGCTGACTTATACATATATAAACAGACCACCTTATAATAAACATATAGTTATGCACACTTTCATCGTCTTTTCTCATACACCTAACTGCTCCGTCTGAGCAATAGATGGAAATACCCCCTGATAAAATTAGCCCATGAAACATCTCTTTGCATTTCTCACACATTAACACATTCATAGTGTCTGAGCTCAGGAGCACTTGGACATGCCCCTCCCTCCCAACAAGCAACAGAAATAAAATCTAAAATTAAAACACCGCCAGAGAATTCACAGGAATGTTTTTTTAAAAGAAACGAACTGTCATGTACATTTCCCCCCTTTTTTTGCTTAGAACTTATTTTCTATAGATCTTTTCACAATAGAGCCAAGAGGTCAAACCATATTTGATCTTAAACACATCTTGGCATATTCTTTTCTATTAACCTGCTAGATCCGAGCTACAAAGGTAACACTCGGCTTTCACAAGGCCGCTGAGTGTGCTGAGGTCGAAGAGGTTTGGAGTGGATTTTAAGCAGCTGCCTAGCCATCAGCTCCACCCTTCGCTGATCTCTCCGCAGTTCACACCTGATCACAAACCGCTGCACTTCACACAGGAATTTTCCATTTTCTATTTTGACCCACTGCTAGTCCCTGAACCCTACCCCCAACGCAACCGCAAAACCACAGACACAAGGGTTTCTCCATGGCAAGCTGGACATAATATGATGCACCGGACCACATCAAACTCGGATATCAGCATCCGTCGCACATGTGGTTACATTAAATCACCCCCATTTGAGTCAGCAGTGTGGATTGTCTCCAACAACAAACTAAACTAAACTCAAAAGTTGGAGCCAAATATGTCGATGTTGATACCATTATTTGCATCAGCATATCACAATACAGCATGTTGTCCAGACTGTACATACTTACCACTCTAGACCAGGCTTGATGTGAAGTGGCAGCACCCCAGAGACCAGAAAGCTAACCTCAGTCAGTTTAAAAAGAATCCAGAGCAGAATGAGTCCAAATTAATGGACCAGACCACGTGATGAGCAGTACTGGGCGATTTTTAAATGGAGGACCTTTCTCACAATTCTTACAAATGCCCCTCTTACTCACATGTTCACAACGCAGAAACTGGAAATGATTGCGGCTCTTAGACCACCGTGTATAAGAACTTTTGTAGCTCCTGCTATAGGGTAGGTACTTTCCTCAACGCATAGGAACCCTGAGTCACGCAAGAATGCGGTGATTGGTCCAGATGTAGCGACGCCAGCGTATGCGTATGTGCTTGCCAGATCCAAGCTTCTGTGTTGAGCTCACGTGCCGTTTTTACATATAACTGTACAGCAGTGGCCGTTTAAACAACAGGTGACTGTTTTGCTGATTTACTGAGCCTGTGTGCGGCCGTGGAGGTACAATACGATTATCAGTCGTCTAAGCAAAATTCACCACTTTCACCACATCAGCATCACAGAGAGTTCCCACTGGTGGTGCGAAGGCAAACCATAAAAAGCTCTGGAGCTAATTCAGTTTTCCAGGTGTGCTTTGTTCCCTTGAACTGTTTGGTGCAACTGTGCCTTCTGACTGAGAAAGTGGTGTGTTATATGGTTGTTGAAGAGGCACATCAAAGCAGGAAAAGAGTGTTAACACGGTGTGGTTTCTGATATGGCAAAATCACCAGTCTACAATCACATATAAAAACTTCTAGGTCAAACTTTCTACTTTGTGACTTTGAAATAAGAGAGCCTAAAATTAACAAGACTCGCCTTATGTTGTATTATGCCTTATAATAACAGTGGGCCTAAGGTAGTAAACTAGGGTCCAGAAGGTCTAGGGTTCAAACCCCACCTCTGCCAAGCTGTCATCATTGGATCCTTGAGTAATGCCCTTAACCCACGTTTGTCTCTTGATAAAGGTGTCTGGTAAATAACTAAATGTAAATGTAAACTATCTGGGACTGTGGTAGCCTAGTGGTTAAGGTACTAAACTATGGACCAGAAGGTCCAGGGTTCAAATCCCACCTCTGCCACAGTTGGGAGCAAGGCCTTTAACCCACAATAGCTTGGATTGTAAGACTGTATGAATTGTAAGTTCCCCTGGATAAGGGCATCTGCTAAATGCTGTAAATGTAAATCTGATATTTGATATCATGGTCCTCACACAAAAAAGGAATCATACCTTCTTTGGGTAAAGGAGAAAATCTGCAACTGACCAGCAAGTGTTGACCTGAGATTGACCATAGGTTAAGTAGTGCAGCAGGCTCTTATTCAGCACTTAAGGAATGAGGAGGCCGGTGAAGAATCTTTGCTCCTTATGTAATTGCCGACTACTCTCAGCAAAGACCAGGAGTCAATACTTTTCAAAAGTTAGGTCACCGAAGCATAAAAGTGGTTACTGGCTGTTACTCACTCTCTATAATGGCGTGAGAAGTTTGCCAACCCAGAAAGAGCTCAGTGCAGAGTCACTGCTACTGTTGAGATGATATGAGAGTCTGATAAGAATGACCTATGGCTACCTCAGATCGGAAAGTATTTAATAGCAGGGAAGACCCAGAGGTTTAACAAGTTTGACCAACTGGAGTTGATGCACTCTTGAATACCAAGAGCCCTACCACTTATCTAGCATACTAGAGTGCTAGAGGGTGGTTACTGCCACTAGGAAACGATATTAGAAACTAAGGTGTATGGTTGTATCTACACTGGGGTGTCAGCATAAACTTAAGCTTGTGTCAATGTTAAACACTAACCCTAGATTAATAATAATAATAATAATAAATAATAATCAACATCGCAGCACGGTGGGGCGGCACCGCTGCCTCAGAGCAAGAAGGTCCCGGGTTCACTACCAGGGTGGAGCGGCCTGGGTCCTTTCTGTGTGGAGTCTGCATGTCCTTCCTGTGTCTGCGTGGGTTTACTCCGGGTACTCCGGTTTCCTCCAACAGTCCAAAGACATGCGTATTTGGTTAATCGGTCTCTCTAAATGGTCATTGACTTGTGTATGAAAACATCCCAGCCGTGTAACTGGAATCAGCTGCACGCCGGTCCCAAGCCCCGATAAACGGGGAGGGGTGGAGAAAGCAATGGTAAAACTACTCCACTAACCTGCCGAAATACTTCATGGATCACGTCGATGAAAGACAGAAATGTGGGGAGATCGATGATCCATCAAGTGACCGAGAGTCGCCCGCGACTGTACGGTTCATCCAATCCAATCCAATCCAAAGTGGCCCTTACTGTGTGCGTGTGTGTGTGCGCCCTAAGGAATGTGTGTGTGGATTAAGCTTAATGAATGAATGAATTTATATATTGTACACCCACAAAGAATTTACTGTGAGATTTCATAGTAAAACTTATTAAATTGCTTGACAGTTTTAATGTGAACTTTCAAAGTTTGACCACAAAGTTCACAGTTCTACTATGGATTTTATGGTCATTTGGCCATTTCATGGGTCCACTGTCAAATTTCATAGTACAACTGTAAACTTGATTGACTATGAACTGACCATCATTTTTTTTTACGGTCTACCATGGTCTACCATTACCTATGATGGTAATTTGGCCACTTCATGACTCTACTGTCAAATTCCACAGTACATTTTTTTCCTGGCCAGCCTTTACAAGATCCAGTCCAAGCAATGGTGAGCTAAATGCTTTATTCAAACAGTGCCCAGCAATAGCAGATTCCATTCAGTAGTCCTGTATCCTAACCACCCAAGCACCCACAGTCCCACTACACATTATCGTCAATAAATCTTGAATATGTTGTGGTTGAAGAGTAAACTAAACTAAGCTAAAAAAAAAAAAAACTAGAGCAATCACAAATCCTTATCTGATAGGTTTGATACTTTCATGAGTTTGGCATGACCATGTATTAGGAAGATTGTTTGTTGTTATAGCGTCTACAAGTCATTTAAACATCTTTTATTTTTCAGCAGAAAAAACTCTCATGTCTGCCCCTGATCTGAGGAAGTACAATATAACCATTTGTGCTGCTGACGTTAATTTGCCCAGCGAGTTGCTTTACCAGGATATTTAAACATTTCCCCTCCACCTCGTCAGGTGTGTTCATTCTCTAGCCACAGGGTCAGCGGTCGTGGGAACCAGTACTGCTTTATTCGGGTCAGTCACAATGCCCTCTTACCTGTACCTGACCCCTGCTAGGAGAAAGAGTGACCTCCCCCCGTCAATCCTCACTCCTCTTCTCTCTCATCCCTTCATTCTCTTCAATCAGCTCTCCGCCTCCACAATCTGCAGCGGCATCTCTCAACCGCCCTCTCACTCGGCGAGGGGCCAAGAGCTCCATTCAGAAAAAAAAAACTTGACTAAAGAAGGAATTGAGTGTGACAGTGCTGGGATTGGAATAGCAGGGCTAATGGGGAGTGCAACTTATGCACTGATGTGCTGTGTCTGTATGGCAACTTCTCAGCAAATAGCACAAAGACACAATCGACTGACTGACAGTGATCAGGTTCTTCTCCACAATAAAACAGACACGAATGTAAAGTCTAACGTTCACGAACAAACTTGTGATTCCCGCTTGTTCCTACCTGTAGAAAATAGGAGCCAGATATCCTCCATTTAGGTATCTGGCCTAGCTAACGCGAACAACATCTCAAACTACATTATTCACACAATAGAACAGTAAAACACAATAGAAGAGCAAAGAGTGAAATGTCAAAAATGTCAAGTCAAATTTATTTCTATAGCGCTTTTTTGAAATTGAGCATTGTCTCAAAGCAGCTTTACAATCTCATATTATCTTAAAGGGCCAGTCCCAAATATGACTGGTAGTGAAATGGCAGCCGAATTGATGAAGGGTGTGGTTTAGATTTCTTACTGAAAAGCGAACTGAGAACACGCTCATATACTTACTTATTAGCAGTTAGCAAGCCGATAAACGTGTGGCTACGGCCCTGATAAAATGAGGCCGTTCTGCGGTCAGTAGGCTTTTACCAAGCAGAATCGAAGCACCATTTTGTTTTATACACTATGTACCTTAATTTGACTGCCATACCAAACAGCATTAGGCAGTTCTTTGAAACCTGAGAGCGTTTGAAATGGTCGCATTCTGTTATTTTGGCGTGATCATTCACTGGCAGATCTGTACGAGTGCACACACACACACACACACACACATTCTCAATTCAAAAACACACCGTAACACTGGGACTGATGAAGCACAGGCTTTGATGCTGGCAGGAGTGTGTATGCATGTGAGGTCGGAGAAAGAGCGCCGTAACCGAACACCACCTCAGACAGCACTTAAACCCTTGACAGACACACAGCCCCCCCCCCCTCACCTGTGCGGACATGTGCATTAAGCAAGTTCTTGCAGTAAGGGGCCATGCTCATCTGGAGCTATGAGTGATGCTCTCCACACCTTGCTGCTTCAAGATGGTGGACTTCTAAAGTTTTAGTCTGGGTCAGAAGTGCAGGTACGAAAACTTAGTAAGAGAATCAATGTATTAGAGTCTAATAATCATTCATAAGTCACCGTTTGGTTTAACAGTAGTTTCAGACACCTATATAGAAGAATACAGTCATGTCAAGCTGAGCAAAGTCCTTAACCTTTAACAATTCCGCTCAGGTATAAGTTGCCCTAAATAGTTTACTAAATGGAGGGTTGTGAGTTCAAATCCTAGTTGAGCCCTTGGGCAAAGCTCTTAACCTTCAACTCCTCAGCTTATTTGTTATCACTCTAGGTGTAGGTGTCTGTTAAATGATTTGAGTGTAAAATGTAATCGACTTGATGTCTCATCCAGAATGAGATCCGAAATTAGGCTGGAATGTAGAACTGCAAAAAACTAAGGAATGATATGTTTCTCGTAAGAAGGTGGCACTGTAAACTGTATTAAGATACAAGTATTTCCCAAAGGGGGCAGAAATACACAAGTTACTTCAGTTTAACTTTTTTTTTTTTTAAGTTTAACTACTACTCTGTTCCAATACTGAACATGCTTCAAAGGAAAAGTTGAAGCCCGGCTTTCACTCAAACTATAGGCACTATAGGCACATTCTTACTTTAAACTAAGTAAACAAAAACACGTTAAATTAAATAAGAGTATTTATCCAGGACACTGAGGCTACATAATGGATTGTACTACAAGAATCATCTGCACAAATCATACAAATGACATGATCATGTTTAGATAACCACATGAAAAAAACCATAATTTAAACATTTTTAGACATGAGGAATCAAAATGTACAAAATACTTTGGATTTTTTTTTTTTATGATGCTAACCCAAACAATAGATATCATGGTCTCTCTGCAACACTGCAACTCTCCACTACTTAATTTGGAAGAATAACTGCACAACAACTCTAGTGTCTGATTAATAAAACCAGTCTAAAGTGCATACAATTCTTTGGGGGAGCAGACTGGGTTATGTTTATATTATAGATGGCTAGAATTGCCTTAAGAGAAAAGTACATTAAACAGATACACAAAACACCTAAATAAATAGATTAATAGAAGGTAAAGTGACAAGCCTGTTTTGGAAAGGTAGTTAGGAAAAAGTACAGATCTTTCCTTTGAAATTTAGTAACTCAAAAGTATTAAGTTGCAGAAATAATGAAGTAAATGATAGATTTTTTGAAAATACTTAAGTACAGTAATGAAGTACTTCATTATGAACCACCCCTGGCATTTAATATTAGTTTCAATGTTACATGCGTTTCACTAAATACATGCTTTTTGCTGCAGATGGCGTTTTTGCTGCACACAAGACAGGACTTTGGCATGTTCTCCACCCAAAACGTACTTTACACTAAGTGTGAACAATCCAGAATGTATTCCAGAGTTGAATTTGTTCTTCCCAAAACGGCGTACCAGGAAATCCTGTTACCTACTTACAGAAAAACAACTAAACGACTGAATAAACCAAGCAATAAGCTGAGAGTTTCAAATATCTAGGCTCCTGACTACACAGGGGGCATTGTTTATTCCAGTATTATTCCACTCAGGAGGCTGGAATATTCGTATAAACAGCACCGTGCAAAGGTCTTAGGCCACCAGTAGGTTTGATATAACATTTATAATAGAGGACATTTGTGAATTTGCTCACAACGATTATTATTATTATTATCTAGTGACGAATCCAAGTTTGAACATTTTGGGTCCAATTGCTGTCACTAGGTCCTACTGTAGACGGTCATTATACCATTTGTTAAAACAACAAATCTAATGGTGGTAAGACTTTTGCATAGTACTATACATTTAGAAGTCTTATGACTTAATGATTAGCCTGAGTCGAATGAAGGCGTTCCTGCTGCAAAGCGTTTAGTCTCAAAAATGGTCACGACTTTTCCGAGCGAGACGTCATTCGTATGAAATTTAGCGGAATCCACTGGTTAGCTCCCACCATTGGTACGTGAGATTGGATTGGTTTTACCTGCAATAATGTCAATGTCAATATTTATTGTTAAAAAAGCAAAGTCGTAGTGCGATACATCAGATAAGTAACGCTAAAGCACATGGAGGTTTCTGGTCAATTGTTGTGTGTCAGTCAGACATGACAAGAGCATTCCAGAGGAATAGCTCGCTCTCACTCACTGTTTCTGCTTCCCCCCCCCCCCTCCCACCCCCTCTACTCCAGGATGGGATGACAGTCTAGATCTACAGACGGGAAGAGAGCTTAGTGTCCATCACACGCTACACAGTAGCTCTTTGTGCTCTGTCACGATCCATGTCAAAGGGAAAAGATTTACTGTCATATACGATCCCTCTTATATGGTAGCAGCCGAAATTTTGGACCTGCCTGCTTTTAATGCATTTTTCTATATTGTAGCTATTTTTATGACCGTACTTGTCGTTTTGATGTTGATACGTGTTAGCTGGTAGAGCTCACTGAAGCAGTAAACTGGTGATTCCTTTATTAATATGTGATCAATATAACATGCTTATCGTCTGCAACAGAGGTAGAAAGTGGGCTTTCCTTCATTGGGGTGATCTTTAGTAGAGCCAAAATAAACCTTTGTTATGGCTAAACATTTATATTGAACACATTTCTGTTATTTTAACATTTACTGAAAATGGCCAAACAAAACAGAAATATGTGACCTTCAGTAGTTGTGTTCAGTCTTTTGATTGGTACTAGGGTTAGGGTTAGGGTTAGGGTTAGGACTGCATGTCCACCATTGTTCAGTGTAAAGACGTGTCCATCAGTTCATGTTGAACCAATAGTGGTGAATAGAGGAAGTAAAAAGTATTTCAGTCCAGTTAGATTTAGAAAGGTGACAGTGGAAGAGAGAAAATGCCAGAACTGCTTAAGGAGAAAGTCTTGAGAGGAGCCAAGCATAAATTGGGAAGCGTCCTACTGAATATCATGGTGATCATCCATCACAGAGATTCATAGGCTCACCAAATGTGAAGAGCAATGATCAACAATCCTAGGCTATTGTAAGTAAAAGAACTAGGCGAGGCAAAGTTCCCTCGCCACTTCGCGGTTCACCTTTCGCGACCTCGGTGCATCGCGGTTTTTAAAAAAATATATTAATGGAAAAAATATATCGTGGACTTTCGCTGTTTCACTGGTTTTTGCAGAATTTTTACATTAAAAAAAATCACAAAATTTATTTTAAAAAAAACATTAATTCTAACAATATAGCAATGTTATAAAGGATAAAATATGAGGATTTACAGTAACTAGCTGTCGTATCTACTCAGTGTGTAGAATATGAGGTGCTGTGAGCTCGGTACAGACGGAGCATGTGTGATACGAGAGTGATGTATGGAGTGTTAAGTAAAGAGAAACGTTCCATTAATTCAGCCTGTTGCTCGATTGTTCAACAGTTAAAAACACAACAATAGAGTATTTACCCAGCGGATGAATAC
>JAYJMA010000002.1:7221911-7239803 GCA_036873895.1 Parotocinclus cabessadecuia
CTGTGTATGTGTGTGTGAGAGAGAGAATGAATGAGGTGTGTGTTAGGGTGTGGACACTATAAGCGCTCCCTATATATATATATATGTGTGTGTGTGTGTGTGTGTGTGTGTGTGTGTACAACCCGAATTCCATTGAATTTTATATGCTGTGTAAAACAAATAAAAACAGTACTATGACTTGTATAACCTTTTCATTCCATATTCAATTGAATACACAGCAAAGACAAGGCATTTAATGTTCAAATGGATAAACTTTATTGTTTTTTGCAAATATTTGGAGATTTAATGCCTGCAACACGTTCCAAAAGAGTTGGGACAGGGGCAACAAAAGGCTGGGAAAGTTGAGGAATGCTCCAACAGTTTAAGAACAAGGTTTTTCATTGTGCAATTGCAAGGAATTTAGGGATTTCATCATCTACAGCCCATAATATCATCAAAAGATTCAGAGAATCTGGTGAAGTCTCTGCAAGTATGCGGCAAGGCCAAAAACCAACACTGAATGCCAGTGACCTTCAATCTCTCAATCGGCACTGCATTCAAAACCCACATCATTCTGTAACGGATATTACAACATGGGTTTCGGAACACTTCGGAAAACCATTACCAGTGAACACAGTTCATCTCTCCATCTATTAGTGCAAGTTAAAACTGTACCAGGAAAAGCAAAGCCGTGTTTCAACAACACTCAGAAACACCGCCGGCTTCTCTGTACCCGAACTCATCTGAGATAAACTGATGGAAAGTGTAAAAGTGTCCTGTGGTCTAACGTTTCAAATTGTTTTGGAAAATCATGGACGTCGTGTCCTCCGGGGCCAAAGAGGAAAAGGACTGTCCAGATTATTATCAGAGCAAAGTTCAAAAGCTAGCATCTCTGACGGCATGGGAGTGTGTTAGTGCCCGTTCATTCTGTTAATAAAGGTACATACAGGTTTTGGAGCAAGATGGATACTGCCATCCAAGCAACATCTTTTTCAAGCCACATTCTGCCTTTGTTACAACAGTGTGGCTTCATAGTAAAAGAGTGCCTGCCGTCCAGACCTGTCTCATACTGAAATGTGTGTCACATTATGAAGCGCAAAATACGACAACGGAGACCCCGGACTGTTGAGCAACTGAATTTGTTCATCAAGGAAAAACCACCTACAAGGAATTCCACCTACAAAGCTTCAACATTTAGTGTCCTCAAACCCTTATTGGGTATTGTTAAAAGGAAAGGTGATGGAACACAGTAGTAAACACGCCCCCGCCCCAACTCTTTGGAACGTGCTGCAGGCACCATATTCAAAATGAGTGAATATTCGCAAAAAAACAATAAAGTTTCAACATTCAATATCTTTTTTTTGTAGTGCATTCAGCTGAATATGGGTTGACTTGCAAATCAGCGTATTCTGTTTTTGTTTATGTTTTACACAGCGTCCCAACTTTGGAATTGGGGTTTGTATATACACACACTCAGGCAGGAGCTAGTTTAGTGTTTAGGGCCAGTTAACCTAAAGCATGCATTTGGACTGTGAGAGGAAACCAGAGTACCAAGAGTACTGAAGAATATACTCTAGAATAACCTGTATGGAAATTTGGCGGACATGCAGAAGGGCCCAGGCCGCTCCACCTGCTATCGAACCCAGGACATTCTCGGTGCGATGCGACAGTGCTACCCACCAAGCCGCCGAAACAGGTCAGTAGCCTATAGCTGCAAACGTATCTCAACATCAGTAGTTGATTTGCATTACTTTATTGCATCAAGGCTTTTTCAGCAGCTATAATATGAATAAAATATCTAAAATTACATTATCCCAAAAAAAAAAAACACTTGACTGGTACCCTACATGTTCTACGCGGTTTGAGGCGAGTCTTATGCAAAAGATTTGGCGAGATTGATTTTTATTATTGTTACATTCAATTCAAAGGCTTGTAGCTTCACCGATCGACTACGTTGATTGAAAAGCCTGTGCTACTGATTAGACGTCGGATCCGGCAAGCTTTTACAAACATCTGTGGATTCTCCCGAGGATCATGAATGAAAAATGGTATTCCAGCCGCTAATAATTAGTAAGGATGCATTTAGGCCCGTGGCATATGTTTTGTGAATGAGAATCCAAGAAGGTTTTTTTTTTTCACAGAACGTAACACGTTTTGCTTTTCATCCCCTTCCAGGCCACGTCCGTCGTTCGAGCGAGCGGCAGATTCACGAGTCAAAATCAATTCTCTGAGGTTCACGAGAAGCCATTCCTTTTTAAAAGCAAGACAAAGCGGCGTGTGGAAATAAAGGAGCGTAAATAGGAGGGAGGAAACACACTCCGGCTTTGTGAGTGCACAAAAGCGTGGCAACATGTGTGAATGTTTTCTGACCTTCCCATCACGCTTCTTTAGAGCCGCCCTGGAGAGTCTCTTAGAGGCCGTCTGCAGGACGCGCCTTTCTCCGCACCACTCGAACGAAGGTGTGCATTCAAAAGACGACGGCACACACACGCGGGTAAACACACACACACACACACACACACAACACACACTGTCTGGCGCTCCCTTCTCCAATGCATGAAATAATTACGATCCATATATTTCTTTATTTCCTTTAATTGACATTTTTAATAAGAAATAAAGCACTTTGCAGTCAGATCATGTGGATAAGCACAAAGAAGTATCTCCATATTATAGCATCTGAATTACTTTAAATAAACACTATTTCTGCACTCCGTTTGTAGCTCGTAGGCCCGAACTGTTTCCAAATCTGAATACTGACTGTAACTCTAGAGGACAGAACAGTCACAAATGACACTCTTAAGAAAATAGCAGTGTGACAGAGAAATACACAAACGTCCGATTCAGGTTGCTGGTCGTCAGAGATACACGTTAAAAGAGATCAATGTGAGAGTCAACACATTAGTTTGTAACAGAGCAAGCTGAAGAAAAGGACATCCTGATCCAGGGTACTTCGAACACACACACACACACACACACACACTTCCCTTATTAGTCTACTTTAAAGGAACTGAACTGCAGAATAACTGCAGACTTTTGTCGACATAATGAAATAATGGACACGAGTCAAAAAAATACGATTTATAACAAGCATTATAAAGTGTTATTTACCCTTTCCAAGTGTGCTATCCCCAATTATTCCCTCATTTGTGTCTGAGTAGGCGTGCATGGGCGGTTTTGTTTTTAGGGACCGAATAACTAAGGAGGCAAAAAACACCCAGGTAAAACCCTTTATATGATAGCTTATTTAATAAAAGCCTCTGAAGTTAGACAGCATATGAAGTTGTGTGCAGGGGAAACGTTACAAAAGCCTGAGACAGTAATGAGAAATGAAGGTTTTCACTTTATGCGTCAGAGCTGGAAAACATTACTTACAGTTTAGGGACCAGATTGAAAAAGGCTGAAATGAGAAGCAATCAAGGAACAAGGTAAAACTCCTATAGGTTTGTCAGGTGCGTCCATTTTGAAATCTCACAAAACTCAGAGAGAGAGAGAGAGAGAGAGAAAACGAGGAAAAAAATAAACGATTCAATTATTCTGAAAAGGATGTGAAACGAAGAGTATGGTTCGAGAAACATACCATATTTCATAGTAATATAATTCAATAAAAGCAAAAAAAAATGATATCACAGTGGCTGTATGATTGCCAGTTTTGTCCACCGTAGGTGTGCGCTGGTAATTGCTAACATTATAACAGTGTGTTGGTATTTTTATGCACCCTTATGATCAGTCACAGCAATCCCAACTCCGGATGAAACGACCTGTGGCTCCAGCTAGCATTTAAGAACACAATACAGTGATAATATTTTCGATGGAACATGCCTACTAGCCACACACGATGCACAAACAACAGATATACATCAGATATCTTGTTAATAGCACTTAAGAAAGAGAAATACCCCACAGTGTCCGATTAAGATCGGCCAATTCCACACGCACGCACACCTCGCTCAGATGGTGGTGGCTCGTTTGGCGTGCAGCATCTCGATCAGGAGGTTGTTGCAGGGCACGTCACCGCTCAGGTGCTTGGAGCTCAGGTACTCCTCAGCCTGGACGCTCAGGGCGCGCACCTCAGGCAGCCGCAGCACCAACTGAGTGAACCTGTCCACGTGCTGAGGGTACGAGGTGAGCGTGTATTCCAACAGAGCGCTGTTTACCTGCTCCTGCACGCTTTCCACCAGAGCCTGGTTCTCAAGGAGCTTCACATCTGCACAAATATATAGAAATAGCGTGTGTTCTGAGAACAGGCAGAGTTTCTAGATATCTGTGATACACATATACAGTTATATATGACACAATGTACCACACAAAAGTTAGGGGATATTTCAAAAGCAATTAAAAAAGAAGCATACAGTTATATTTTACATTTACGGATTTTAGCGGACGCCTTTATACAGAGCAACTAACAAAAGTGCTTTAAGACATCAGTAACATAATCTATCCCTAACAGTCAGGAATCTAAACAAGAATACACTTTTGAAACTGTAAAGGTTGTGTTTTTTGGGGGGTTTTTTTTTGCTTTTTTTAAGAGAGAGAAAGACAAGGGTGTGTGGGGGTGTTCAGTTGAGATAAGTGCGGAATAAGTGGGTCTTCAAACGGCGTTTGAAGATAGCCAGAGACTCAGCTGTTCGATCATTGAGGGAAAGTTTGTTCCACCACTTAGGAGCCAAAACAGAGAAGAGTCTAGATGAGTTCCTTCCTTTTCCCCTGAGAGACGGGGGGACCAGTCGAGCAGTGCTAAAGGAGGTGTGTGCGAGGTGCAGTGCGGGGTGTGGTAAGTGCTGCAAGGTAGGAGGGTGAAGGCCCATTTTTAGCTTTGTAAGCTGCATCAGAGTCTTAAATCTGATATGAGCAGGTACAGGGAGACAGTAGAGAGATCGGGGCAGTGGTGTAGTGTGTGTAAATTTTGAACACAAGTCGTGCAGTTGAATTCTGTATCAGCTGTAAGGATCGGATAGCGGTCACAGGTAGCCCCGCCCCGCTAAGAGAGAATTACAGTAGTCCATTCTTGACATGACAAGGGACTGAACCAGAATCCGCGTTGCCTCTGTGGAAAGAAATGGACGGATCCTTCTGATGTTGTTGTCCATAGTCACTCTCAGTTTGCGTGCCACGACAGAGGGGGAGATCCTAGCCATCTCAACTGAGAGCACAAGGTCCTGGTCGGGACAAGGGTCACCTGAGAAGAGTAACACTTCTGTCTTGCCAGGATTTAGCTTAAGATGGTGATCTGCCAGCTATACATGATTAAATCTTGGCAAAGACCTGGGTGTCCGAGGGAGGGAAGGAGAGAATTAGTTGGGTTTCATCAGCATAGCAGTGACATGAAAAGTCACGTGAGGATATAACCTCACCAAGAGAGCGAAGATACAGGGAGAACAAGAGAGGACCGATCACTGAGCCTTGTGGGACACCAGTGGTCAGTTTGCGGGATGAGGAGATGGATCTTCTCCTCTATACCTGATATGAACTGTTAGCTAAGCTGTTCCCTGGATTCCAAGACTCAAGAGGATGGACAGAAGAGTCTCATGTTTGCCTGTGTCAAACGCTGCCGAGAGATCTAGTAAAATGCAGATTCTCAGTGGCAGCCAAGGGGGCCGTCTCTGTAGAGTGTGCAGCTTTGAAACCTGACTGGCTCGGATCTTGATGGCTTTTCTCGGACAGATAAAGAGATAGTTGGGAGTAAGCAATGGGTTTCTCAGACATTTTATTAAACAAGATCATCAGAAAAGCAAAGGAAAGGTAAAAGAAAGTTGTTCAGTTAGACAAATAAGATGCAAACTCAATTATAGCGATTGAGTAGTAAGTGATATATTCATGGTGGTGAATTTATCAGAACCAGGTCAAACTGGACCAGAGTGCCCTCACGTTGACTGTTCAGTAGGGCGTATGATCACCCAAGAGTGCCAAAACACACTGACAGTGATGGGGCATGGACAGGATCAGATTATCCAGCAGTTCTTGTGGGATCCTCTTCATATTCAGCGTGTGGATGTATATACAGACATGCACCGTTTAACGACTACCTTACAGTCTGTGAGAAAGGTCTTTGACTGAAATGGACCACATATAGCACTATTAAAACTATTCGAATAGATGAGAGTGATAAGGGATGTGCGACACTGTTTTGCTCATTACCGTATGACCGCAGATTCCGTCACATAAACGCCCTAAACGTCCATTTCGCAGTTTGCCTGTCACACGGGATAACAGCTTGCGCATGCCGTGTTGAATGCATTTACGTAATAATTAGTTTAGTTTAGTTCAGTGCCTCGGCAGCCCTCCATTAGTGATGTCAGAATGAACGAGATACGATGAACACAATGTAAATGGGCTTATTAAAACGTAATAAAAGCATTATGTGGGACTGTGGCGACATTTAAGTTAAGGTAAAACTGAAGGTCAAGGGTTCAAATCCCACCTCTGCCAAACTGCCACTGTTGGGTCCTTGAGTGAGACCCCTAACCCACAATGACTGTGATGTATAGAAAAAGATTGAACGAGTAACCATGTGAGCGCTTGTATGCGTGTGTGCGCGCGCGCATATGTGTGTGTGTGTGTGTGTGTGTGTGTGTGTGTGTGTGTCAGACTGAGTATAACAATTGCCTGAATGGCCACCTTAGCCAGGTCTCGTCAGAAAAGCAATTCAACCTCTAATTAAAACCATGAATAACTTTGAAATAGATTTGAAGGACACAAATTACCCGGTAAACATGTTTCCATTTCTACACGGAGTGAGAGAGGCTGAATGTGACACGGAGTCGAAATGGAAAATGCTTTTGGATTCAGGCTTTTGTGACCTGGAGCCAATAAAAATTGTAATTGCCTCAGTATTTTCTGGAAATAAAAAACATCTTGTTTCTGTGGGCCCTGACTGGCAGAGCATTGTGTATTAACATTCATTTAATGAAATAGTCCTCCCTATTCAGACATTTCTTCATATCGCCCTTCTGATTCAAATGCAATCAAAGGAGGGTTATGTAAAATGTGCCCTGCATTGATTCGTGTCTGATTTTAAAAGGGAAAACATTACAGTTTAGAACATGACATATAAATTAGTCTTAATCGACTGATTTCATGATTATGCACTTGAATGATTCACCCATCGTATGCCAAAATAGTTTGACTGAGGACGACACCGACGTTTAAATATGCATTACGGGTTAACAATACAATATTTACATTGAATTGCCATGATGTACCATCATACCAATATACAATGCCTACAAAAAATTGCAAAGTGCCACTTGGGAATAGTCACTTCTTTTAGTTTTACAGTATAAAATCAAAAACCCAGAAAGAAGGTGGCATTATTTACATATTTTGCCTCGCAGCATTCATCAACCTAGAAAATAAATTATTTTCAGCCTTCTGCTTCATTTCAATCTGTCATATGATATTCCTATATTCAGGAATATTTGCCCATTTTCCCTTGCAGACTTGTTTGAGTCCAGCGAGTCAGTGGTAAGGGACTGCTCTGTTCAAAGTCAAAGTCAGATTTATTTCTATAGCGCTTTACAATAGAGCGTCGTCTTAAAGCAGTTTGACAATTTTCTATTATCTTCTATTATCTAGGGCCAATCTCAAACTGACAAAGAGTAAGTTGAAAGTGGCAAGGAATGGGAGTACCAAGACCATTTTCTATTGGATTACGGTCAGGTCTTTGACTTGGCCACTCATGGACATTTACCTACCTTACCTATCTTTAAGCCACTGCATTGGTTCTTATGGTCAGTATCATTCTGAAAGGTGAACCACCTGCCCATCTTCAGCTTTCCATCAAAGAGCCACAGGCTTTCCCCAAGAACTTGACTGTACTTGGCACCAACCATAAAATTAGGGGATAGTTCAACATGAAATATCCCATAATGAAATATCTCCTAATTTTTGTGAGCAATGTTTTTGTACAATCACTGAGGAAAAACAGCCCAAAGCTTTTACAGTAGTGGTATGCAGTACTGAAACATATTGTATTGCTTTTTACTTATAAAATAAATCATGCAAGGGAGATTTATTTGCCATGAGTTATGAAGTGAATTTATCGTCAATAGGCTAAACCTTAAAACATTTTAATAACCATGAACGAATGATTTTGCGATTGTTGCTTTCCGCTGTTAGGTTAATCACGTGCATGTTAAAAGCCAGGACAAAGTTTTTAGTCGAATGAAAAAGGTTTTTGCAATGAACTGAACATGCTGACATGAATTCTGCACATCATTACTACTGGAAAGTAATGAAAGTCTTAAAACGTACATTCTTACCTTAGCCTAAATCTGAGGTTTGGACTGTGGTAGCCTAGTGTTTAAGGTACTTTATATTAGACCCAAAGGTTTGAGGTTTAAACCTTGTGTTTGTGGTGTTAATTCATTTGGTGAGGTATCACCTAACACCTAACTGTGTTCTAAACAATAAGAAGGTTAGGGGAAGGTTTACTCTAATAAGGGATGTTTTGGGTTCAGAGCATCTCCCTGAAACAATGGATATCCATATCCAGAGCTACATGAAATAAAGACGAGTAGTTAAATCTGAAGGGCAATGCTCATGGGCAACAGTGACAGCCTGGTGGAACCAGGGATAGAATTCACAATTACTGAATGAGTGGTTCAGAAACTTAACCACAGAGGCAGGGAACCTGTCCATGACAAACAAGTCCCTCAATCATTCATATTCAAACTAATACATTTATTATCCAATTTGCCTACTGGCATGATTTGGGTTGTGAATGGAAACGAAACAAATAAACAAAAAGGACTCAGCATGGCCTATAGAACACAAAGACCAAACCCAGAACCTTTGGGACATAAGCACATCCTGCTACACCATCAGTTATATAGAATAATACTGTATGTAATTTAGTAAAAGGTTTATTGCTGGACCTAGGTGTATCTGCACGTCTTAAATAACCAGCAAGACTTACTCGGGTTGAAGAGGACGAGGAACTTGAGGCAGGCCATCTCTCGGCGGTCCACCTGGAGAAGCTGCAGCCGCCGTGCCAGCTCTTGTCCCCTCTGTACCAGACTGGACAGAGTCAGACCAGAATCAGAGACGACCCCGGCCAGCTCGACCTGCAACAAGTAGACCTGGGTGATTAGAAACACACCTGTACCGTGAGCTTCTTGTCATTGCTTAGATCAGGGTTTATTTTGCTTTAATCAGACGTTGCATGAATTGCAGAGCTTAAGATAAATTCCAGTGAAGTTTGGAAGCAACAACATTTGTCAGAGTGGAAGGGCTTGAAAACAGTCTACTGTACAAAAGGGGCATTGCAGCAAACCTTTGGGAATCACTGGCTTGGAGGATGAAAGGCACTGGCCCATTTAAGATTAAGAAGATGAGAAAGTGAATTAGTGAATGATTGGCTCAGTGATTTTGCACATCTTAGTGATCTCCTAAAGACTAGTCTTCTGCTATTCCCCAAGATCTGTTACAGTTCAGAGTGAAATATGTTTTTCTCACTTCACTCTGTTTAGGTATTACCAGATTCTTAAAGTTGGATGTTTTAAAATCATAAACGAAGTCGTGGGCCAGCTGGTGCCCGCCCGGCAACTCTGGGCACGAGGGCAGGAACAACCTTAGACAGGGCACCAATCCATCGTAGGGCACACACACATAGTCATGAACTCAGGGCCACTTTAAGGACACCAATTAACCTAACACGCTTAAGGACTGTGGGAGGAAACTGGAGTACCCGGACTAAACACACGCAGACACGGGGAGGACATGCAGACTCCAAACAGAAAGGACCCAGGCCGGATTAAACTCGGGACCTTCTTGCTGTGAGGCAGCGGTGACGCCCACCGAGCCCCCGTGCCGCCCAATAACCTAAAACATTCCTCTATTAGTTATATGAATTAATTTTTAATTGATAACCTATTTCATTACTGTCTAAAGTGCTGTATAAAGAGGGTCAGATGTCTTTATCTCTAATCTGTCAGGATTTTAGGTTGAATCGAATAAAAGTGTTGCAAAATACTTGAATACTTTACATTTAAGACATTTTTACAAATGTACAAGAGTCTGTTGTTTCAGCTCACACATGCCCTGGGTTAGACACTTGTCCATCACAGGGCAGTAGTTGCCTTTGCTCTGGGGGATTAGCCCACAACCAGGCACCGCCAGATCCAGATCTTGGGTCACCTCGGTAATGGCTAGTGTATTAGTCCATTGTGCAGCCCAAGTACTAATACATTTATTAAAAAGTGTTTTTTTAATTAGACAGTCACCTCTTGCCCGGTGATGAGCAGCAGAGTGTTATCTCTCCCATGATGCACCTGTCTGAAGACGTGATCCAGAAGCAGGAGTTCGCTCCAGCAGTTATGCAGCAGTTGCATCTGATCTCCAACCTGTGAGACCATGAGAGTTAAATGTATAATTTTTTTAAATAACTGTATTATAAAAGATTCGAAAACTTGGGAGACAAACTTATGAACATTGTGGTAATTACTTCCATAGTCTGGGACTGTGTAGGGACTGTGGTAGCCTAGTGACTAAGGTACTGGGCTAGGTCCAGGGTTCAAATCCCACCCCTACCACAGTTGGGTCCCAGAACAAGATCCTTAACCCACAATTGCTTTGATTGTAAGACATTATGAATTGTAAGTCGCTCTGGATAAGGACGTCTGCTAAATGACATGAATATAATCACTCCCAATTTTTATAATACATTTATATGTACACACATTAGGAAAAAAAAACACCAGAACCGCAGACCAAATACCAAATAATGCTGATTATCTTTTTTTTTTAGCATGGTAGGTAAAGCCCTGCTAGCTTTACTGTTACTGGAACTGGTAGTGTAGTGTACTGAATGCAGCTAGGTCATTTTCAAACCTGCTAATTAGCGGTTAGCATGAAAAGCAAACTATATTATTTAAGCTGAAGACTTTTCAGCTGTGTTCTGAATTCAGCTAGCTAATAGTACAAGCTTGCCGCTTAAAGTAAAAGTGTGCTATTGTACTAATGTTAGATACAGTAGCTGGGCAATGAGCTGCTGGTTCCTTGTTTATTCAGTGACTACCAACTACCAAAGCCTACATATTTGTTACAAAGTTTTTTAGAATTTAGGCTGCTCAGAGAAAGTGGTTATTGCTAAGCTATAGGGTTAGTGAATTCTCTGTTGTGTTTTCGCACAGTGTTTGCTCTTATGGTTTCTGTAATATCTGTTGTGTACCTGAATTTGCTGTTGTGTTTTTTTTTTGGAAATTTTGCTGGGCTTTCCTTTAGACAGATGATATGACATGATATGATATAGTATGATATGATATGATATGATATGATATGATATGATATGATATGATATTGATGATATGTTATTGTTGATATGATATGATATGATATGATATGATATGATATGATATGATATGATATGATATGATATAATATGATATGATATGTATTGATATGATAATGATGATATGTTACTGTTAATATGGTATTGGTATATGATGTTAAGTGTATGCTGGATAATCAAAGAGCTGTTGTACACAACAGAACTTTATTAAAAACCCATTAAAGACCTCTGGAATTAGTCCTAGGTTACTGCACCACAAATCTTGCCATTGTGACCCTGGGCATTATGATTATTTTTCATAGCAGGGCAGCAGCTCCTGCAACAGAGTTATATATTTTCCGTCTCTGTCACATAAGCATAAATATGAAGGCTAAACACATTTCGTAGCAATTACTGCCGCCTCATTTTCTAGGTGGCTCAAAAAAAGCTTTCAGCAGTTTGTGTGTTGAGATCCGAAGGCGCGGGAGAGCTGAATTCCTCAGCTATCTGCAGCGTGGAATGTAATTAAACAGCAAAGAAAGAGCCGTGTGTATGCGTGTGCAGTTGTGAACGCTTGACCATAGCTATTCACCTGCTTTCAAATGCATAATTCAAACCCTGTAGCGTCATCAAGGTTGCGCGCGTGATATGGATGTAAATGCAGGAAGTGGAGCTATTTCTTATCACGGGGATTAAGTATTTTTAGTTCTTTTATCATACCGGACATAACAAGTGGATCGGTGAAATCTGTTTTGTCTAGTAGCATTCGAGCTTATCTGTTACGTGACTCGGTTTCTTTGACAAACAAGTGGCATCAGTCAGCAGCGCAGTGCGAATTTCAGTATGCATCAGTCGGCGCCGTTGACAGTGTGGCAATTTTTTGTCTACACAGCAACAAGAAATTCATTGTACTTCACGACACAGCCCATTCTGCACGGTAACTGAGTATCTGTGCTAGCGCACGTCGGAAGATTTATCAGCTCATACTGCATCGTTTGGAAAATTCCTCGTTTCTAAGACTTTTGTGCACTTTCAAAACGCAGAAACGCAGAGTTTTATCAAATTTAGCCGACGATCTCGCGTTGGATGCTGGAAAATTCCTCTCCGTTTTTGTTTTCTTTGATTTCTCGCCTCGCTGATTCACGCCGCAAAAATGCTAATGCCCAGGCGTTTAATGAATGCTCCACAATTCTTTATCCTCCTCTCTATGTATCGCATCTGTATCGTATATGTGGCAACCCTGGACGTAACTTTCTACGTTTCTGAGTTTTGAGGGAAGAATGAAGCAGTTTATCCTTCTCCTCGGCTCTCTTATGAACACTAATAACGTTAGCGAGATCAGGTTGAGGTATTAACGAAGGTTCGAGCGTGCTGACATAAGGCTCAGTGTTGTGCTTTGTCTCAGCTGAATCCAATTGTTATGGAAAGAGTGTGTTATTATGTCGCCAGATCCTGGACCAGCCGATAAGATTTGGGAACACACTGAGACGTGGAGATACCAAGCCGGTGTTGTGACACTGTGAAAGTGTGGTTAAAGTAAATTATAGCAGATAACAGAACGCTAACACAACCCGAGCGAAGAGCAAACGCATCGACATATAGATCCTGAACCTTTAAGATATATAATATATAGCAATATCGGCTTGGATAACCTTGGTGACGGTTTATATGAATGTTCACTATTTCGGATATATCTGTTCATTTACATTTATGGCATTTAGCAGACGCCCTTATCCAGAGCGACTTACAACTCTTACAAATACACTCTTACAAATTCCAGAAATTGTAGGTTAAGGGTCTTGCTCAAGGGACCCAACTGTGCCAGCTTGGCATAGGTGGGATTTGAGCCCTGGACCTTCTGATCCAGAGTGCAGTACCTTAACTGCTAGGCTACCACAGTCCATTTAGAAAGGCTATATGGTATTAACATAAAAAAATAGTTACATTCACATTTTTAGTATCACGAAAAGATAAACGCAAAACATCCTCATCTCAGCAGCGTACCTTCAGCTCTTTAAAGAAGATGCAGCTTCTGGCCCACTCTACAATGGAGAACAGGGTCTGGTCCGCCATCACACACAGTAAGTTGGATGGCCTGGGCTTGTCCAGCTTGCCACGTCCGTTCTGCTCCTGCTGCAGGTAGGCGCAGATTTTCGCTCTCACCTGGAACATCCGAATTAAAACAGAAAGCCAGAATGTGAGATGTGGAAACGCATTGGTTGGATTGTGAACGTACGAGAAATGCTAAGCATAAAAGCAAATGATTGAGAGACTGGTTTTCCTTCAGAGCATGTGTTCGGTACACCGAACAGCAGAGCTTAAAGAATGGTGCCATATCTCTAATGGAAGAAGGACTAATGTTAAAGAAAGACACTGATCTTGGAAGAAAAGGAAAAGCGACTGTCTACTAGCTCAGCGGTTCCCAACCTTTTTCCTCAGTGTGACCCCCTTTTGTAGATTAGAGTGTCTTCAGACTCCCCACTCACACCGATACACTTACTGTACATGTCTTATGCTTCCGAAAACCACTCGAATTGATTTTAAACCTTGTCGTTCTTAGACCAGTTCTTATAGAACGATACAAAATGAAATGGCAAATCAAGCGAACATTGGCGTTATTATACGGGACTTAGATCTCAAACTTGCACTGTATAAGAGAGCAGGACTCAAACATGCCTCATTCATTTGCTTTGCTGCAACACTGAAACCCCCCCCCCCACCCCCCTTCTTTCGTGGAACTGCACCCAGTTAGGAATGGCTATTGGCCTTAATCTCATTCCAAGATCATAGTGGAATCCTTTTTTGCTACCTTGGGGGCGTAAATAAGCATTAGGGAAGAAATGACACGTGCATCGTTTTTCAGTCTCTAATACTAATTGTAAATTTCTTGGTATGACGTGGATCGGTATAACCAGCTTTACCAGAAAGACCATTCATGTTCACCAGTTCAATCTTCACCTGACAAGCACTAACCAGTACATGGAACATGGACATTTGGCCAGCAAACCAGCGTCCAAACACAACAAGTTTTTTTTTTTTTCCTCGCACAGAGAATTTTCATACAAAGTACCTTTAATGTTGCTTTTTAAATGAAACGGCAAACACACAATAGGCTCAGTGTTCAAGTCGTGAGAAAACTGTTGCTAGGCAACTGAAAAATACAGATTCTGGAATATTTCTCACTGAAAGGCTACATAAGATCCCTATTTTGACTGAGGCTAACATTTTAGCTACTTAGTGATTACCCAATAACCATGAGGACCAAGGGACGTATTTGTCCCATACTTTTAAACGGGCGCCAGATGCGACCGAAACGGACCTATGGTCCTGAAAGGGATAGAGTCAAAAAGTGTTTAGGCTTAGGTGTTTTTTTCTTAACCCTTTCAGGACCGTAGGTTGTTTCAAATATGTCCCTTGGTCTTCAAAGGGTTAAGCCCATGGTCCTGAAAAAGTAAAGATAGCGTGAGGTTAAAAGCAACACAAAACCACTGGGTAAAGCAACCTTTGCGACAGATGTGTTCTAGAATTACTAAGAAAATGCTCTTAACTACTAAACGGTCACTGTAATTAATCTATGGATTCAGGCTAAATAAACATCTGAAGGTAGGTTAAAATCAAACCAATATACAATAACAAATAAACAAAACAATAAACACCAGGAAACCCAGAAACAGGCAGGGTTCCAAATATCTTTAAGGTAAAGACATTCTGGTGGGTCCGAGTTCAGTCCCAGAGTGGAATGGCCTGGGTCCTGTATGGATCCTGCTTATCCTCTCCATGTCTGCATGGGTTTACTCCAGGTACTCTGGGTTCCTCCCACAGTCCAAATACATACGTGTTAGGTTAACCTGTGTCGCCAAAAGTGGCCCTTAGTGTGTGACTGTGTGTGCCATACAATGGATTGGCACCCTTTCTAGGGTTGTTCCTGCCCTTGAGCCCAGAGTTGCCGGGTGAGCAGATAATGGATGGATGGACATTCTGGTGGATTTTAGAGAACGCATTATTAGAGCTTAGTAAGGAATCATCTTTTTGGAAGCTAACATGATCTGGTAGCAGTATGTTTACACAAGGAAGCAACCTGCGAAAACTGTGACTCCTGATTTAGTGAATATTTAATGTGTTTTAAAGGTCTCTAATGTCATTTGGCTGACATTCCTACTGCTAGTAAGCAAGCTGGAAATGATCTAGAAAACAAATTGGGAAAACCAAAAAGAGGAAAAACTAAATTGTGTTACTCGGATAAAGTACCATTTCTATGTCTGATCCACTCATACCAGTGTATGTGCTCACATCAGTGTATGTGCAGTGAAGAGACAATGCAAATCTCCATCCATTCAAATAGGACCTGATCGTTGGTGGTCCTATTGGGGTCCTGACCATTAGAGAGAAGTTTGAATAGTTTTAGAGTCTGAAGTGCTTTCTGGCGTCAGGGAAACCTATTCCACTGAAATCCAAACATTAGTGTTACACCAATAAACTACACTGAAAGGCATTCGCATATATCATCAAGTAAGTTACAAACAGGTCCATGCAGTACCTGCTCCTCATCAGGCTCACAGCTGAGCAGCTCCAGAACCAACGATGGTATGGCTGGGTTCAGAGGGCTGGTCTGGGGTGAGGCA
Organism: Parotocinclus cabessadecuia; assembly: GCA_036873895.1. Classification (NCBI taxonomy): domain Eukaryota; kingdom Metazoa; phylum Chordata; class Actinopteri; order Siluriformes; family Loricariidae; genus Parotocinclus; species Parotocinclus cabessadecuia. Next base: position 7,237,782 of record JAYJMA010000002.1, read on the forward strand.
GGAATGCATCCATCAGTGTACGTGTACCCAAGAGATGAGTCGGGCGAAGCAGAATATGGGTCTGGATGCTCCGCTTTGATCGATCTGCCTGGCAGAGTGGGGGTGGTGTACTGATACTGGGTTGGAAACGAGCCATAGCTGTGCAGAGTAACCCCTAATGGTGGGGGGCATGCGGGTGGGCAGTCATAGTCTGGAGGTCCAAGAGATGGGGGCAGCAGACCTGGCAATGAGCCTGGGAATGGGTAGTCTGTCTGGGTGGTGGGCACCAGTGGTGGGTTGGGCTCTAGTTTAAAAGCGCTGGCTCGGATCAGAGCCCTCTTCTGCTGCTTCAGAGCACGGTCTCGTTTGTACATGGGGCCAAACTTGTTCCTCCCTCCACGCATACGGTCAGCGCGAACCGCTGAGGGGGGAGAGAGAAAGAGAGAGAGGAAAAGATACATCAAGAGAAAGATTACTCTATATCCAAAATAAGGCTTTAATAATCATTTTCATAAAGCACTGGAATGGAAATAAAGTGGAAGGCTTTTCAAGTTTTCTAGCTACAGCCAAGAGGGCAGAGCAGATTCAAATATTAACCTCAACTTCAATAAAAAAAAACTAAGACAAAACATGGCAAGAAAGCATTTCTCTGCCTATGGACATTTTCCACACCAGCTTTTCTAAACACTCCAAACGAAGCCTGTGCACGACCGAGTCTTATCGGCGGTTCAGGAATGTGTCACACAGGCTTGCGGAAGCAGGTGCTTCTCTGCAAGTTGGTCTGCATGGGAAAACGGGGCCCAGTTAAGGCTGTGTAAAGGCTGCTGGAAATTGAAAGTGGAGGAGATCCACAAACGCTTTCCTTATGTAATATCTGGCTGTGCTGTTCTAATCTTGGGGCATCGTTAAAGCACTAGTTATGTGCTCGTCTGTGTGACCTATCATATGAACATTCATACAGTGGGGGCATGTGTCTATGAAACACATTTAAACATTGAAAATGGTTCTATTCGGCATTTTCTGTACTTGTGAAAATATGTTGCAGTAAAAATCATACAATCAGCGAGAAAGAAAAACGTTCCTCCTTCATCTTCTTTGGTCTTCAGGTCTAAACAAGCAGTTTTATTCTCAGACTGATCTGCCACACACACACACACTCACGCTCATCTTTGTGGGGACCTGCCGTTGATATAATGGTTACTATAGCTAGATAATTCTGCAACTACACCCACCTCTAACCCTAACCTTAACCTCAGTTACCTAAACAATGGCTTGTTTGTCTTTTGGTTTCGCAAAAAAACGTTGCAAGCCATTGTTGAGACCAGCAATGAGGTAGAAATCTCAGCTCTTTCTGTCCATGTGGGGACATCTGGTCACCATGATGTACTATAAACATTCACGCACGCACACACGCACGCACGCAGTATGATGTTTAGTGTGTTCCTTTTGTTTATTGTTGAGAGTGAATAGTGCTGTCATATTCGCACCTCAACAAATATTGGTAAGGATTTGTTAAAAAGGGGGAGATTGATTTTGTGTAAGTGCTGGATCACCATTCTGCTGGATACCAACCAGTGCAATGGCAATGGAAAAAAGGGGGGGGGGGGTTAAAACGCGGGAGAGAACGTGCTCACAGTGCCCACAGGACGCTGGCATCAGTGCCACCTGATAGCTATGCCCAGGCGAAACAAAAAGTCGTGACTAATAACCTTAAGAGTTCAAGACCACTCAGGTGGGCACATGCTTCAGTCACGTTCTCATAATGGCCTTCAAAAGCGGAGTGGGCACCGGTACGGGAAAGGCGCCACGCAGTGACGTCATTGTTTTACGAACTGGCAGCGGAGGGCCGTTTTGATGTGACCTACACGAAGTATGAGCTTGCAAAATAGTCATACGTCGTCAATGCGTCATGGACGTAAAAATGAGGCAAATAATAAAATCATCAATAAATCATTTATGTGAAGAAAACAACCCTTATAAGCAATTGCGCGGATTTAATGATTTAATAACCAATCAGCTGTTTAGATCTACTGATCTACTGTT
>JAYJMA010000002.1:7239903-7253344 GCA_036873895.1 Parotocinclus cabessadecuia
CATGTACCCCTAACGGTGTGTATATATATATATATATATATATATATATAAATAATAAAGTATTAATAGTCCTCCGAAGAGGGGGGTGGTGGCGGGGCAAAAAAACCCCTCTCTTCTCAAACTTCAAATTTCCTCTAGCTGATGCATTTGCTCAGACATTGTGGCATTGTCACGTTCACTGTTAACGGCGTGATATTGATAGCTTTGTCTCTTCTACTTCGTGCCAGAGGTAAGGTAACCGAGCGCGCTAAACAGACCAATTCACGTTTGAGCACATCTGTAATGTCTACGCACATTCACGCAATTCTAAAAGCATGCACAAGTGAATTCTAGAGAAGGGCTGATGGAGCGACGCTCGAGGGCCATCACATCAGCAGCAGCAGCCTTGAGGAGAAGGTGCAGGAGTGAAGGTCAGATATGAGAGGGGCTCTGTCCTGGAACAGCCTGTTAAAAGAGAGAAAAAAAAGAAAGGAAGAGCAGAGGATGGGGGAGAGTGAGGAGGGGGGGGGTGCACAGGGGGAGGGATTCTGTCTTTGTCGATTGGCCTTGAGTGAATGCTTAATGAACCTCACCACGTGGGGAGCACTGATGCAAATGCTGACAGGCGCGAATCAGGCCCAGGATAACCCAAACAGAATGAGGGTCAACAGGTTGGCTCTCTGCCTGTCTTTCGAACATCTTTCCTCATTCGTTCACGCGGGTTCTACACGGATAACGCAATGCATTCAGGAAGTCTTCAGACCCTTTTACTTTTTTTTTTTTTACATTTTGTGAAGGCCTAGTGCTAAAATATACAAAAAAAAATGTCTCCGTCAATCTGCCCTCAGTCCCCGGACTGAGACATTTTTGCAAATTTAGTAAAAAAAAGAAAAACTAAAATCAGCCATGATGCTATGAAATTCAGCTCAGGCAGCCACCCATATCACTGTCATCATCTTTGAGGTGTTTCTGCACCTTGACTGGAGTCCAAATGTGGTCGGTACAGTTGATTGAACCTGATTTGGGAAGACACGCACCCGTCTATATAAAGTCTCACAGCTAACCCTACATATCAGAGCAAAATCCAAACCATGTGGAGGAAAGAACGTCCTGTAGAGCTGCCCAATCCCATCCCTACAGTGAAGCATGGTGGTGACGCCATCATGCCATGGTAATGTTTTCAGTGGCTGGGACAGGGGGACGGGGCAGGGTTGAGGGAAAGCTAAATATAGCAAAGTACAGAGAGATTCTTACTGAAAACCTGATCCAGCGTGCTCAGCACCTCAGACTGGGCTGCAAGGTTCACCTTATAACAAGACAATAACCCAAAGCACACAGGGCTTAGGGACAACTTTGGGAATGTATTTGAGTGGCCCAGCCAGAAGTCTGACTTGGGCTCGGTCAAACTTCTCTGGTGTACCTTGAAAAGGCTGAGCTGCTCAGTGAAGGCCCCCATCCAACCTGGCAGAGCTCGAGAGGATCTGCAGAGAGGAACGGCAGAAAATCCCCTAAACAAGGTGCCCAAACCCCGTGGTATCATGCCCGAGAAGACTGGAGTCTGTCTTTACTGCCGACGATGCCTCAGTTAAGTACTGAGTAAAGCACCTTAATACTACTTTAATGACTGTTTGTCTACATCTATTGCACTTTACTCTGTGCTCTAATAACCAGGGCATGTACAGCACCCATGCGAGTGAGAGTAAGTGTATGATTTCTTTTGTTGTTGTAGTTACCATTCCTCGCTCACTGTGGTCTCTTTGATAAGACGTCGATACGAATGGAATTACTTAGGCCTAGACTCTTCTGCTTCAATGCTAGTTTAGAGGGCGCACAAGTGTTGAAAGCAAAGCTGTACACCGTGAATACCATCCTGACATGAGTATTTTTCTTGATCAGGTGTGACATGGTAGTGTGAAGTCCAAACATGATGACATCGTCTACCGATTGTCTCCGACGGTATGCGAAGTGTAACAGATCTATAGTGGCAAGAATGTTGCTGTTTATGAAAGACATGATCAATATTTCTTTCCTCCACCACAGCAGATCATAGAGTAATGGGGGGCGATAGCCATGGAGTCCAGTGCCAGGAGATTTCTTAGGTAATGATACAATAGCTGTTTTCTTGACATGTAGGGACAGTGGAGATGGATAGTGAGAAACTGAAGATGATCACAAAAAGCAGTTAATGAAAAGTGGATCTACTTACTAACCCTGGGATTTGAATGGGCCACTTGAAGCCTGGGTTTCAGCTGTCCTTGATGGTATAAATATGTATCACCAGGACTTTTCTGCCACTAAAGTATCTGAAATTAAAGACTTTATGACCAATTATCTAGTTTCCTCCGCTGCGGTTGACTTGCCATACAGTATGTTTGCCATACTGGGACTGCGGTTAGGGTACTATACTCTGGACCTCACGGTCCAGGGTTCAAATCCCACCTCTGCCAGGCTGCCACAGCTGGGTCCCTAAGCAAGGTTCTTAACCCACCATTGAATTGTAAGACTATTTAAGTTGTAAGTTGCTCTGGATAATGGCGTCCGCTAAATGTAAACAGCAATCAAACTTTCCCGCTGAGGACACCAGATGTTCCAGTATCTCTGCAGTCTGGACTAAATAATGCTGGTACTCACTCATAGTCTCTATGTTAGGATATTTATTATATATATACAGTATTATTGTCTTATATTCCATAAAATTGCATTCTCTATTTTATTATTCTATTCATACAATAATATTTTTATTATAGGATATAAATTATTGTAGTTTGTGCTTTACAACCGGTACTCCGGTTCAATGCCCAAAGACCTGTGTTAGGTTAACTGGTCTTGCACCCTGTGTTACCAGTTAGGGCCTGAATTTCATGCAGCCTTTAGCAGAATTAAGCAGGTAATAAAATGAATGAGTATTTTATTTAAATATCATTTTTATCATGTTTTTGTGTATTTATACTGTTCTATACTTATTAATTAGATAACTTAATTCAATTCATACATGTAACATCTAAGCAGGCCAAATTGGATGGGTCCCATTTTGAGTCTTGGTCCTCCCAAGGTTTCTTCCTTTTAATATTTAGGGAGTCTTATTTTCCACTGTCGCCCCACGATTGCTCAGTTAGGGTTTTGGACCTTGATATGAATAAAGCGGCTATGATTGAAGTTGAATTTGCTGGCCCACACAAAAATCTGACCTCAAGCTCATCAGTACCAACTGTGAGCCGGTATTCATCAGCAGCTGTGACGTGGTGTTATGTCTAAAAAAAATCCCTACAGTCGTGTTCCAAAATTTAGTTGAAAGCCTCTCATAGCAGTAAAGGAAGAACCAATCGTGTTAATGACCACGGTTTAAACGCACGAGCCATTAAACTAAAATATTTTTTAAAAAGCGGGTAACTTAGCTCGTGAGTCGTGAAACACTGCATAAAAGTATTTCTAGTTATGAAAACAAACCTGGAGCAGGATGTGTTCATCCCGGGACAGTTTAGGCTTTTCAATGGATTTCACAGTCAGCATAAAACAAAATGTCTCGGTACAGTGTGGATGCTTTGTCTCGGCAGCAATGTGTGGTTCGTTTTCCTTGTCTCAGCGGAGACGATAACACACCAGCGTGTAATAACACACAGCGCAGTCACGTCTCCATGTTCACACCGCACGTATCCCCCAATAGTCATCGTTAATAACGTAGTAACAGTTTAAAATTCCTTCAATCTGAATGGCCTGTAAGTGGCTGGTTTGTTCATAATGACTATTTATATTTATATAAAACGCTTTACACTTTACATATTTGAAAATTACAAAAGGGTGCATACACCAGAGATACATAGTCCATAATAAGACAATTACGGAAGATTACGATGAAATAAAAAGTAAAAAAAAAAAAAAAAAAACCTGCATTATCGTCTCATTTGTACGCTGGACTGACTGGGCCATGTCTCTGATTAACTACATTACATATTAAAAATAAAAATAAATAATTCGAATCATTCAACCAAATTTGTTCAAACTTTGAACCCACAGAAGAGAACAATGGCGTGACCGTATATATTTACACGGGGTATGTTATGATCCATTTAAACCCAAGCCAAAGCAATAATAAGCCAATCGAATGGTACACAGCAGGGTAGGGCACTGTAAAGGAATTCCCGATACGATACCCACCACGCATATTGTGATCAAATCGGCTTAATAGATCCCATCACATTGCATTACATCTACAAGAGCGGAAATTGTAGTTTGCATCCATTTAAAAAAATGTCTGTTTTCCTCCCAAAAAAATCATTTTTCAGTCTAAAAATTGATGTGCTACTTTGTTTTCATATATAGCTTTTGAAGATGCAATATTTAAATGTAGCATTACATGTATTATACTTTGTTTTTTCCATTTTTTACTTAAAAAGCCCAAATAAAAATGCTTTTCACATTGACACGGGGTCAACCGTCAAGTTTTCATCCAGTATTTTCCAGCCCCCTGCCTTTTGCTGAGTACTTAGAGCTCGTAAAAAGTAAAAACCTTGGTCTTGCTCTGGATCAGAGAGTCAGCGGAATGATCAGAAAATGGTTACTTGCTTGGCGTGTACACTTTAATAAAATGTTGTATCCAGTAATACATGAATAAATGTAATCTTCTAATAAAAGTCACCATCATGGTGACCCAGACTAGATTCCCAGTGGTGCCATGTGAGGGACTGGACATGATGCTGTGCCTAAAGCAGGGCAGGTTGATCTATGGATTTCAGATTACATGCTTTTCTGTGCCCTGGGAATTGCTACGATAGGCACCTAAACCTGACCAGGACGAGTGGGGCTAAATGGCTTAGAAAAAAAACAAGCAAAATAGTGAAAAAAAAAAATATTCATCTCTGTCCCATTCACCTTTGTGATTGGCTCTGGAAATTAATTTGATATGTTACTATTTATCACATAATAAGTTGTAGGGTGGGATGGTGGCTCGGGTCCTGGGTGGTTTAATCCCAGGGTGGAACGGTCAGTGTACTCCCCATGTCTACATGGGTTTATTCTGGGTACTCCGGTTTCCTCTAACAGTCCAAAGAAACATGAATTAGTCCAGTTGGTGTGAGTGAGTGTATGAATGTGTGTGCCACACAATGGACTGGCACCCTGCCTAGGGCTGTTCTTGACTTGTGCCCTGTGCTGCCGGATCGACAGGATTAGGAAGCTAAGACAGTGAATGAATAAATGTGATAAGTTTCCTGTGCTTTATCTTTATCTGATTACTATCACCAGCAGGAACAGGTCCTAACAGGATCCACACTGATCGATCCATCCTCTGAAAGCTCTATCAAAGCTCAGCCTTGTTCATGCCCTGACTTTAAAACAGCTGAGTCAGAAAGGCCGTAGTGACTCGTTTCTCTCCGTCACTGCTCTGTTTACTCTGCCAGAACTGGTCGAGTTCAGCCAAGCAGAGCTATCAGTGCATAAACATTACCCAGCACGCCAGGTTGTGTGAGGGACTGGCTGCTGCTGGAACCCTTCAGGTGGATTGATGAGGCTTTGGTCCCAGAGGCGTCATTCGCTGTGCGATTGTTTACGTGCAAGTAATAAAGCCTGCTCAATAATGACCTCTGTAGGCTATGGGTTATAGAATGGGATCAAGGTCATATCTATTAAAACTGTCCAAAATTCGCTGACTGGTTTGTTTGACCTTAGGTCGGGTCAAAATCATCTGATGATCAATAATGGCTCAGAGGAGGCTACAAAAATACATGCATTATATTTGACTGGGAAATAGATAAGCATGTGCATCTTTTCCATTCAGAGTCGGTGCGTCATTATTTGCGTTCTTTAAATAATCCATAAGAACGCGAGGCAAAACCAGAGTACACTGGCATGCACTTAATCCCATAACTTCAGAAAATCAGATTGTTAGTTATCAGGTCAACGAGATCATGCATTTTCTGGGTTTTCTACATTGCAACCGACCAATAATCTCACAGAATGATGTGACATAAATGTTAAACTTTAATATTAAATAAACAAATTATCAGTTTTCTCGAGCGTATATATGCATTTCAGGTTCTCCACAAAGTGTTTGATAGTCGTTTTGCTGGCTTTATTTCAGCAGCGCTTTGTATTCCGGGGTTGCCACATCCTGATATAAAAACCCTTGGAGTCAATCGAAAAACTAGCCAAATAAAGGTAATTTGTCGAACAGAAATGGCGTAACTAGTATACATGCAACGAGAAATCCGATAACTGGAGCAAAATCCATCTCCCTTTATCAAATTTTTTAATCTGATTTCCAGATCATACTTTACATGCCCATAATAATCAGATAAAAAGAAAACATTTTTTTTCCTAAATAATCCATTTATATTTCTATATTACATTAATATTATTTTACTATTAGTATACTATTTTAATAGTATATACTTCATTAATTCACCAGATATATCAGATGTTCTTACTTTTTTAACACTAATTTTATTGCTGATTATTACAGAAACAACAAAAAAAAAAATAATTCCTTTTTCAGACGCTCCACATCACACACACAGAAATCACGGTTCACAGTTGCATAAGATTCACATTTATTTGGTTTCAAGTCCTAAAACATTCTACACATGCTTTCATAACACGTATGGGTCACATTTTTAATCACAGGTAGTTAAAATAAGAGTTGCAGATGAAGGACGTCTGAAACGTAGCTTAGGAAAAGCACCTCAAACAGCACTCGGAAAACAAACACCCTGCAGTTCAGTGATGAATTTGCCCGGTTTTTGGACTGAATCTTGTATTATTGTGAGTTTTTTTTTTTTTTTTTTTTTTTTTGAGGGATTTGGTCTTATTAGGCTGAATAATATCACGAAAGGTTTGTTCAAATATGACCACATGCACTGGTGAGGAGTTGAGAGACGAAACATTTTTCGAAATCCATGGCAGTTTGCTTATGCTAAGTGGATTTACAGTGTAATTTGAGTTGTTTCGCTTTGAATGAAAACGTTTCTGAGGTAACTGTTGCTGTTCCTGATCGTTTCCTTCTACCATCACACACTGCCTTTACCTTGGCTTGTAACATTTGGTAAGCAGTTCCTTGAGTATTTAGATAGTTTGCAAACTTTCCACAGATCCCACGTTGCCTAGCAACAGTGTTCTCCGGCTGAGCATGTGTGCAAAATTGACATTTCAGTGTGACAAAACCCATTCTAGACGGACTGACAGTGTCATTTTTTGTTGTCCTGAGCCTGTTCTTTTGAATTGATCCACAAATCTGAGCCAAAAGGTGACCTTACTGGTAAATGGGTTTCATCCTGGCAGTCATTTGTGCCCTTACATTGCATGTTTACACGCTAGCTAGCTTGCCGAGCCTAAACTTCTGGGTTTAGCCCCGGCGTTTCTCCGATTTCTCAGCGTGGGCACTACGTTGGGTTAGCTGTAGTTAGTTTCTATGTGGATTTATGGTCTCGTTTTAATCTATCTACGGTCTAGTCTTAACTTAATCTTCCAAGCAATTTCCAAACGCTTCTGACCGAAAAGCCTGTCGCTTAAGTGTTAGTCTCGGTGCTTAGCTATTTTGCTAAGTGTTTTTATTTCCTGGTTGCCTAACAACAGGGCTGTCCAACTGAATGGCGAGCCGACTGTGTATTCAAGCCGCTTTTGCATCCCATGCTCTTAAATGACGTAAATACCTGAGACTGCCGGTTCGTCGACGGAGTGTGTCCATTCCCTGAGAAATCCAGCCATGTTCAGAACGTCCTCATCTGCCTCCGTTTGCTTTGTTTAAGCCCCAACGTGCCCCACTGTGTCTTCCTTTAAAGTCTCCTAAATTCACAACTGGGAAACAATCCCTGAGCTACTGTGTAAAACTGACAGCACTTTTGATAGTCTCTATAGCCAATCAGCATACCCGTAATAATGAAAATAAAGAAAGCTGATTGGCTTAAAAGTGTCACAGCGTTACATTGATTACAGTGGGTAAACAACAACATGGGGGGGGGGGGGGAGCTTGTAAACAGCAGTCGTCGAAATAACATCATAAAGCTATGACAAGAATTACATTCTTAATGAAAATCATTCAGAAAACAGTGTTTACAACAACAATCATAATACTGGTCACTCAAGAAAAGATGTCACCATTGCACTGAGAGAAAAACGTTCCCGATGAACGAGACGGAACATCACAACGAAACGTACAAACTGCATGACGTATAGCTCCAACGAACACGGCTGGGTTTGATCCACAGAACGCGCGTTACGTCGAGCGTCGCAAGCTGCAAACACGGTGAAAAGGCAGATGGTGCTCTGAAACCAATAAATAAAAGAGTAACACTTTCCCCGATGAAAGTACGCAACATGATGACACACACAAAAGAGGTAGTTTCAATGTAGAAATTGCAAAAGGAAAAAAAAAAAAAATAGTAAAAATGCAAATGTTGCAAGGACAATTCAAAACGTATATAAAAGAAAAAGTTTGAAAGAATGGAGTTTTGAAGGTCACAGAACGGTTTTAATGCACAGTGAACCAGAGAGGGTTTTTTTTTCCCCATTCAGGAGACGGCTTTCAGAGAAGTTGCATTCACAATCAAAGAAACCGAACAATTCGTTTCAAAAGAATTTCTAAGCCTCCTATAGCACGTAAAACATCCTCTCTTAGCCTTTATTTCCCCACGAGGTCCTAAAGGAGCCCTAACGTCACTCGGGGGTGATGTAAAGGGTTGGGAAGTGTTGCTGGATGCCATGATCAGGATCTGTGTGAAGTATCTTTGAATAAAAAAAAATCCCTGAGCTTCAAAGAATCTCCACACAGGTCATCCAGCAGCATCTCAACCTCAGCTCTGCGACGTTTCAGATGGACCTTTTTAAATGGACCTCTGCAACCTATCGAGAAATCGGTTCAAAAAGAGGCACCTTCGTGTGAATAGTACTAAAAGCAAAGGTCTCAGAAGGTATTTGTGGAAGCTTGGTAAGTCAGAATCTGTGTCTTCGCTCCTCGTGTGGTTCAGAAGCACGAGCGATGATCAGACAAGGGCGGACGAACGTGCCTTCCATCAAGTGGAAGTCACATAAGCCTACAGACAATGTGATTTAGGATTTACAGACAACGAGTAAGGCCTGACCTCTGATAACAAATCATTTGCATTCACAAAGTGATAATGCCTTCACTCTATAAAAACACCAGAAGCGAAACAAACAAACAAAAAAAAAAAACATTCACAATAGCTAAGAGATTAAAAACAGCATAAGGTACAACAGAAAAATACAACAAAAAAAACACAAATGTGGCCAAAAATACATGGACCAACTGTCTATTTCTAAGGACGAATGGAGGTGCATATGAAGTGGCAATTTTTTAGTGGAATAGATTTCTATAGATCCTAATAAGCACAGCTGTAGATCCTGTTTACACCTGCTCCTTCCATGTGTTTAACATCTGGCTTCAGTTCTGATGAGATAACCACATGCTTCTCAACTTCAAATCGAATGGAATGGAAATCTTTGCTGTTTTACAAATAACAATTGTTGCTACAAAATTACAGTGAACTGTGTGGTACCATTGGGAATTATGGGTTTGGGTTTTGATTTGAAGTATTAAAATGGGTTATGTTAATGACTTATTGTATTTAGATGGATTCTTGTCATGATTTATTGTATCTAGATGGGTTCTGGTTAAGATCTATTGTATTTAGATAGATTCTGGTTATGATTTATTGCATCTAGATGGGTTCTGGTTATGATTTATTGTATCTAGATGAGTTCTGGTTATAATTTATTGTATCTAAATGAGTTCTGGTTATGATTTATTGTATCTAGATGAGTTCTGGTTATGATTTATTATATCTAGATGAGTTCTGGTTATGATTTATTGTATCTAGATGAGTTCTGGTTATGATTTATTGTAATTAGAAGGCTTCTGTGTGTAGCGTGACATATTCGTACATTTTGGATTGAAATCTATTTTAAATATGGCCCACATTTACAACCTCAATATTATGTGTAGAGTCCTAATAAATAAATGTGATACTCGGGAAAGAGCCAGATGTAAACAGGTCAATCATTCCTCTGTTAACTGGTGCTTATGCAGTAACGGCTTGTGCTACAGCTTCTTGTGATGTTTCCAAAGGCCTTCTGAACATTTCCAGTCAGATTTAGCTGCATGCGATAGGCCTTGGGGTGGGAGATGGGGAGCTGGGGTATTACCGAATTGAGCACTCATGTCTTTGGTATGACCCCCTGCTCGTCATTGTCTGCTGCAAAATATGTAAACATTACTCAACACATATCTCAATAATCTTTGGAATGTTTGAACTGAGAAATTTGAACATACCCGTCCAGAGACGGCTAGGTAAAGCAACGACATAACACGACATTCCCCAGCCCGGCCTGGCTGGGCGACGTCCTAAACACCGGCTAACCGGACATTCACATTTCACCTATTCTGAGGTAAATATTTTAGCATCTCACAATATTCATCAACACTCACTGAAAAACGACACTCCCCTCGTTCCCTAAACAAAACAAACAAACAAAAAAAAAAGATCTAAAATGGACCTACAATGTCCTGAAACTACAAACTACAAGACCTACATCATTCTGAGCTCAAATCGAGTTGAGGGATGTCGAAAAATTGGTCGTCTTACCCTGTTTTAAAAGATCTGTCTAGCTGTCTAGGTGGTTGGGGGGGTGGTGGTTGGGGGGGGACGGGTTGAGAGCAGGTCGAATTCAGCTTCCAACACACTTGAGCGTGAAACCGTAACTTAGCAACACTTCACATTTTGCATTTTAATAGTCGGTGGGATGAAGTTTTTGCTTTGTCGCGACAATTGACAATTTAATGCGACCAATTATGGATTAGTGGACGAAAAACATGTATACAAACATATACAAATTTTTAGACTACGTGTTCAGCTAAAACGTTTGCTCCTTTAGATACATGGCTTATAGTACTGTGCAAAAGTCGTAGGCCACCATGATGCTTGTTGTATACTGACCATATATGACATGCTGTCATTTGTCACTCTATAATGCTCTTTTGCACGGACCTTCAGTCCAGGCTTTGTGCTCTTTAGCATACATATTGTGGGTTCTTGACTATTCCTGATCAAACTTCTTGTTAAGTGTTAGACGAGGTCACCCTTACTTGCCACTGTAGCTTATAGAGGCTGTTAATTTTGGGTTTTTTTTTTTTCATACTGCATACAAATTTGCTCGGGTTGTATGTTGGTTGTTTTAAAAGATCCTGAACAAGAATTATATATGGTTGGCATACCAATTCTAAAACACCTAATCGAACCTTTTAATCGGACTTTTGCACAGGACTGTACGTAGCAAAGAAAATGTAAGGATAGGTGCGAAAGTAATGCGGCAAAGTTCTTACATCAAACTCGATTTTTGTTGAGGGGAAATTGTATCAAATTCATTTTTAGGCCAAATCTTTAGGTCCTTAATGAGCAGTCGTGTGAACGCGGTGCTGAGCGCAGGTTTGGTGCTGATGAAAGATGCTGTGCTCTCTCTTTCTTAGCATTACATCTGAATCACCCAGTGGAGAAGCTTACTCTCTCCCTGCTACCCTTACATAACAATTTTTGTCAAAAAAAAAAAAAAACAAGAGAGAGAGAGAGAGAGAGAGAGAGAGAGATGCAGCTGTCAAGAAAAATCTGCCTCCCTTACTCAACGACTGTGATTTTAGAACGTCTTTCCACCCTGTATTGCACTGATGTTAAAAGTCTTGAAGATGACTGACCATTTTTGCCAATGGTTACACAATGCAGGTGGGCGTTTTGCATATATTGTAAGGCAGTGTAAGCGCTCTTCCTAAGTTCGTCTACACATTCAGCTCATTCACATCTGTCTCTCTTGGCAAAAAAAAAAAAAAAAAAAGAAAACTATAACCTATTTGTAACTCTAATCCTAATCCTAGCAACACATTCTGCAGCGAGCGGGCGTAAACCCCGCTGCGGATTTTGTGCATTGCCAAACGAGCAGCAGCAGAAATCGTGTGCGGTGTAGATCAGTATACATTCAGCTCTGTCTGGTAATAAATAGCGAGAGGGAAGGGAAAAAAAAAAACATATAAAATAGCTGCTAGTCACATTCATTAAACTGGGCGGTCTACATACACCGAACCCCGCACCCGTGCATTCGTGGCTGAGGAGGGTTAGTTGGCAGGGGCGGTGCCCTTCATCATGGAGGGGGAGGAGCTGATCCTGTAGTTGTTCAGGCTGGACTTACAGGAGTGCAGGACCGCCTTGAAGAGCAGAGGGAGCTGCTCCAGGGGAACGTTCACCAACTTCCCTGAAATGCAAAGAGGGATGGGTGTAAGCAGATGCGACTGCAGCACCTAAATAACAGCTGTTGTTTGATCAGTCTGGTCTTCAGATAGCCAAAAACAACCCCACTATCTGAATTTTAGCTACAGTGTTGTGCAGTGAGTCGAAAATGAAGCCAAACCAACATTTAGAACGAATAACCGACGTTTTTTTATTCTTTTATTTTTAATTTTTATTCTGTTACTCTTACTACTTACTCTTCTGTTTTAAATCTCTTAATACGTTCCCCAATATGCGTTTACTAATGCTACGCAATATGTGAATATTGCGGTGACCAAGTTGGTAAGACACTGGACTATGGGCCAGAAGCGCCAGGGTTCAAATCCCACCTCTGCCAAGCTGCCACAGTTGGGTCCTTGAGCAAGGCTCTTAATCCACCATAGTCTGAATTGTAAGACTGTATGAATTGTAAGTCGCTCTGGATAAGGCACTGAACTCTTATGTCATTATTATAAAACCAAAACTTATATAACTTAAATACTCCACCAGTACATTGTGTGTGTGTGTGTGTGTGTGTGTGTGTGTGTGTGTGTGTGTGTGTGTGTGTTGACGAGTAAGTTTACCTGCGATGCAGCGTATCTCAGGGAGACACATCATGATCTCTGGGAAGCGTTTGGGCTGGTGGGGGTACTTATACTCGGTGTAGTCCTGGCACACATACCAGTACCGCTTGTTCAGCTGCTCCAGTTGGGCCACGTTAGTCAGACCTCTGATATCTACAGGAATGAGAATCGGATCATTATACGGGGAACAAAGTGAAGGGTATAATGTGCCACATGGCTGTGAAGAACTAAAAAAAGCACATATGTTCCCGTGCCATCTTGCTGTACCGGCATCCCATTTTTCGGCGTAGAGACCTTGACAGATACTGTACAACCCGTTTCTTACGCTCCAACACACTGCAGGTTATAAAAATGTCCATCTAAAGCAAACTACTTGTCTTTCTGAGAAAAGTATGCAGATGATGTGCACATGCTGGGTTACCTTGGTTGAGGAAGTTGATGGCCTTCATGCATGCGTACTCTTCGTTGCTGACCTTCAACTGGTGGAACTTACGGAACAGATAGATCAGCTTCTCCATCACCTCCATGCCATCCTCACTAAACCTGCACACACACACACACACACACACACACACACACACACACACACACACACACACACACACACACACACACACA
>JAYJMA010000002.1:7269563-7287770 GCA_036873895.1 Parotocinclus cabessadecuia
CACACACACACACACACACACACACACACACACACACACACACACACACACACACACACACACACACACACCACTATACGCCAAACACACAGTAATATACTAAACACAGACAATAGTATATGCAACATACTAAAAACACACAGGCAAAATGTACACAAAACACAACAATAATACACGAAACACAGTAATATCCTCAGCCACACATAAAATATACAGAAAACACAAAACAATATACACCAAGCACACACAGACTAACAAAATATACTCAAGACACATACAATAATACACACAACACAGTAATATACTCAAATAAAATATACACTAAAATACATACAATAATGCATATACTCAAAACAGACACACAAACAAAATATTTAAAAAAAAACCACAATAATATACACAACACACACACACACACACACACACACACACACACACACACACTGTACACACTGTAAGCGTCAACTGTTATAACTGTAACCGCCATGACTGTGAAAACTGAAAAAAGGTGCCACACACAAACAGCACGTTTTGGCAGTAAATGGGGGGGGGTGTATGGGTAAAAGGTACCCTCGTCTTGAACCCTTTGCTTTGCCTTAGGCTGTGTATCCCTGGACACACACGCACAGTCTTGGTAAATGGTAATGGTGTATTTATGGGCACGTTTCATTTAAATGAGACTGACCGTAGCTTATTATTAATCCTAAATAATCTTAACTGGATCATTGTTAACCAACAGCAAACCCTTGACTTTTGTCCCCCCCCCCCCCCCCAAAATAAAAGTTGCATTCTTTGTTGTGGACGTTGTTAACGTTTTACAGTTGTGGAGACCAGCAAAATATTCCCACAAGGTCAGAAATATTATATAGTTCCTACCCTCCAAATCTGAAAAAGAGAGCTGGATTTTACTCCGGTAATCTGATTACTCCTAGCATGTATACCAGTGACCCAATTTATTAACCTGATGCGGTTGCCAGCTCCGCCTATTCTAAAGACTTGGCTTTATCTGGCTTCCGTTTCTATTGATTCTGAGGAGTTATTTTTCACTGAATCTGGAAAAAACTGGAATTAAAACCAGCAAAACTGCTATGGAACACATTGTGGAGACAGTACACACACGGGAATACAACACATTTGATTAGTTAAGATTAAAAGTTGAAGTTGATGTCACATATTTCTGTTCGATTATCGGCTGGTTGTAAAGTAGAAATCCGATCATTACCTGTGAGCTTTCCCCTGAGCCGATCAACTAGGCAACACAGATCACAAAACCCCGCTGGTTCATGAAAAATAATACAGGTCCACATTATCCCAAGGTTTAGGGGGTAATACGTTACCCCACCACTGCTCGGTTCAAGTCCTGGCAGTGCCTAATATCCAGGTCGGGTACATCGGGTATTTTGGCCATGCTCATGTGTGACTCATCAGCCAACACTGTAACAGCAACCCCAGAGCAGCCCTACAATGGACCTGCTTCTTGTCCAGTGTAAGGTTACACCCGTACCATGTGAAGAGGGTTTCAAATATGGGGAAAATATTGAATCCATGGTGATTCCGTTCACCAAATGATGACATGAGAGCTGATTGTGTAGACCAAATACTACAAAGCTTTACACCAGAAAGTCTAAATGCAGTCCAGAAAGTATTTGCACCTACAGGATTGGTGGATCTTACCTTTGAACGATTTGTGTAGATGATAGGGAGTAAGAGGTGGAAAACAGGGCCTTGTGGGTAGAAGGCGGAGGATGGGTTCAAAGTCAGAGATACCGAGAGAGATAGAAAGATTAGAGAAAGAGAGATAAAGAGAGGTAGAGAAACAGCTGGAGGCCAGCCCCTGCTCAGGCTTTGTCTTCGCTTCCATTCCAATCAAATACTGTTTGTGTGGGGTGAAGGGTTTCTGCTCTCCTGTACTTTTCCGCTTCAGGCATGCCTCCCTCCCCCAAAGCCCTGCTGATCCACTCATTCCTAACATTGCCTTCTTAACCAACCTACTCTCAACTGTACCACCTCGCTCTGCCTACAGTTCAGAGGCAGCTGGTGGTTTAAAAAAAAAGCCACTTCATTTCACCGGCTAGCCAAAGCGCAGGGGTCAAAGATACCCCTATTTTATCTTTCTAAAT
Organism: Parotocinclus cabessadecuia; assembly: GCA_036873895.1. Classification (NCBI taxonomy): domain Eukaryota; kingdom Metazoa; phylum Chordata; class Actinopteri; order Siluriformes; family Loricariidae; genus Parotocinclus; species Parotocinclus cabessadecuia. Next base: position 7,271,684 of record JAYJMA010000002.1, read on the forward strand.
TGTACATTTTAAGAATAACTAACCTTTTACTGAAGTTTGAGGAGTCAGTCATGTTCCTGATTCCCTAGTCCCTGGCCATAAATTTTTTTTTTTTGCAGTGTACGCACTTAATCACTACCCGTGAAGCCCAGATATCGCTCGAAATGACATATTTGCCCACGACATCTTTTGTCCCACCGAAAAGAGCGGCAACACGAGGTCATCATGGACACTAAATACCTTTTTAACACCGAAAAATACACATGGCAAGTGTCATCATTCACGCCGAGTATGAACACTAAAAAATTTTTAATCATCCAAATTCTGCGTTTTTTGGATGCGGTAAGATCAGGCTGAGCTCGGTTGCTGGGCAGAACAGCTCATCCTGCTAGTAGCAGAGCACAAGAGCTTAATAAGAGAAGTAACAGGCTGATGAATGAAAACGTGGATATTAAAGAAATGATGTGGTGGAATAAAAGCTAGAAGGCTGGAAAATGATTGTGATAAGTGATTGATCCCAGTGACTGGATGGAAATGTTTTCTTCTCGCTGCTAGTCTGTTCAAGCCCACAACATTAAAAAAAAACAAAAAAAACTTTGAGTTTCCTGCATCTTCGCTTGTGTCTTTTTTTTGACGATGACAAAAAGAAAGGGGAATTGCCCTAACATAAGAGAAGTAATTAAATTAAAGAAAGCAACATGTAGACAAAAAAACAGTCCATTTGATGGGAAGACCCACTAGGTTTAAAAATCACACCCGATTATTTGCATGAAAAAATTGTATTCGGTGCGAATAGGACTTATTAATAGGATGTACTCACACTGAGCCCATGAACCGAGGCAGAACATATCTGTACCCACTCCTTGCGTCCTTACAGTACTCAAAAGGCCCCCCTCACACAGCACAACGGTACTTAATGTGTGATTTTGTTTGGAGTCGTTTTGGGTGCACTGACTCGCGCCCTGTAGTGATTATATGATGCAGTGAGTTTGGGTTTCTCGTGCTGCACATACGTGAAGATTTTAACAGACGCAACTGCCCACCTTTTCCAGCGTGCCTGCGTGGGGCTCTGGGCACAGTCCGGAGCAATCGCATTAGTCAAGCGAACCTGATCATGATCACAGATCACCTAGTGTGAGAGGACGCCTTTAGAGACGCATGAGATTCTTTCATGTCAGTCTTTGGGAGCCCTCATAGATAGAAAGCTTTACTGTCATTGTACAAGGTACAACGAAATTCGTTTCATTCAGAATTCTCATTCATTCATACACACACTTACTTACTAAGCGCACTTCAGAGACATCATTTAACCTAACAAATGACTTTGATTTGAGCGAGGAATGCCGGGAACCTGGAGTAAACCCAATCAGACGTGGGAGAACGTGCAAGCTACAACACAGATGGAGCCTGGGGGTTGGGATTGAACTGGGGATCTCGCTGCTGAGGTGACAGGGCTAACCACTGAACCACTGGGCTGCCCCTTTGGTGGACATACAAGTGCAACTGTGTATGCTATATTGTACAGGTCACCCCCCACCCAATTATGATACGGCTGTTTATGTCCCCATAAAGAGCAACTTGAGACTGAGCTGAGAAGTCGAGGGTTAAAGGGCATGAGAGTTTATAAACTCAGTCTAAACTTTCTCACTCGGTCTCAGCCTACTTGTTCGTACGCTCTCACTCTACTGACCCGCTTGAATTTCCCCGTTATCCCCACTCTCTTTGTTCTTATTCGCTTCTCCTTGTCTTTAGCCAATCTCACCATTCTCCCTCCGTCTGTCCTCCAACTAACTCAATACCCATTCTACGTACTCTCGCTCTAATTACTCTGTCTGTACATCGTTACGGCTTTCTCTTAACGATTTGCTCTGCTGAATTGCTCTACCTGCTCCCTCTCTCTGCGTCAACCGAGACAAACAAGAGAAGTCAGTTATGAAAAACAAAAACAAAAACTAAAAAAAAAATCACGGAAAACTGATGAGGTAAACGTTTGTATATATGGAAATATTATTAGACGCCAACAATAACTCTTTTCAACAACTCCTTGGTTCTTGGCTACATTGGCTTTCGCTGACCTCAGTTCTTTTGGTTTATTTAGCGTCGCATCGGCATCTGCTGCTCAGTAGATAAGTGAGACACATTCACACTGAGCCTATGCAGAGCAACCAGAAAGCAGAGCACCCTGAGTAAACCCACATAAACATGGGGAGAACATACAAACTCCAAACAGGCGGTAACAGAGGTCTAAATCAATTACAAACGCATTAGGACTTACACATTATGACGTAATGAATAAATCTTATTTGCAAATGACTGGTTTCCGTCTTAGAGTGAAATATAAAATGAGACTTTTCAAATAAACAATGACATCAGGTCAGGTACTGCTCAGTAATCGGAATGAAACCCAGCTTGTTTGACAAAATGTTTTAAGAAAAACCATCCAAAGCGTCAGTCACTGAGAAGCTTCCCCATTCAGGTAGAGTGGAAGTTGTTTCTGATCCATCCTGTAGGTCTGCATCGTCTCTGCTCGGCCTTATTAGCTTAATCCTCTCAGCTCCATGAATTTGCACATCTAGCCAGACTGACCAGCTCAGACTGCCCCAAACCTGAAGCACGAATGAATCAGGGGTCGCATAAGAATGACCTTCTTTCACCCCCCCGCATACTGTAGCTGTCTCTCCACATCTGAGCTTTACTCATTAGCATTTGTTAATTACTCTAGCACAGCTTAAAGAGCGTTCAACTCAGAGCAGCTACTTTTGATGGAATTAATACCAAATTACTGAAGAGCTGTGCAGCTTCTTTACAAACAAAAGTATCAGTGCCCAACCTGATTCTCTCAGCTGCTGCAAACACCAAGGACACTGAGGAAATAGGTCATAGTTTAATTAATTCATTTAAGTAGGGAGTGTATTTATTTAACAAATAATGAGTTCCCCAACATTAGTATCACCAGTGTGGATAAAGTCATTTCCGCCCTAACCCATATATACTGCTCACAATAATTAGGGGATAAATAAAAACGATACATATTTAAATAAAATATCCCCTAACTTTAGTGAGCAGTTTATAAATATTCCCAGTTAAAGTCTATAGGATTTTTTTTTCTATAAACTTTATGTAAAAGATATACGTTCGTTTCTTGTTTGAATCCCTTTTAAATTAGTACTTAATGGTGTATTTTGTGTTGGCTACGACAGTTCTAAAAACAAATTCGTTCCTATTTGCTTTTTATAATATTTTAGATTGATATCCCGTTACCTGATGTTTTATTTTTAGGTTTCAATTACACTTTTATATACTTATACTTCAGTCACACTCAAACGAATCGCGATTTTAGATCCTGAGGAGATTACTTACTTTTTTTATTTTTTTTTTATTTCTCCAAACCGTAGTTTCTTTTAGATGTCAAGATCGCTATAAAACGAAGATTTGCTTGTAGGATGTTTGTTACTTTACCCTCCGTAACCCCATGCTTTACACGAGCAGATTTGAGAAGCATATTTGCTGCAAACTCCAACTGTACTAAACACAGCTCAGCTTTACATAATTATGTCTCATTGGATGTACAAGCATTTGGACCGAAAAGCCTTTCGTTGTCCGAGGTGGATATTTAATGCATTTTCGGACTACGAGTAACACGGTCAGGATCAATAGGATCAAATGTAAAACATGGCAAACTTACAAACCTGCCAAACTTACAAACGTCTGAGCTCCACTGATCAGCAAATCAGCCTGATAAGTTCTAGTTTAGTGCCCCAGATTTTGCTTGAGGTGTTATCTTAATGCGAGTTCAAATTCCAAAGTAATTAATCGGCTTGTGGAATTTCGTTTGGACCTCAAAAGCCGTTGGCTGCACCTCTGTATTTATGGCTTAGTATATATCTATATAATAGCTCGCATTGACTGGCTTTCTATAGGAAATAACACCTTAAAAATTACTACTCTTATAAAACTGTAAATTATTATTACAAATAAATGAATGCCACAACGTGGCAGTTTCTTGTGAGCGTCCTTAAGCTGTTCTCCCTACTGGTTTTAACACTAGGCTCATGTTCAAAGTACTAAATGGTGATGAATCAAGAAGAAAGCATTGAAAACCAATCAATCAGATCAGTCCTTACGGTGTCACAATAGAGCCTTCGTATGAGGATTGAGTTTATGTGGTTACAGTATTGTATCGTGTTACTAGAGCACAAAGTTACAGCTTGGAATCGAGTGAGAACCAAAAACAGAAATGAAAAGTTTCATTTAATAAAACCAGACCACAGATCTTGCTATTCTGCTATGACTAACAGCAGGGTTTTAGTAGGTTCTTACCAGCTATGTAAAACACACAGGAGCTAAAACCTCCCTCAAGCTACACTCATTTCAGACTCCTTCATAAATTATTAGAATTGTTCTTTATTTATGCACTAATACATAAATCATACATTAAATACACATCAAAACTAGCCGTTTAACTTGTTTCTTTCTTACTAATAAAATCTGGCAGTGTTCTGTAGGCTAGTTCCACAGAGGGTTAAAAGCTTAGTGAGGAGCAAAAAGGCTGAATAAAAGCCAGAACGTTTATAAATAAAACCAGACCACAAACCTTGTTAGAACCTTATTTGACTAACAGCAGTGTTTGAATAGTTCCTTGCTAGCTGTGTGAAACAAACAGGAGCTAAAAACCTCTCCCAACAAGCTACACTCATTTTAGCCCCTTAAAGATGATAAGTATTAGATAAACAAACTAGTCCTTTATTTGTTTCTTGATTACGAATAACAGGTTTCAGTCTGGGTTTTAGTTCTGTAGGCTAGTTCCACAGAAGGAAACCAAAGCACTTAAGGCTAGTAAGGACAAAAGCAGGAGTAAACCGTTTCATAAAACCACACGTCTTGTTAGAATCTTACACAAATAACGTAGCTGATTCTTGCTAGCTGTGTAAAACACGCAGGAGCTAAATCTCCTACAAACAAGCTACACTCATTCAGACTCTCACTTAAAATACTTATTATTTGACTAATAAAAATGCCGCGAAAAAACAAAACTAGTCATTTAACTTGTTTCTTTATAATAAATAAGTTTCACTCCGGGTTTTAGCTACACAGTGTCAGGGGAGAAGTATGTATCAAGCTGCTTACAACATGGATATATTATTTAGTAATAGAATTATTTTCTGTTCTCACAAATCTGTTCGATTTTAGGTGACTTGTTTGATTTGCAAATTCCGTTGACGAATCAATGGACTGCCAAATTCAAATACAGAAGAAAAACAGACATTTGGACCGGCCTTACGCTATTTTCCATATTAACACCAGGCTCATTTCCAAAACATACTTCAAAACGAAATATCCCATAATGAAATATCCCCTCATTTTGGTGAGGAGCGTACCAGACATGGAGTGTGTGCAGTTACAGTAGGCTATCATTCTTACTAGAGTACAGAATTAAAGCATTCAGGCTAGAGACCAGAAATTAAGACGTTTCATAAAACCGGATCAAAGACTATGTTAAAATCTCTCATTGTATCAGTAGCTTACTGCCAGTTGTGTAAAACGGGAGCTAAAATGTACAGAAATGACACACAGTGTTTTGTGAGCTAGTCGGAGAAACATTTATGTACCAAGCTAACAAAGGGTTGTAGTTAAAAATAAGATCCTTAAGCACGACCACGCCAGGGCAGCAGTTCTCCCAGAGTCCCATACATGCATAGATCTAAAACGAACACATCCATAATCCCATATATATATCAATAGGTGAAGTAAAGGCCATTGACGTAAGCTGTTTCCTAAGTTTAGCCTTGTTTTACAGAACCCTGACCTCTTCTACTGCTATTGATCCACACCTAAGTTTGAGTCCCTTCCCCCGTAAGTATGTGCGCGCACACACACACACACACACACACACACACACCGGTCCACGTCACCCCCCTTCTTCCACCCATTTACCCACAGATGCCACTGAGAGGTGACTTCCTGCCTGGAAGAGTGACGGATGAGAGGGAGAAATGGAAGAAAAAATAAAGAGCGAAGGGAAAGAGGAAGGAGCGAGACAGAAGGTACATGGAAAGGGAGAGGTAAAGGATGAGAGGGTGACCCTAAGATACCCCCTCCCGTCGGTAACAATAACACAGAAGCAGCCCTGGCGTGCTCAATAGGATAAGCAGCAGGGGCGGGGCTTCGTACAGTAGCCCTTTGAAAGGCACACACAATGGTGGCTTTCGCATACCACCCTCGGCCAAATTCACCCTGTGCCATTTTCATTCGGGCCTCTTTCACATTTAAAGCGGGTTACATAGCTCATTATCACTGCCCAGCGCTTAAGCATGCACTCTTACATCCGGGTTTAGCATCTCTATTGCTATGCTGCGCTACGAATGCTGCTGTATGAAAAGACCTGTCAAGCATTTCAGCAAGGTGTCGTCTCCATGCTTTTCCGAGCCTCAATATGCCACAAACTGGGAGATTCAGGAGGCCATGGTTACCTTCGATTGTTTTTACACACCGCCCTTGACAAGTGATTGATGAGACTGCTTTAGGGCTCGTGCGTGACACACAGGCAAGGCTTTATAATGGCTATCCGATTATTTATTTTGCAGCCAGTCTTTTTCAGGCTGACTAAAGATGTACTATAAGCCGATACCTGGGTTACATGATAAGAACAGATGTTTAACATGCACACCACTCATAACATGTCCTCTCCGAATCCCTGATTAATCACTACCGCCGGTGTGATCGGTGCATAAAACGTCGGAGTAACATGCTGAAAGAAATTCCAAAAGGGGGTTAAGAACCATTAAAAGCTAACCTGTGGGTTACACGAGTACAGATTTGTAGAAATTGCTACTACGCTCAGGCCACTTAATAAAGCTCTCGAGAGCATGTTGTTAATTGTTAACGCTGGCGTTTTAGCGAGAAAACGTTTTGCTTTTGAATCGATCTATTCAAACTGACTCACATAAAGCTCCCACCTCTCCTGATTTTTTTGAACCGTTTCATTCTCTCCAGAACCATTTGGATTTCAGTCTCATTCAGGTACAGGTTTAATATACGAACCACTAGAAACACAATCGACAGGACAAATACAAACGTTGAACAAATGCACCACTATTAGAGAATCTCGTAAAAATTCTCCCAGAACGGCAATTGCTCGCATTTATCCGAGCCTTGTTCAGAATAGAAACGGACCTGCGGGGTCACCTTATTAGCTCAAATACATAGGGTTACGATGAGTATTTCACCAACAAATCTCTCTGAGCACATGATTAATCATTACTACGGAGGTTCCAATCAGAAACAGATTCTTTTCTAACAAGATGTGAAGTAACCTGAAAAATAAAGAACCCTGCATTTTTTTTAATTTAATCCACTTGATCATCTGCAGAACCACTGCAAAGTCTGTCTCTGTTGTAAGACAAGTAGAGACGGCTAACATCACAATCGCACACATGCCACTATAAAGGACCTCTCATGATCCCTTATTAATAATTAACACTGGTGTTTCTAAGTAAAGGCACTTTCATCCCAGAGGGGTTTTAACTGATTTGGGTGCTACAATTGATTCGAGAGCTACCATGACTGGTTTTTGGAAACCAGCCTAAGCCAGCTTTAACCAGCTTAATGCATTCGGTGTCTCTTTTAGCAGGTCCAGCGATCCAATCCGACGTGTTGGCGACCGTATCAGCAAAAATACAGATCAATATAAACATCAATATAAAACAATATAAAAGGATCTCTCGTTGATCATTGACAGTGGTGCTTTTCTTGCTTTTGGAGGCCTACTGATTTTTGATAGTCACATCTGATGATATAATGGACTTATTGTGCAGATGCATAGCTCATTGTTAGTTTTACACTTAGGTTTTTAGTTAAAGCAGTTAAAGCGCCGATAGTTCTGTTGGCCCTGCTCATAGAGGGTGGTCCTCTATCCTCTAGCTCGTCAGGTTTAGGACGTTTTTCCTTGCAGTTGTCACAGACGGAGGCTGTAAAAATCTGCTGAAATGTTCTTAAATGTTAACACAGACCTTTAGAAATATCCGTCTTCCTTTTATTCAGTACAAAAGGATTTTTATTACAAGACTCCATTAAGTGGAGGAAACCTGATTTCGGGAATCATACGATTTGTCCATCAGAGTAACTGAGGTTCACATGTTTTACGTGTTTTTCATACAGACACAAGCCTACTGTTTAACCAATCAGGTTATCACGATCTCTTCCATAGAATACACTCTTTAAAAGGTTTATTTAATTTAAGGTCAAATCAGTACCTATTCAAATGTTACATGTTTATTCAATCAAACGCTCACACCTCAATAATCTGACACCACAAAAATCAGATATCAACACGGTTCGCTTCTTGTCAGATGCATTTGAAAATCTGTTTAAATCCGAAAACACAATTGCGTGCTTGCTCGACCAACCACTGTGCCTTCCCAAAGCAGCCTATAAGTCCCGACTTATGTTCGGAACTGGCCTGGATTCGTTTATTTTCGCACTTAAAATCTCCACGGTTTCATCAGACCCGGAGGTTGCATTAAGTAACATCAATAGCACTGAACAAAGACGCTCACAGAGTCGTATATTAATCATTAAGCTTGTTTGGTTAATTCCTCCAGGGATCTTCAATATCATTCGAAAGAGCCTGTATTCGATTTCTATACATTATATTATATACGTTCCACACAATTTCTGTACTTTTAGTATTTCAGGATTTAGTATCAAGCAAAGGTTTAGGCAGCTCTGCTCTCTACGGACATCGTCGTGCCGATTTTTGTTGAACCGAGACCTTCCTGGGAAACAAATAAACCTTTTAATTCATTAAGCTGAAAGTCTAAACACAGAATAAATGCTTCATTTCAAATGCAAGGTTTAGACACTTCTTTCTGACAGACGATTGATTTCCTCTCCTAAATATCAAAATCTGTGAGAAAAACAGAATGGTTTATAAATAACCCCAAACCCTGTGCCTGCTTGAACGAACGATGAAAGTAGACCGGGCTCAAGTGTGCGACTTCGTCACGATTCAGGCAAGTGTGAGCAAATGAATAAATGCAAAAGGGAAGAACGATGGTGAGGGAGCACGCTTCACACCTCATAGCGTGACGTGAGGAGCTTTTCACACTGAAGGATGCGAGGCGATTTGCATAAAACTAACATGGCACTTTGGGAGCTAATATCACGTCAGATGGGAACGAGGCGGTGGAGCAAGCATTTGGTTCGACGCCCAGAAATCATCGCCATATTGTTGTTAATGACATCATGTTACACTTTTAGATTGTGTCAGGTATTTTGAGATTGTTATTTCACGTTGTACAGTAACATGCATGGATGTTTCACTCCATTGTCTTGATCGATATGTCGTTCATACCAACTATTCTTAATTACTATAATCGTATTGTCTCTTTACCTCATACCTAATACTAAGAACCTTAAGGACTCGTTTATTAATGACAAACGTGCTCGTTAGCTCTAAGGACGACTAATATCCATCAAGCCAATTTCTGACTTGGTTACATATAATGCAGTACAACTAAAATAGTAGCGCTAAAGGATAGATAGGAATAAAAGTTTGTGCGCTCTGGACCCAAAACACCGCGATGAGCGAATGACATTTCATCCAGTCGTAACACAGAAATGTTAAACATAGCAGAAATTTTTAAAAGTCACTTAATTAGCAGTCGTTTGATGGGACGGACTCTCGTTCCCTTGCGCTGTTTGTCCTTTCCCTTAGCCCTGCAAATGAGCAAATGTTACGACGGCGGGTTTATGATCAGCTGAGGAGGAACTTAAGTCAAAGTGATAAAACCCAGGAGGAATGAGGGGTGAAGTTTGGGCTACAGTAGTAGTGGGAGGGGTGCGGGTGGGGTGCGGGTGGTGCGTGTCGGGGGTTTGAACCAGATGAGCGCCAAGTCGCGCTGACCCCCGCTCTTCATTCCTCATTGCACGGACAAAGCTGCCTGCTCAGCGCTTGAAAACCTTTTCCAGATGGGACGCAGCTTGCGAAGCACAAAACATGCACGCATGCCACCTAGCATCGTTATTGTTACATCATAAGCCATCAAAAGGTCACATGATCACACACAACCTGTATACATCACTGTATTATCATTGTATCTGTTTACTTAGCGCTCTCTCTCTCTCTCTCTCCCTCCCCCCCCCTCTCTATCTCTCACACACACACACACACACACACACACACACACACAGAAATGCTTCATTACTGCAGAGCCAGCCGTTTGCACCAACACCGCGTAATGTTATGTAATACCTACAGCCAAACTCACACAGTAGTAGCACTCCGTATAACCCAAAATTTTCCAAACTGAGCACTATATATAAACACAGCACTGGAAAATCACCCAATATCACAGCAAACGGTAACAAGATGCCGTCTTTAATTGTAACTAATACCGTGATACGAGATATTAGACAAGTCCTGAGAATTTGGTCAGGGTACTGGGCTTTCATAATGTAACGGGACTGTGGTGGCCTAGCGGTTAATGTCAGGGTTCAAATCCCACCTCTTCCACAGTCGGGTCCCTGAGCAAGGCCCTTAACCCACAACTGCTTGGATTGTAAGGCTGTATTAATTGTAAGTCACTCTGGATAAGGGCGTCTGCTAAATGACGTAAATGTAAATGTAATGTAAGGTTCAGGGTTCGAGCCTCAGCGCTGCCAAGCTGCCATTGGCTCTTGAGCAAAAACTCCTTGCGCTGTAGCAGTTGCAAGTCACTCTGCCAAATGACTAAATGTAAATGCATTAGACATTGTAATAAGACGTGTAACTCGATATCTCGGAACCGCATCCACTTTATAAAACCCACCCAGCGTTGCATCGTCACCCAACGTTTCACCCACTGCTAATAAGGCGAGTAACAAGGGGCGGGCGAGTTCAAAATGTTCAAAAAAAAAAAAAAAAGAGCGTTCAAATTCACATCACGATATTATCCGCTACCAATACGACGGCGACGTAATATCAAGATACGACCTGATCGTTTTTTTTTACTACCGATAACTATGGAATGCTCTTAAAGAGTGGCCATAATAAACATTATCTTTAAAAGTCAAATCGGAAGTGCGAGTAGCTTCAGGAGAAAATCTTGCTTCTCGGTGTGCGTTTGCCAGTTGTCGTTGTTCGTGTACATTTTGTCTCGTGGTCGTGGCGGTCTCTTTCTTTTTCACGGTTTCTGAATCCTTATCCATACTGTGTACCATTACAAGTTAATTAAAGGTGTTACATGAAACCAGGGGACAATATCTCTGAGCCTCTGAAACGCATATTACGTAAGCACACACGGTTCAACTATTAGGTAACTACATTTGCTCACTGCATTTGCATTCTAATCTCATTAGCAGCAGGGACCAACCGATGATGTCAAGTTACTGGACGATCTACTCTCTCATCAGATGTTTGATGAACTGTAATTATTTCATTGTCCACAGTTATAAGCACGGGCCTTGGACGTGACTGAAAAGCAGCAGCACCATTTTCTCTGTGTGGCAACGCAATACTAAAATAACCTTAATGTTTGGCTACCTGCATCGACATCTGTTCGTCAGCTTTCCTATCTGATTACAATACGAACATATTTGGGATGTGACTTGCATCCTAGGGATCAGCCAAACACAAACAGCTGCTGTCCCTTGCCTTTGTGTCCCGAAGACCCACCGTGCAAACAGGTTAGGACCAGATCCACTTAGCCAAGCCTCTCACAATAACCCTTAGCAAAAGAGCGATAATATTCCTATCAGGCTGTATTAACCTTATAGTCATAACTTTCCCTTAAGCCGTATAAATGCTGATCAAGGTCAAGGAATGGGCTCGGATGACTTGGTAAGATGCAAATAAAATAAATTGTAGTTTCTCCCCAGCCGTTTTGAGATGTTGGATATAAAAAGGTGAACAGGGCAATCTTCTCCGTTTTACCTGCTACTCTAGTGTTTACTCGAAATCGCCCTCCCAGAGGTTTGATCAAAATAACTTGACCTTACGCTTCCACCAAACTAAATATTACAACAGTCCTGTGCTGAGACCTGAAAATCTGAAAATAACACACAATGTCAAGAGCGCTAAGGCAAAGTGTAGCCCTGTTAAGCCGTTCAGGGTTCCAATCCTAAAACACTGTCCCTGATGTCTATTATTTTGCATTGATACACTGAATAGATCCCATTATCCGGCTGTAATACATCGGCCCGTCGTTATTAATAATTGATGCTAGGCATTTCCGCATTTCAAAGGGGAAACTACTTTGTTTAATTTTCAATCTGTTAACGAATGCCGTTAACTTCTCCTTAAAGCAGGGATCTGCATGTGCAAACAGACTGTACTAGAGAAGTGCCTCTAGTGTCCGCAATGTCAAAAGATTACATTTTCTAAAAACGTAAAGAACCCTCGCTGTGCATCCGGTGATTTGGTAACCTCAGTTGTTTGGTATATCAGAAATCCGATCGCCACAACGAAACAGGCACAGATCAAAGCCTAATCAATCGAAGAAACGTGTATTGATAATCTGTTTATCAGCTCTCCTTGAGCTCCATTAAGCAACCGTTTTTCCAGCTCACCTTCCCACGAATCCATCTGACGTCCCTCCCAAGCGGCCTGCCATTCATTCATACGTGTATCCTCCTTCGGACGGGCTTAGGCCTCATGTCTCTGCGTCCCCGTCTGTCCTCTGGTCTTTCTCCAGTGCTCTGTCCTCCTGCAAAGCCTCTTCTGCCTCTGATCCTCCTCCTCCCAAGCACAGCCTGCTGGTCACTTTCAGCCCAGTCACATGACTGCCGAGTTCAGGCCCCAGGGGTCACGGCGTGGCCAGAGGGCCAATGACGTTGTGGGGGGTTATCTGAGTGGAACTGATAGCCCTATTTTCTTCCCCCTGCCTGCTGTGGAACAATACAGGACCTCCTCCCTTTTCACTCGGTGCGCTTTCAAAGCCAGGCGAAGTGCGCAGGCCGAGGTGAATACCTCACACCTATCAGGGCTGCAGCTTGGACATGCCTTCTGCGGATCGTTACCGCGCCGCTCTTCGGTCACGTGACCATTTTAGCTCGCGCCTAGGGTTGGTTTTTGATCCGACATTACATCAGACAGAAATGCGACCTGTTTGCGCGACAGTATTTTAAGCTCAAGCATCTCATCTCCCTGTGGAGAACCATCTCCGTTCCACCGAGCACTCGCCTCTAGGCATTTAGCATTAGCCAAACGCTAAGAGATCTACCACCCACTAATGACCCCCCACCCCTCTCCCCACTGCTAGGCAGGCAAACATAAGAGGCTTTTCACATTCAAATGCAACAGGACAGTCAGCAAGGGGAGAGAAGGAGGAGGAGGGATGGAGGGAGGGGGAGGACAAGGGCCGAATCTGCAGGACTTTGTCGTGTTAGAGGTGGTGGTAGAGGGCGGCCGCATGAATGAAGCTCCGGAGAGGTTCAAGTTTCTGCTGCAGCTGCTCGCCCGTGCCTCGATTCGACCCTCCAGCTACTCCTGACACCCAAGCCGAGCGCATTTAATTACGCCAGAGAGCTTCGAGTGTTCGAGCAAGCTGTGCTCAAGTGCCCCCACACCCACCGCCAAGCAAAAGAACGGACACCCACGTAGAGCTGACATCACTTCGTAGAGGGATTTAGAGAAATACTTCAACAGACATATAATAATATCAATGGCAAGTAATGATGTACAGCTTCTTTTTTAGGTATCTGTACTTTCTGATTACTGATCTTTCTCTCTCTTGGGACTGTGGTGGCCTGGTGCTTAAGGTACTGGAATCTGGACCAGAAGGACCAGGGTTCAAATCCCACCTCTGCCACAGTTGGGTCCCTGAGCAAGGCCCTTAACCTACAAGATTGTAAGACTTTATTAATTGTAAGTTGCCCAGGATATGGGCGTCTGTTAAATGACAAATCTAAGTGTACTAGTTTTGAAAAGAAAGATTTGTACTTTTTACTGACTACATTTGGAAAACAGGCTTTAGCTTTAACTTTAGCTTTTATATAAATTTTTATATGTCTATTTGATGTATTTTCTTTTTGATTTAGCCAGTTCCACCAGGCACCTAATGAAGCAGCTATCGCTACCAAGTTTAGACATTTATAGCATTTAGCAGACGACCCCTGGTCCAGAGCGATTTACAATTCATACAGTCTTACAATCCAAGCAATTGTAGGCTCAGGGTCTTGCTCATTCACCCAACTGTGGCAGAAGTGGGATTTGAACCCTGGTCCTTCTGGTCCAGAGTCCAGAGTCTTACAATTAAAGCAACAGTGGGATAAGGGCCTTACATGATTTAGAAATTCATGAATGCTTCACAAACCTTGAAGTACACCTTCATTTAAACCCGCTAACGAGAAAGGATGTATAAAGAACACTGGGTGTGTTTACATTTACACTTAATAATCCGATCACGCTCCAAATTTCTGCAGTTATTCGATTGCTGAAGCGTCAAGTATAAAGAATACTCCGATTTTTGTGATTAGACTAAAACAGAACTTTGCAAAGAGCAGGATTTAATATTAGTATTCAGATTTCTCAGCACATGTATACCCTTACTCTGATTTTAATCGATTTTCTCAATCTGCACCAGAAGTGGCTAGCAGAATACAATAGGGTTGCCAGGTCTGGCGAAGTCGAAAAGGGTATAGTTTTGAAAACGATTTCCGTATTAGAAGAAATGTGCGTAAAAAACAGATTCACACAGCACCACTGAAAACGCTGGAGTATGTATAACTGACCCTTTGGTGGCGCTGTGACATTGCAACGGCACCACAAAAAAACTGGGCATGTATGTCGTATGCATTTGTTGCTCATGGTGGTAGAAGAGGAGCTGGAGCGCTTTTATTGTAGAAGCCATAACAAAGCCAGTATTTGCTGTAGTACTGTACAGCTCTGTTTCAGAAAAGATGAGCATGGCACGGAAACGTAGAAACGCCGTTTTGAAATCTTTCCACTCCAGGACCCGTTTTCAAAAATGATCGGGGTGCCGGATTCGTGTGGACACATCGCTGTTACGCTAAAATACTTTTGCCGATACGCCTAACCTCACCTCGGTGCGGACAGGGCCAGAGAGATCTTGCTTGTTTGTTTCCATAGACATCGTTGCTTGTTTCGTTTGCGGGATCTGGCAACCCTGTATTATATGCTTAAGCAAAGGAGGTATTTAAAGTGGACTTACTATGTGGTTGCAAAGTAGAAATCCAATTAAGTGCCCAAGTGCATGTATAAACTCACTGATGAGATTACCGACAAAATCAGACTTTCTACAGTTATCGGGTTCACGTTTAAATGCAGCCCTGACCTTTACGCATTCAATCCCAACTCATTATTTAATGCCAGTCGCACTAGACACTTGTTTCAGGGGAACTGAGCACAATGTGCAATTTCACATCACAGACCTTTATGGTGAATAAAATGTTGTTGTTTTTTTTTTCAAACTTTGCCTTATTGATCAGTAGCATTACTGCTTCAGACGCTCCATGTCATAGTGCTGTAGAGCCGGCCGTGCCTTTGCCAAGCAAAAAGGCAAAGGGAAAAAAAAACAAAAACAATCCAAAACAATCCAGTGTTTACAGACTAAACATTATAAGTAGCAAAGACAAATCAAGGTCACACTATGAGCAGTGCAAACAAACTTAATTTGGATTTGACTGATCTAAGCACTTTATAGTACGTGTACAGAATAATGAATGCAATTCTTTAAAGGTCATGCTTTCCAAATAAACTAAAGGTTCAATAACGTGGTCTGTTAAGCGGAGATATTGGCGGAAATGTTTCGGTAAATCAACCTTGGTTCATCAAACCTTAAAAAAGATGAACAATGTAACTTATAAGAGTTAGAGTTACTGAAAAGAAATTCCACTGGGGGATCATCCCTAGCATTTCAGCATACCCAGCGCCCCGTCCAGGGAAGGTACCGCAGCTACCCTGACTTCGATAAAGCAAAATATAGAAATAAATAGAATAATGTACCTAATATATAATAATACAGGTACTACTATATACACTGCTCACAAACATGAGGTGCTAATTCACTATGGGATGTCTGCTATATGGAGTTCCCTCGTTTTTTGTTTTTTTTTTATTGGGGGGGGGGGGGGGTTTACGTTCCAGGATCACCCGCGATAAATAAAAATA
>JAYJMA010000002.1:7361244-7377361 GCA_036873895.1 Parotocinclus cabessadecuia
AAATAAAAGTGGTAGAAGGATCAGAACTGTAGAGAAATCAACTTGGCATCCTGTGGAAGCTGCCACGTGCTCGTTTACGTGTAAGGGGAGGTCACACTAAATACCTGCCACTGTAGCCTATGAAAGCTTTTCTCGGATTTTTTTTCCCCTGTTTTTTTTAAACTGCATCTAAATTTCCTGTATTTTCTGGTTGTATTCAAATAAAGAGTCTGATATTAAGTCATTAAACCAGCGCTAAGACAATAGTGTATATATATATATATATATATCTATATATAAATAAACAAAAGGCTGATCGACTTGATGCACTGCAGAGTAAAGCACCAGGTTAGCAGCAGGGCTGAGCAGCAGACCACACGCCGTGTTAAAACTCCTGCACTTCACCGAAGCTCCACTGATCCTCTCTGGATCCTGAACACGGCGTTGTGCACTGGCCACGCCGCTTAAGGATTCCTACAAACTCTCCCTCAAATCCAGCTTTTTCCACTTGATTCATCAGACAAAAATGCTGCGGTTCCCGACAACTCCCCGACTGGTTTTGCATTTATGCGAAACGAGCGTCTCCTGACCAACAAAATTACAAACTCATTTAAAAATGATGACCAAGTAGCCTTTAAATCAAGCGGCTCATTTATAGTTTGTGAATCCTCCTTCTCTTCAGGCTATAAAAAGCAAGCGGGCCGTCTCATACATAGGTGCCTTATATAAGCAGTCTGAACTGGTCCGGATTACAAAGATGCGCTTATACAACGACAGAAGGGGAAATGCCCTTTCATTAGAATTCGTTTTTTTGTTTTTTAAGCGTTATAAACGTTAAAAAAAACAGTAATAAAATACATTTATATGGACTTGACTGAAGTTTGTCTCAGCATTACATATGACAGTTAAAAAAAAACCTCACCATTTGTGTAATATCAGCCACTAACAGAATGGACAGTAAAAGTAATCAAAAACAATTTTATATGTAAATCTGAATGTATTTACAGTTTCTCTCCTTTATTTTCCATTGTTACAAAAGGAAAATTCACTAACGAACAGTGAAACAGCTAACGAAACAGTCAAGGTTTTCTGTTTTGTTTTCACACGTTTACCCCTTTTTTTCCCAGCTCAGGGTCATGGGTACTATCCCTGGAAATGACATCATGCAGCTCTAAGTGTGGATCTGGGGTGGTGGTGGGGGTGGTGGGGGTATGTGGTGTTCCCCATCCTCAGACACCCCTTCCATCTTCTCTACAGGGAAGACAGACACTGCCAAACCCAGAAGCACCCTGTTTAATCCTATTTTATACCATCCCTTTAGACTTCATTACTAAAGGCTGTTTTAATTCCCGTCAGTTTTACAACTTTGACCGAGGTTCTTGTCTGAGAATTTTGTCTGGGCATCCTGAAGCCCCAAATACCAAGAGAATTTAAATAAAAACCTGGCTGCTTCTGTCGAAAACTGGATCGCTGGGTCTTCCAGCAGAAGAGCAATCCAAATCCTACGTGCTGGGGCTGTCAAATGGTTTTAACATTTATAAATACACACACACACGCACACGCACACACGCGCACACGCACACACGCACACACAGACGTACACACACACGTACACACACGCGCACACGCACACACGCACACACAGACGTACACACACACGTACACACACACGTACACACACACGTACACACACACATCACAAAAATCAGGGGATATTTCATTATGAGATATTGGTTTAATTATGGGATGTTATGGGATATATATATATATATATTTATTATTACTACAAGCAGGTCGGGTCCCTTTTTGAGTCTTGGTTCCTCCCAAGGTTTCTTCCTTCTTTATTCAGGGAGTTTTTCCTTGTCACTGCCGCCCTAGGCTGGCTCAATTTGGGATCGGCCTTTTAAGATCATATAAGATTGTAAAGCTGCTACAGAAATAACTTTGGCTTTGACTTTGTGAGGACAAAGGGGTGGACGGACTGAAAAGCACAGGAAAGGACAGGCCTTGGTGCAAAAGAGACCAAACATCTGGAACCTGAAGGACCAGGGCTCGCTTGAAGACACCATTTGATTCTGTGTCCCAGTGGTTTAACTGGGCTCTGGTTCCGTAGCGTGCCCGTTCTCGACGGTAAGGTTGTGTTTGGGTTGCGGTATCCAGATTCAGAACCAAAAGCCATCGTTACATTGGGTACCGTCACTCAACACAGTGTTTACTAGCCTTTTTACGGCATCACGATGTTCAGATTGAAGAAGGTACCAAACAGGGTGACGCTGTAGAGCTGCAATGCATTAGAGTATTCTAGAAATACGGATGGAGCGGTTGCAGATGATTAAGGTCTGGCCATCCAGTTGGAAAACCAGTGTGCTTTATGCTACGTGTCTTACTCAGCAGGGTCTCACTATGAGAGTACAAGACATGGGATTGGAAATATTTCGACATTGCTGAGGGTCCTGGGTTTATGGCCTGAACGTTGCACGTTTAAAACGCGGCGTCGTAACACTGCAGATGAAGAGGGGTTTGTAGCGACGTACACGTCTCCCTGTCCAGTTCTAAAAGCTTGGGCACCAAATGACATAACATACACCACATAGCCAAAAGTTTGCGTGAACCCTGAACCATCTGGAGCTTGTCCCGCAAAACTTTGCGGACAACCACATATTACGTCCAAAAACATGGGTGTTACAATTGGGTTCGCCCCCGCCCTTGGTACTACAAGTCTTCAATCTTCTGAGAAGGCTTTCTACCAGGTCTGCAAACGCGCCTCGGGTCTCTGGCAGTGACGTTTGACCGTCAGTTCAGGTTTTAATTTCAATTTAAATCAAAGATGGGCGATGGAGTTAAAGAGTCGGGGCTCTGAGCACACACATTCTTATGGACGCTATTTTAGGAGGGCAGGACAAAAACGGCGATGAGTTGGAAATGGAAACCTGCAAAATGTCAAATATACATTAAGGCTTAGTCGATTGGCGGGCAATCTCATATTCCAACTTTATGCAAGGCACAATTCGTCACTCGCGGGTTAAGAGCCCTGCTGAACGTTGACCTGAACTTCTTGAATCTTCCAGTTTCCTCCCAGTCCCACAAACCGAGCCACCGAGGTGTTGCTACCATGCTACCATGGTGAGCGTGGCTTAAACAGACCTCTGATTGGAAGAGGCGTCTACATACTTCTGAACGTACAGTGCATGCTGACCTGGTCATGCGAACAGGCATGTTTTCTATATCACTGGTTCAAATGGTTTCAAACCTCCTGAAGTGTGTCGCATTAACATGCGTGATTTACCTCATGCCTGCAGCTTGGTTCGAAGATGTAAATCACCTGAGCAGAACAAAGCATACTTTAGAAAAAAAGACGAATGTTATTATCATCAAAGGGCTACAACTAAAAGGTTCAAGAGGGGGACCACTGATGTAAAACAGTTACTGGAAAAGTGCTTAAGCGGCGCGATAGCTCTTAAAAAGGGAAGGAAAGATAACCTTGAGGTGGTTGAGGGTTTGTCAGTAGTGGCTCATAAAGACGACAGGCTAAGTCCCGCAGCGTTCTCCTGGACGCTTTACAGTCCGGTGATGGAAGGGTGGAAGGTAGCTCTGGTATCTAGCCTGGAGAGGTTTAAATATTCAGTCATAACATGATCCACGGGGGAGGAAAGCAGGGGTGAGCTGAGGATACCCAGGCTGTCCATAGATGGTGGTGTTTGAGAAGGATACCATAGCAGATGACCAGCTTTTTTTGTAAAAAAAAAAAAAAAAAGAAAAGAAAAAAGAACAACGTATTGAATTGGTAGATTTGGTAGTTCTTTAAGCCATAAACGATACTGCTGACAAAAATCCGGGGTTGCTTCTAAATTTTTGTGAGCAGTGCACGTTGCAAATTCCTGCCCCTGAACCAACGGCAACTGTTTCTAACTAAGCTTAGTTGCTAAATTACTTTCATTTTTTCTTTACATTGCATTAGTGCTTATTAAGAAAAGTAATGAGGTTGGACACAACAAGACAGAGTGTCCCAGAGTTGGGGCAGCACGGGGGCTCGTGGCAAGAAGGTCCCGGGTTCAATCCCAGGGTGGGTCCTTTCTGTGTGGAGTCTGCATGTGCTCCCTGTGTCTGCTTGGGTTTACTCCGGGTACTCCGATTTCCTCCCACAATCCAAAGACATGTGTGTTAGGTTTATTGGTGTCCCTAAAGCGGCTTTTAGTGTGTCACTGACGGTTTGGCGTTCCTGCCCTTGCGCCCAGAGTTGCCGGGTGGGCACCGGCTGGCCCGCGACCCCGTGTGGATTAGGCGGAAAATAATGAACGAATGAACGAGTTGGACTCCAAAGCCTATCCTGGGAAACACATATATCTACACGAGATGCCAGACAGGGTGCCAATCCAGTGCAAGGCAGACTGGGACACTTTAGAGATGACAACTGACCCAATGCACGCGTTTGGAACATTTGAGGAAACTTCTAATCCCAATTCAACAGATTGCCTTCGGACCACAAGCCATTAACCAAGCGCTGTGTTGCACATGTGAGAAAATGGAATACACCAATTTGGTGTACTGAAAAGTACACAGTGATGGGGGCACCCCTGTAAACCTGAGGGGCTTCCTACATGTCCTGGATGCGCGTTTCTGGATGGTCCACCTTGTCAGATCCTCCCGAGACCAACAATACACCTGTCCTCCGGTGTCAGGAAAAACACAACTGGACCTTTCGGCATCAGTGACCGCGACGGGTTTGACAGCGGAGCCAACTCTGTATCCTACAGACCTCGATACACCATAGGAGGAACACAAATGGAAAGCAAGGGTTAGCCTGCGGACTGATCCTCTATAACTGAGCCACGCTTCCAGGCACCAGAGCCCAAGTTGAGGTGTACATCAACACCAAAATTGCAGTTGTGTGACCTTTCTGGCATCCGTGTGCAATTCCAGGTGGTTACCAACATCCAAAGTGTAGTTTTGTGGGTTTCCTGGCACCAGAATGCAAGTCAATGCGGTCTCTGGCATCAGAGCACACGTCCAGGTGGTTTGTGCAACTCAATGTCCAGTACTGTGGGTTTTCTGGCACCACAGTACAAGCCCAGGTGGTTTCTGACACCCAAAATGTATTTGTGCCGGTCTCCTGGCAGCGATACAAGTCCAGTGTTGGGTCTGCTGGCACCAAAAGGTTGGGTTTCCCTTTGCACGTGTTCTATATGTGTGTTTCTGGTCGTCCTGCCTTGTAAGGCGAGTTTCCGTGATCATGGGGTTGGTCATATCGTGTGATCAATATCACATGCAGTATTAAGCAAGGACCTGAAGCTGATTTCTTGAATATGATGCCGGACATACAGGATACTTTGAGCTGTCTGGAGTTAATGAACTGAGCAAATTTAGCATTTACTCAAGGTCGTGGAAATGCAGTAGTTAAGGTACACGACTAACCAGAAGATTATAGGTTCAGATCCCAGAACAGCTAAGAGCTTAAGTGTGGTCTTCAACCCACACAACTGCTGCATTTGGGCTGACTCGCTCCTGCACGGTCGCGGGTCCTCGCTTGATAAGAGAGGTTTTACGGCCACCTAGCGGTACCAAGATGCAACCGCATTACCTACAGCCGGCTCGTCCCACCAAAGGAATTCCTGTCAGGAGAAATCATAAGCGCTCCATCCAGTGTGTACAAAATATCAAATTTATTTCCATTTCTTTGTAAAAAAAAAAAAAACGTTGCACATGCACACCCGCACGACGTTAACTATCCAATGACATGGGTTTCTTTTTTTTTTTTTTTATCCCCACAAAGCTGGCACACAGCTGCAGACCTCGAGACGGTATGGTTTTTGAAGACCCCATGAGGGAAAAGCTCCAGATTATAAAGTTTAATGTACAAAAAAGGCAGTCTGAAAAGCAAGTATAAACATTTAAAAAGAACGTACAAATGGACAAGGTACAAAAAGAGCAGCAAGTCACTCACTCCAACAACAGGCGACGAGGAATGATCTCCTGACCAAAAAAAAAAAAAAACCCAAAACAAACAAACAAAACAAACAAACCAACAAAAAAATACGTATTTACAGTTTTTCTGATGACATAAACGTCTAGTATTTTTGGCTGAAAATTGTACAAGATATACAGAATGTTTTAAATACATTCCAAGTTTGGCAGTCTCGGTCCAAAGTCAGTTAGGCGAGAAGGTGACATGACGGGAAACAAAAAAAAAAGAGGATGAACGAATGCTTTTTAAATAAAAGACAAATACAAAGGATTCGCAATCACCACGTACAATCATGATCATGTATCAGGTACATCCTTACTATAGCTCTAATCATCCCAACGTCCCCGAGTCAAAGTTACAGTAAGCAGCACAGCACAGAGTCATTTTCAAACAGGCTCGCACGTAAAGAAAAGCAATGACATGAATGCACAGTGAAAAAAGTAAAAAAAAAAACAAAAAAAAAACATAACAAATCCATTGTGCATGGTATAAGGCAAATATAAGGAGGCTGACACCCACTAGGAATTTCATGACCACCCAAATCTGGGAAACGAGTCAAAAGTGGCGGGGTGCGCTGATGTTTTAGACTCTCGTATGGAAATATAGATTCTATTCACAAATATAGATATATATATATATATATATATATTATCTACCCATAAATATATAGTCGATCAATCTGCCATTTGTGCTAAACCTGCATTAGCTTGTGCTAATGGTATCTTAGGAAGGTCGTGATGCATTGCGACGTGTTAAATAATCGGACAAAAACTGCAACCAGTAACCCTCTGCTGCTACTCTGCTGTCTACTCGCCCGACAAAAATGAGTCAGCCGTGGCTGAAACGCATCGAATAGTGTGCAATACCTCCACAAGTCCGGACTCGAATTTCCGGTAGGGAAATTCCCGGGATTTTTCTGACTCTACGTTTCGATAGCGCCTGCAAACGCGGCTACTTCTTTCACGCTATGGCCTTTGGCACAGGCCAAATGCAAAAACCCTACATTTTGCCGATCAAACAGAAAGGGACTCATTTTTTTTCCAGGGAGTATATACTGCATGTTAAAAGTTTTATGCCGTAAAAAGATTGTGGGACTACAGTGACGTCCCGTCCCATCAACCTGTTTCGCAGAACGTAATGCGGACGTCAGTGGCGCATTTTAGGAATGCTGGATCATACCCAGGACCTTGGAGCAGTGCACCACTGACTGCCCCCGATGCTACATTCATTATTCCCAAACCGTGATTAATCCCGCTTAACGTGAAGTGACTTTAATAAGCCGCTACCCTTTATCTTCACAAACCCACAGCAGAATCTCGACTTACACATTCAAGACGTGATTCAACGGCATTTCTGTGCTTGCAGTAAACGGAGGGGCAAACAGGAACCCAGGCTAACGCGGAGGTTTAAAAGCGCTTGCCTGCTTGTGGTCATGAAAACCCTAGTTCATATAGTTTTTCTTCTTTCCCCCTTTTCTGTCCGAATGCATTCACAGTAGGGGAAGAAAGATGGAAGCTTTGTCCCTTCTTTAACACTATAACCTATTTCACAGCACCAAGCCTTTCCAACAGTTTCTTTCCTCTGGACAGCAATCCTTGTTTCTTAGGTTTGGCTTTGGGCCGTCGCGGAGCAGGGTTTCCTGGCCCCTGGGAGACGGGGCCAGAGCCCTGGAGGCGGGGGTGCACCGTGGAGGTGCTGCTTCGTCTCGGGGACTCCCCCACTTTTTCCACAGGAACCTAATGGGAGACCCGTAAGGGACAGTTCAGGGAAAACACTTTCGCTTCTCTCTCTCTTTTTTTTTTTTCTCTCACAGCATCCCACTGCACAGCCAAACCTCCATCCGTACCAAGTCCTTTCTGTCTCAGCAGGGCCACCGTACAGAATGCATAGGGAGAATGGATAGCACACAATCGGGAAAAGTCACTTCACATTACAGCTCCAAATTAATGAATAAGAGTCAGGTATTCGGTCCCTTCCTCTCCCCGTCACAAACGTCATACAAAACATTTGTTTTGTTGTTGTTACACTTATAGGGTGGAAGTGCCAGTGTGCCCTGGATGGCATGCCAATCCATGGCACCATCCCTCTGACCGGCATCGCCAATCCTCAAATATTGCCAATCATGCCTGTACGTGATCCTCGACCCAGTCAGAAGGAGCCCCCCCCCAACCCAGGAGACTCAGACCCCGGTCACCGCCCTAAAATACTTTACATCAGCCAAGACATGTTTGCTTCTTTCGGTTCACACTGGAGAGCCGAGGCTAACGTAGCCAAACGAGTAAGCGGGATTAGAGCTTTCTAAGAAGTCATGTTAAGCATGGACGCATTCAATAACAGCCTGGCCAACCGAGCGATCATGGAGAAGTGGGTAAGACACTGGACTATGGTCCAGAAGGTCCAGGGTTCAACTCCCGCCTCCAAGCTGCCACTGTTGGGTCCTTGAGCATGGCCCTTGACCCACAACTTCTTGGATTGTAGGACTGCCAATTGTAAGTCGCTCTGGACGAGGGCGTTTGCTAAAACAACGCAAACGTGAATAGACCCTATGGGAAAACCTCGTTCCTCGACAACACTTAAAACCCCGCCTACTTTCAGGGACGGCAGTATAATATTGAGCCGTTGTGTGTGCACGTGTGCTGGGTAAGCTTAACGCTTCTAAAAGTGGGCTAAAAGTAAACGTTTTTTTTTCCCCCGCCGGTTCTTCAGACTAATTACATGAAGGTCTAAAGCGTGAGGATAAAATCTTTAAAGGAGACGATACAAGATTGTAAGAGTGTAAACAGGGTCTGTGTTTGTTGCGTCTAGGCGATCTTGTCCTTGTTTTGTTTTGAAATAGCGTTGCCTTTGCGCTGGAGTCCTCGAACAGAGCTTAACCGCAAAGGCAAAGGCAAAACTGGCAGCTACGTTCTGCCTCTACGTTCTCTTCGTAGCGAGTAACATTAGCATCATTAGCCTTGTACATCCGGTACGAATATGCGAACGTTGAGCAGCAAACATGTCTTCAGCAGTCGATCACAGGAAGTTTGTTCCACATTCGTCTGACGCGCATCTTTAACGGCGGTAAAAAAAAAAAAATAAAAAAAAAAGGAAGATTGAAATTTACCAGTCTGTGACGTAATCTGTCACCTTTCAGCAGCTTCTTCAAGGGACCTGAAGCCAAATCAAAGCTGCGTTACAAAAAAAAAAAAAAAAAGTGACGAGAGAAAAACAAATGAGCAGAAACTGAACAGGGCTGCTTCTGATGAGGTAAATCTACTGCAGGGGACGTCATGATTTGGATAAATGGTTTGCCGTTCCTTTGAGAAACTGTGCAGCCCACGCACGCTTCGTTTCAGCGCGCAGTTTTAGGCAAAAGTTTGAGCGGCAAAACCGGCGGTCCGGTTTTGAATGGAAAAAGAAGTCAACACGACCTCTGCTGCGAACGAACGGGGAACAGGAAAGATTTCTGGTGGATTTCACGGGGGCTAGTCCACCACCGCGGTGCCATGGCGTCCACTGCGGCTCTGGACGCCCTAAAACCCTGGGTCCTGTGACCAGGATGAGAAAAAACTGCTGGAGCGGGGGGTGCCCAAACTTTTGCATAAGACTGCAGCACGCAAGCCTCCTGTAAAAAAAAAAAAAAGAAAAAAGGATCTAATTCGTGTGATAAGTGTCGTTTTTGGACCGGCGTGGAGGGATGGGCAGCTTCTCGAGAGGAGGGAGGGGTTGCGTCGTCTCTACCGGGGCGTCGACGTTACAGGACACAGGGTGGTGGGGTCGAAGAGGGAGGGAGGAAGGGAGGAAGCTCAAACTCGGACCTCTGCTCTACAACAGCGCCCGTGTAGCTTGAGTCATGACTAACAGCAGGAGTCAATGAGACGGACACTGTCATGTACAAACACCCAGAGAACCGACTGGAGATAGCAGCTCCGCCCGTCTAATGCAGGTTTCCCGTGCCGCTACAACCGGCCAATCGCTGGCTTCTGTTTCAGCTGAGCAACGAATGTTCCTGCAGGCGAGGGCTCAGGAAACGGACGTGCGATTTCATGTGCGTATAGTTAATCCCGGCTATCTAAACGTACGGCGTTCAGAGAAAGGGTTTGGATAGCTTATTTAATTTTTTTTCCTGTGTTCTGATCAGTAAACTGAGAAATAATTACATATAGTCAATATACCCCTGCTAAATCGATAATATATAGACTCTAATGGTGGCCTAATTCTTTCGCTCTCTACGTCACACCTAGAAACGCACCGAAGAATTCAGAAACTTTCGGTTCAAATTCGGGACTTATTTTTTGAGAACGGTCACATGGCTGGGCTGGTTCTATCGGGTCAGATATGTGTCCATTTTATTAAACCACTCTGCTTAAAAGTGTCATGCGGGGGCACCCATGGTCTGCTGGATTGACCGCAGAGTTAGTCCCCTAGACTTGAGGAACTCAATATATATATTTATATATATATTTATATATATATATATATATACAGTGGAACTGCTGTGTAAGTGGAAGCAGGCTAGGGGTGTCTCTGCAACCAAAGAGTGTTTGGGTGACAGTACATCTGTACTGAACGAGCACCTGTGCCTTCCTTTATCAAGCCCTTAGAGTAGAGTTCAGCCCTGTGTAATTACCCTGCCCCTTCATTCCTGTGAAATCAACCAGCCCGCCCCTCTCGCAGGCGCATTCGTAGCAAGGTTGCGAGGCTAAACTGAACGTGACCTGCATTAGACGAGGACAGAGTTAGCCCGGTATCGCCAGTCGCTCACTTACGTGAGGTGTACTGAGCCGTTACGGAGTGAAATGAACGCTCTTCTTCTGCTGTGCCAAGCGGGTGGAGGAGAAAGAAATAAAAACAAGTGCATGACGCAATGCATCTCAACAGTGTGCACATGAGAGAAACATGAGAGAAAAGGAAAGTACAGCAAAATCCGAGCAGATGTTTTAGCACATTTCAGGGTTTAAGTGTCGTTGTTTTCTTTTTTTTGACACACTTTATCTACATTGAGAAACCTCAGCCTGACCCTCCTGTCTGCTTACAGCGGGTCTGCAAACGTGTGCGAGCTCGGACTCTTTAAATATCGTTCCGATACAAAAGACAGTTTGCTCTGGAAACATGTACAAAAGGCTCGTTTTGTCTTCACTGCTCTCAGTCTCTTGCATAATATCAAAAAGGTTCGTGGAGGAACGTCGGGCGTTTCGGAAAGAGAGGAGCATGCGGTTCTACGTGGTCCACCTGCCCTGTACATCAAAACTATTGCCTCTAGTGGAAACCTAGGTTCGAGTCACACACTCCTATTCATAAAGCATCTATTACAATCTGGAATAAATAGAGTTCGAATCTGCGCTGCCCCCGTCCCGGCCCCCGTTTACACATGCGACATCGTCCTGTACAGGATCTTTAAACAGTGCTTTATGAATACATTTTCACAACACGCAGGTCCCTCCCGCAATATACAGGATTTCTTCTTTGCGTTTCCTCGACATGGTTTGGTGCGTTAAAAAGTGATTAAGATCAAACCCCGTCATCTTGATTTTCTTCAGAAAAAGATCGGCTGCCACACAACACGAGACAGGAGGGGGGGGGGGGACAAAAAAACGAGCGCAGAGAGAGGGGTGCAAGTGGAAAGGAGAAGGAAATTGAAAGAAAAACAGAGAGAGAGAGAGAGGGAGAGAGCGACAAAGAGAGAGAGAGAGAGAGAGAGAGGGTGAGTGAGCAGACGGATGACAGAGGGCTAATGCTGTGAAACGGTGTGTACCCTTTTGCTCTTGGTCCTGCCCGGGTGCTCCTGTGGCTCGGAGAGGAAAACCTCCACGTCGTCAGGCACTTCTTCCAAAAAGTTTGACGGAATCAGACCCCTGTGCCCGTTCAGCTCTCCCTGTTAGACCAGATAACACCCAGATAATACCCAACCCATCAAACCGACTTTAATTAGGCTTAAATACATGGTCTAGTACATGTGCCCGCAATACAGGGGACCCGTAATAGCTCCATAATAGCAGACAGCAACGATGGCACAGGACCTGGGGTTACGAAAAGCTACGAAACGGATAGAAAATAACAAAATCGACCACACTGGGTCGAATGTATTTCTATATTTATTACAGTAGAGCACTGTCTCAAAACGGCATCGGCTTAAAAACTGTGGGGAATGCGGGAGCCTAGCCGTTAAAATACTGGACTCTGGACACGATGGCCCAGAGTTCAAATCCCACCTCTGGCAAGCTGCCACGGTTGGGTTCCGTAAGCACAGACTGCTTGAATTGTAAGACTGTGTAAGTTGTACAAGGCGCTCTGGATAAGGGCGTCTGCTATATGCCGTAAACGTCAATGTAAAAAAAGAAAAACGAAAAAAAGGTTTTAAAACTATTTCATCTGAGTTCAGAGCTCAAACTGAGCAAGCCCAGGGCGACAACGGAAAGGAAAAACTCCCTCAGTGTCATGAAGCCCCAGAGAGGATCAAGATAAAAAAAAACAGATCCAACATTCTCACGTGGCTTAGATCTGGTTACCTAATACCAAAGATTAGAATAATGCTAGAAGCAGGAAACGAACCAGGGGCGCCAGTTTGTGCGTTTGTGCGGACGACTTTCCCCTGCTTATTTGTGCCAAGCTTTAAAAGGAGTTTGTCCAGTGGCGCTCCAAGGTTTGTCATGCAGCAAGGTAACGACCCTGAGCACACAAGCCGCTATACCGAAGCACGGCCAGGAGTTTTGGAAAGGCCAAGTCAAAGTCCTGACCTTAGGCCCGTCGGAATGCTGTGGAACGACCTGGAGCGAGCCGTTCATGCGAGGAAACCCACCAACACCCCACAGTTGAAGCTGTTCTGCACGGGGAATGGGCTACAGTTTCACCAAGCCGGTGTTCACATACTTTTGCCCCTCCCAAAAATGTAATACTGGATCGTTTTCCTCAACAAATAAACGGCCGAGTATAATCTTTTCGTCTCGTTCGTTTAACGGGGTCTCGAAAGGGTGCACAAAATTCATAAGTGTCTGGACCTGTCCTATTGCGAGTAGTGCACCTTCGTTGCCTGTCTATTGTCACCGATCTATAACTATAACCAAAGACTGGGGGTTTATTTTAACGCTCCAAGGGACAGCTCGACATTCTAGAGCTTGTGATCTGAAAATAGTTTCGGAAAAATGGAACCACAAAATGCCCCCCAACCCCCCCCCACCACTGCCGACTCGGCGATCCAAGCTATACTCGGTCCAAGTTTGTGATCCGTCAACGTTTAGCCGCTGAACCGCTACGATTGTACTCACGTAATAAAATCCATCTTCATCGATTTCCCCAAACACTGTTATCACATCTCCAGCACAGAAGGTCAGTTCGGCCTGAGAACAGCAGTGACGACAACAACATTTAAAACCGAAACGAAGCTCCAACACACAGGAGAAACAAAAGACATTGAAGAGGTTGGGATTTAAGGCACATCTGGTTACCGGCTAAAGCTGCTACACTGCTTCCGGAGCTCGGTGATAGCGCTGTGCAAAAGTCTTAGGCCACCTTCGGATCAGCTAAGCGATCCCAGCAAACGCACGACGTCAAAAGGACGTTCTAATCGTGTCCGTATGGCGCCGGTCAGTCTAGAACCGCGCTGTCTGTATACATTGCTTATTTCACCTTCTTTATATTTTATCGTTTAGTGTATTGGGCTTCGTGCAAAGATGATGAAAAAACAAAAAACGTCGATTCTGGACTCCATCAGCCTTCTTTTAAACGTATATGCTGCTGACGTAATTTGAACGACAGTAGGTGATGCCTAAAAGGCGTTTCAGAAAGACGCAAGAACGTTCATTCTGGCTTCTCTGCGGACGTCTTTCGGGCGTGTCTTTGCTCAGTGGGATCGTTTCGGTAAGTGTAGGGTGACCGTATATCGTTATTTCAGTCTCTTTATAAGAACCAGAAAATGCTAAACGATCTGTTTGACGTAGTATCAAACCCTTCCAAACTGAGCTGCTTCAAAACAAACAACACTTGAGCAATAGAAAAAAAAAAAAATCTGCCTTTTTCGTCGGGATGCCAAGGACGACCCAGTCTGAAAAGTGGCAGCGGAGAATCCGCTTAAAGTTCCCACAGACTGAACTGAAGATCAGTGGGAGAACCTTTAGGTCCGATACAATCGATCAGGTTATAAACGGCTGACAGAAATGAGGGAGATTTCCTTTTAAAATACCCCGATTTATCTCCTGATGTTGAGAGCAGTGCGCAGGCTCGCTATCTATCGGCTTTTCTAAAACGGCAAACAACGGTGGCCTCAAACTTTTGCACAGCTGATCGTCAACCACTGACTCATCACGTTACCTCTACATCGACATTGGGCGAGCTCTCCCGGGGGTCGTAGTCGTACAGAGCCACCATCCGCCGCGTGGACATCGGGTGCCGTCCGCTCCGCCTGTTCCTCTCTGAGGTTAAAGAAGGACGAAAGTAAGGAGGCGCAGCGGGCATCCGCTACACATGACAAGCGCCGTTTAACAACCATCCCATCGACGTCCGATCGCTTTCGTGAACGACCGAGGTACGTTATAGTAGGAAATCGTTACAGATCGTGAACAGCCAATTTGGACAGGGGCTGTTCTAATACACAGTCGATGTGTTTGGAGACTTTTTTTTTTTTTTTTGTGTGTAGTGTACTTAGGTTTCTGTTGATGATTTTCCTCTGATTGTTTGATCCAGGCTGCGAGCGCAAATGCCGTTTGTAAGAGTACGGACCTGTCCTATTGTGAGTAGTGCTGATTTGTTATAGAAAAGAGGTCTGAGCCAGGTCCAATCTGGCTGATCGGGCCAGCTTTAACCCTTTACTGTTCATTTCAGGATTCCACGCAGTGATCGCAGTGGAAATATCCTCCATATTTCCATTACAGTAGCCTAAGAGGACCCTGTGAATACGGCAAAGTCCGCTCACCGTCCATTTCTGTCGGCGGGCCGCTTCACAGAACGTAATGCGGTCGTTAAACGGCACGTACGCGTTACACACGGGGTTACAGTTTTAAATCCAGTGAGGGGACGGGCGTGATTAGGCAAACGACTGAAAAAAGCGAAACAGGTGAAAATGACATGAGATACTGAACACAAATGACTCATTCTCACAACACGACACACACAAAAAAAAAAAAAAAAAAAAAAATGCGACCGTATTTCCATCAGAACCATGATGTGCCATTAATAAACTGATTAAATAGATTCTCCAAATAATGAAAGCGAACGACTG
Organism: Parotocinclus cabessadecuia; assembly: GCA_036873895.1. Taxonomy (NCBI): domain Eukaryota; kingdom Metazoa; phylum Chordata; class Actinopteri; order Siluriformes; family Loricariidae; genus Parotocinclus; species Parotocinclus cabessadecuia. Next base: position 7,376,379 of record JAYJMA010000002.1, read on the forward strand.
CTATTAATGATTCTACGTGACTTATACAGGATCGTCAGTTTAAACATGCTGTACTATATGCAACTATTTTAAATGCCTGGTGTAAAACGTGTGGATGTGCAGAACGTATAAACAATGAGGAAAACAGATGGCGGAGGGGTGAGAACCAGAGAAAGGAACCGGTGCCGCAGAGGGAGAACAAACCTCTCTTAGATTTCCGAGACCTGCGGTTTATCGAGCGACCGTCCCTGAACCGATCACAGTTGACTTTAAAACAGAAAGAGAATACAAAGGGGAGCAAATGGGAGAGGGCGATGTCAAACTGTCAGCAGGCACAGGGTTAAAGAGCTTTTTTTTTTATTAGAACCATGAGAATCAGGAACCAGGGAGAGAAGAACAAACAAGCATCAGAAACACGAGGCAAAGGAGAGCAAGGGGGAGCAAGGAGGTGATAGAGGAGAACGTACCAATCTTCTCTACAGGAGTATTCAGGGGGAGGTAACCCTGCTTTAGGAGCTGGTCCATCATGTCATCGTCTTCAGTCTCTATCTCTGAGATCATGTTACACGGGACGAGTCCTGCACGGCCACAGATCTCTGCTCTGTAGAAACCATCTGTGTCCTTCTCTCCAAACACCTGGACAACAACAGCAACACAAAGAAAGGTAACACAATAACACAAAGGTAACACAACAACAGCAACACAAAGAAAAGTTACACAACACAAAGGTCACAAACAAAGATCAACAGAGAGAACCAAACTGAACAGAACCGAACAGAATAGAATACAAAAGAGCATAACAGAATAGAGTAAAATAGAATATAGAATAGAATATAGTATAATAGAATATAGAATAGAGTATAATAAAATATATTAAAATAGAATATAGTATAATAGAATAGAGGAAAATAGAATAAAGTATAACAGAATAGAGTAAAATAGAATAGAATAGAGTATAATAGAATATAGTCACACAGAATAGAGTAAAATAGAATATAGTATAA
>JAYJMA010000002.1:7378077-7394146 GCA_036873895.1 Parotocinclus cabessadecuia
GAGTAAAATAGAATAGAGTATAATAGAATAGGGTAAAATAGAATAGAATATAGAATAATAGAATAGAGTATAATAGAGTAAAATAGAATAGAATAGAACAGAATGAGGTCAGTTTGGTGAAATGACCCACCTTTATGATCTGGCCCTCTTTAAAGGGAAGTTCCTCCACTGCAGCATCAGGATTAGGGGACATGGACAGAGGGTCGTAATCAAACAGCGCCACAAAAATCCGGGCCAAGTTATCCGGCTCCGATTCCTCAAAGTATTCCGGAGATCGTCTGCCACGCCCTCTGTAACCGTCTAAACCAGATAACACAACAACCTGTGTGCTATTCTCACACAAACACACACAACAACTTCTATTCTCACACAAACACACATTTCACACACAAACACACACAACTACCGCCGCTATTCTCTCTCTCAGACACACACACACACACACACACACACACACAGAGAAACCCACGACTATTTTCCCATGTATATGAACCCCGCATTTTATAATGAGAGGGCATGCATGGTATGAGGAGGGCAGGACAGTGGCAGTGCCAGGATGAATTTGCCATGCGAACAGCCTGCTTAAAGGACGTCACTCTGCTACGTGATAACGCGACGTCTCAGAACGCTCACAAAACTTGGCGAATATTCCCGAATGAAATATCCCATAATGAAGCTTCCCCTAATGGCACTGATAATTCAGCCAATAAAAGGCCACCAATCTGTGTCCCGGGGCTAAACGGACCTCACGTTAGCAGGCTGAGGGTTTTAGGACCTTAAACCTATAAAGTATAACCGATTTATATTTATATTTATATTATTTAGCAGACGCCCTTATCCAGAGCGACTTATAACTCATACAGTCTTACAATCCAAGGGTTGTGTGTTAAGGGCCTTGCACAAGGGTCCGATTGTGGCAGCTTAGCAGAGGTGGGATTTGACCTGAGGTGGGACCTTCTGGCCCAGAGTCCAGAACCTTGACCACTAGGCTACCACTGGTCCCTTTGGGGCATTAAGAGGGGACAGAAAGCAGAGCTTTGCTGTAAGACCACAGGAGGAAATCATCCTGGATAACATGGTCCATCCGGCTTTACACTAAACTTGTGGAGCGGGAAAGGGGGAACATACCAAACCCTAATCTAAGGTTCAGATTTTCGCTCAGATTACGCTAATTTGTAAGTTTTGTTTGTAGAATAAAGCACAGCATTCAAGAAATTCAAGAAAGCTACCAGACATAAGTTCTCCTTAAACTCTACATGGACAGAAGTATTCGGACCCCTACGCGTCGCACTTATCAAAGGGAGCCTTTATCAAATTGCAATCTGAACCCACGGGCGTTAAAAAAGGAGTCGGTCCCGCTTAGCAGCAGGGTTTGGACTGCAACTGTGGGATTTTATCCCAGCCTGGCGATGCTCGACGACGGCAGGGCGTGGCTCGCCCTCCCGTAGGTGCACATCAAGTTCTTCCGAACCGAACTCACCCAACCCTGCCTTTTTGGACCTGTGACTGGTGCACTGGGGCTCGGTCAGGAGAACGGGGCCTTCCCCAAACTGTTTCCACAAAGTTGGAAGCATAGGCTTGTCCAAAACGTCTCAGTATTGCTAAGCATTAAGCGTTACTGATCTTCCGCCAAACGTTCGGGTTGCAGATGTAGTCAGGCAGGATGTAGTCATTCTTTTGTGCACTTTCGTAAGTCGCTCTGGATAAGGGCGTCTCCTAAATACTGCAAATGCTAATGTAAATTCTTCTGGAGTTCTCCAAGCCAGGACTGGGCCGTCAGACTGCTAAGTGTGATTTATCACCACAGAACCACCACAGTTTCCACTGCTCTCCGGAGTCCAGTGGCGGCGTGCTTTAGCCCACTCCATCCACCTTGTGCTTGTGCATTATGTAAAGCTTAAACTGAACTGCCCATGGAGACCCCATGCCATGTAGCTCCCACGATGAGAATGCCAGAGAAGGCCTGGAACTCCTCTGCACTTATTGGGTCGGCAGAGCGTCTGTGACTTTTATCCTCCGTGAACCTGGCCGCGCCGTGTGCGATCTAGACCTGAGCCCATTTCAGTCAGTATTGCTTATTGCTTGCACATGTCAGGAGGGTTCATGCAACACAAGGGCACGGCTCGGACGAGACGAGGCTGGACAGGTTGAACAAGAGGCAGGAGATTTAAGCAAAGGAAAAGGAAGGAGGGAGGGGGAGGCTGCAAGCACTGTTTGGATGTTAAGGGCCGCATACAAGCAGGACAGATCACAACCCCGGAACTACCAACACTGAACAGCGGGAGAAGGCAATACTTGGAGGTCTGAGGCTTCATACAGTCCCTTTTTTATCCGCACCCCAGAGGTTCTTAACACTCAGTATAATCCTGGCGTCTAAGACCAGTCACCTGCCTCAAATGTTCCAACCAGCAAGAGCCGGTTTGCGCTCGAATCTGATTTGAAACAGATCTAAAATCTAAAATCCCACAACTACATTTCGCGCGGATTCAAAAATGCTACCGAAAAAAAGAGCAGTTCGTTTGCAAACCCAAGCCCAAACGTTTCTTATTTAACTCAACGGTACGCGAACGTCACGGCAAAATGCAGAGATGCTGAAATTAACAGAACGAAATGAAAAAAAAAAAAAAAAAACTGACGGGGGAACAGTTAAGTAACTGAATCACTAACTTTTTTAACTGACAAACGGACTAACCAGCTAACTAAATAACCATGCTCTTCACTGCGCGTGGGGAGCTTGTCACAGCTCCGCTCGATTGTAACGTCCTCATTGTTGATAGGTCTAAATAAGGGCATTTTATGGGAGGAGCTATTTTTTATAGCTTTACAAACGAATGAACGGGAACTGAATCCTCTTGGCTTTCGGGCTGCAGTTTCAATCCATTGCCTATTTCTATTTGTGTCATTTAGCAGACGCCCTTATAGAATAGATTATGACAGAACAGATTTATTGTCGCTGAAACAACAGTGTTAAAAAAAAAAGTAAAAACAGTGAAATTTAGAGTAGACTCATCTCATATATATATATATGCATATGGTAGTGTGTGTGTGTGTGTGTGTGTGTTGAGTCTTTTAGTCTTTGTCTTTTATCCAGAGCGACTTACAGTTAACACAGTCTTACCCTCTTATCAAGCGATGGTGTTTTAAGGGCCTTGCCCAGGTGGGATTTGAACCCTAGACCATCTGCTTAACCACTAGGTCACCTATTAACTCACATGAGGCATGAGAACACTTTATTCTAAAATAAGCTTTGTGCTAATGATTTTGCCCACCTCTAGGTTAAGGTACATGTTAACTCACGCGGGACGGCGGTGGCCTAGCGGTTAAGGTACTGGATTATAGATCTGCAGGTCAAGGGTTCAAATCCCACCTCTGCCCCAGCTGGCTCCCTGAGCAAGGCCCTTAACCCACCGTTACTTGGAATGTATGAATTGTACGTCGCTCTGGATAAGGGCGTCTGCTATATGAAATGTAAATCTGTACTAAGTATAACATATTAAAGAGATGATATTTACTTTATGATGGATCTGTCTGAACATTTCCCCATCGTAAGACGGGGAACTCCTTTATTTATGCATTTATTTAGGCATGGAATGACTTATAAAGGATGGATTTTCTGGGTTGATTCTGTTCCCGTTGTTCCTTAGAGGAAAAATCATTCTCCACGAGCCTTTTGGGACGAATTTACGCACCGACTACCGAGGTCCCAATGTATTTCGTTTCGTGCTCAGTTCGAAAAAGAGTTTGCGCAGCTCTGCCTGAAAATTTCCAGTCTGTCCGGTGGTTTGCTGGTAGGTTGGCTTGCTGTCGCTCACCTAGCCCAAATCCGTCTTGTGTTGATCTCTCAGACTTTTGGAAGCCCTGCCCTCCAAGTAGTGTCTCTCCTGAACAAAACCCCGCATCAGAAAACCTGTTATCGTGTCCCCTATATACTCTGTTCTCGCAGCTCTTTGACCCTTTTCCGCTCCACGTACCATATCGGTGCTCCGATCGCTGTGGAGGCCACATCCTGCGGCGCGCTACACTGTCATAGTAAACATGGTCCTTGCCCGGTGAGAGGTTCCCCTCACTCCCCTCACTGTTATTCTCCATTGTGATCTCTACGGAAACACCAATCAGAGCATTACAGCCATGCCCCCTCTCCCACAGCCGCCCCACCTGTCTGGTGATGGAGCGCCCGGGAGCACGGCGGATCTCGGGATCGGTTTGATCAGTGAGAGCGAGCAGCGGAAACCGATCCCTGATTAGCATGTGAGCAGATGGTGAGGTGTCAGGTCGAAGCTTCCGACGAGTCAAACATGGGAAATAATAGTTTTGGATAATAAGCGTGATTCACTTTAGGAATACTTTAGTGTTTTTAGTTCATCTCGGTCCACTGTGCCCATAACAGAGGTGTGATTACCAGAGACCAGTCTAATGTAAGGTCTTAAATGAGACACACACACACACACACTGTCTGGGTATTGGATTTATAAAAGCGTCCTTAAAACTAAAATCTTCTTAAATGTGTTTCCACCCCCCTTAACTTCATTCTCAAGAACAATTCCAAGAAACCAAGGAACCCTACGGTGGCGTCACACTTAGATCTTAGGATCACAATCATGAATTATTTTTATAATCATATTAATTCATATCCAAGAAGGGTTTTTTTTTTCTCTTGTTGGCTCTTCCTTTCTCTATGCACTCCATTTCTTTTCTAATCTTTTCTTTTCTTATCTCTTCTTCAAATTTTTCGGAATGATTGCTTTACCTCTGTTTTGCTTTAAAACGCGCCTCGAGCCGCATGTTGTAAGAGGTAAGCGTAAAAAGTCGAGTTTAAACAATTAAGAACTTTCTCATGCTTTTTTTTTCTTTTCCTAACAATTGCACTTAGGAAAATGTTTTGTGTTTGCCTTGAAAATCTCTTTATCTGAAGCTCTGGATCTTAGTGGCTCATCAATGACAGATATAGTCAGTGTTGTGGCCTTATATGTTCTCCACGTCATTAACTACCTTCAATTAAAATCCATCCATCCATAATCTTTCGCTTAATCCACACGGGGTCGTGGGCCAGCTCTGGGCGCAAGGGCAGGAACGACCCTAGGCGGGGCGCCAATCCATCGTAGGGCGAGCACACGCACAGTCACACACTAAGGGCCATTTTAGAGACACCAATTGATCTAACATGCATGTCTTTGGACTGTGAGAAGTAAACCCAGGCCGCTTCACCCTGGGATTGAACCCGGGACCTTCTTGCCGTGAGGCGGCGGTGTCCCGCCCACCGAGGCCCCGTGCTGCCCTGGATTAAAATCGAAAAGAATTTCAAAAAAGAATTCAGAATCACACATAGGGTACAGATACATTAGCTAGAGATGAAGTAAAAAATATCAGTATTCCTCGCTCTTGAGTCCATGTCAGGAACGACATGCCTAATAAGATGTTACAGTGTCATAGGGAGGGAAAAACAACAGAACAGTAGGTCCTAAGGAAAAGGAAGGCTTATCCCACACAGGACATAATCTCACTAACCGATGGAAGGGACCGTCATGGGCCGTCTCTGAATGGGAGGGCAGCCGTGACTCATCCTACGGCCGTGCGGGTCCAGCCGATCCGAGCGTCCCATCGAGGGGGAGTTCCCTAAAATCTTAAAACGCAGACAACAGCGTCAACAGCGTGAGGTGGAAACAGGCACTGTTAAAATAAAGCAGATCTTATGTCATGACTGTCCACCAAACAAGCTTTTCTGTACGTGGTTTAAAAAAGAAAAGAAAAGTTAAAAAAAAAAAAAAGAAGGAGGATGAGCTCATCGAAACACTGAACGAAAACCTTCACAAATAAACCCCGACAACAACAAGGGGAGGGTTTCAAATCAGACGTTTAGCTAAAGACCATTTGGGTTTTTGTTCTGGAATTTCCCTCTGGCTAAGTGTGCAGACAGGACCATGAGACGGGAAGACGGGATCGTGGTATGGCTTTCAGAACCAAGCTGGGGGAACATGCCTAATTCTGGACCGGCCCAAAAGTTGACGGAACGTTGCTAGCTGTCCCACGGCCCTGGTGAACCGTGTCAGGAATGCTGTGCGTTTGATAAACATGGACATGAAAGGATGTGGGTTAACGACTGCCACCCCAACACCCCCCGAGGAACAAGAAACGCTCAGAAATGGCCTTTAGGTAAGAAAAGCTAGACATTCAGAAAAGAAATTCACTGGACATTCTAGAAAGAACTTCACATGATACGAGAAAAGAGAATCAAACAGAACGAACCAAAGGACAAGAAACTGGTGGTATTCAAACCTATCTGGCAAAGCCTCTCGTTTTATGGCGAGTATACAACCAAGCTACCCGGCGCCAAATCCCAAATCCCAAATCCCAAATCCCAAATCCCACCCTGCTTCTGGGCGAGCCAGTTCTCCAGTCCTTATGCTGAACTATTTGAATGAGTGTCTCGGCTAGATCTATATACTCATTATTCTCCTCATTACTACTGGCCAAACATGTGACGTGGATAGGCGCGCTCACACCATACAGATCTAGACACTAGGGTGTACTCATATTAGGCGGGCTGTACCGTGCCTGAGCATGTTTGAACCGCATGATGTGGTTTGTTTGATTAGTGTGACAGGTACCGTGTCTGGGTGCAGTTTGCTGAACCGCGCTCCGGCCCGCTTGAAGAGGTGGTCCCGGGCACGGTTCAGTTCAACTTGGGCACAGTATGCTCGATGTGATCCCCCAACCCCAAAACCAACCCCTACCCAAACCACCACCACCCAGTGACTCTGACCAGGGTAAATCAGAGGGAAATATTTACATTTAAAAATCCAAATATACGATCCAAATCACGGCATCTTAAGTGAACCGTGCCTCTGTCTGCCCGACCTTCCCCCAAAAAGGAGGCCCACCCTAGAGTTTGAATACCGCAAGGTTAAACCAAACGATGAACATAAGTCAAATCAAAAAAATAAAAAACAAAAACAAAAAAAAAACCCTTTAATCATCTCAAAAGAAGGAGACAAAGCTACAGCGAAATGAACCCATTAAACGAGGAGGCGGACACTGAGAACTGAAGAATGGTTTTACTGCTTGTGGATGGCGGAGGCAAAGTAGCTGGCAGATGAGGTGAGGTGAAGATAAAGGAAGATGAGGGTTGGGACAGGAGGAGGGGGAGGAGAAGGAAGGGGTTTTGTAGACACACACCAGAGGTTCATCCACAGCCCTGTTGAGTCGGGCCACAGAATGAGCCCTAATGTCCCTGCTACAGGTCCTGCCGACCTCGGTCAGCCTGCTCTCGCTGCGGAACCTGCATCGCGGCCGAGGAAGATGGTGATGAAGATGGGGGCGATAGTAGTGGTGGTACGACTCCCTCAGGTCACCCGCCATGTCCTGGAAGTCCTCCTCGATGCCACACTGGCGCGTCAGGGTCCTTTTCCTGCCCGTCGCCAGGACGCGACGTTCCGCCGGGCCCTCGCTGTGGATGCCGGTGCTGCAGTGCCAGTTCCAGCCACCGCGTGGCGCCAACATGCCCTCGTCCTCGCTCCCGCAGTCCAGGCCGCTGTCGGGGCTTTTGGTGCTCTGTCTGGTGCTCCACATGGACATCCGGTCCTCGGCCGAGAAGCAGCGCCGCCGCTGGAACTGCTTTCGAACGTGGCCGTTGGGCGCCAAGGACTCCCTCGTCTTCTCCTCAGCACCCGCCTCCTGCTCCTCCTCGGCCACCTCGGGGATGCTGTGCAGGCGCTTCGGGGAGCGTAGCGAGCGTTGGCGCACCACCTCTCGCTGCAAGTCCCAGTTACAGCTGTCCCGCGCGTCCATCAAGTCCTGGCGCCTGTAGTACGCCTTTAACGAGGCACCAGCCGGCCGCAATGAACGTGCCAATTCACGTGTTTTGTTACAGGGGGTTTTGTTTTTCGGTTAACGACGGGGGTTTTTTTTTTTGTTTGGTTGAAGGTGTTAGGACAGGTAGAGAGGACACGACCGGGCGCAAATAAGAACCAAAATTGGGAAAGAAAGACAAAATAAAGACAGGATTAGTTCCACGAGGCGGCGGGCCCGAGTGCAAAGCATGCAGTCTCATTCTGCCACGGGCGAGGCATGCTGCCGACGGCAATCTGTCAAAGAAATCGATCAGGAAACCCAAACGGCATAGCAAAAAAACAGGTCTGAAAGAGGATCTCACAATGCAGGACGGCCAAGCGCAATAATCGAACAGAAAACCGAGAAAGATAAACCCTCACACAGATACGAATAAGCTGATGAGACGTGAAAATACATTCAAACGAAGGAACAGGAGTAAACACAGGACAGACAAAGAGCAACGGAGTGCGTGTGCCGAGGAAAAGTGTGGGAAAGGAAAAGCCTCAGCTAGCTAACCAGAGGTCAAAACCTGCCTTTATAAGACTCCCCTTCTCACAAATACGAGGGCATGTTTCATTGAATATTTCGTTTTTCTAATTTTGAAATAGCCCCCGATGTCTGGGAGCAGTACAGAAACACGTTTAAAAGTTAAAAACGACAAACAAAAAGCTCTACTGGAGCTAACGCAGTGCTTGAAGTTTAAGCAAGACGCATCTTTACTTTAAAAGAAATGTTTCAAACGTAGATGTTTAACAGAAGAAAAAAAAAAGCAACAAAAAATTGCACAGCACTTCACGACGTTTCACCATTTTGGAGACGCGTGTTCTCTTCGTTATGCCACCTGATGCAATTGCATGTCATGACCAGCAGAGAGCACAATCATACATCACCCCTGGTCATTTCTGATCTATTTTCACCTCCAGAACGATCTGGTTTCACTTCGATGAACGACTACGTGACTACGTGACTTCAGGTCATGTTCAGTGTGTGTGCGCTTGGAACAGGTGGATTCGGAGATAAACTCACCGAAAGGTTACCAGAACCTCCTCTCAGACCTTTTTTTTTTTTTTTTTTAGCAGCGAGCCTCAGGGAGTTAAGGAACATTACAATTATTATTCTTCCAATAATGGTTTGGCCACCATGATTAAACTTGACTGGACAGACCTACCGGACTGAAGAATGAAAGGTTAGGGTTTTTTTTTTATCTCAGCGTGTTTTAATTTCCGTTACGTTTTATTGCCACAGTGTGCTTTTATTTCAGTTTAGTCATTTTCCTCAGCGTGTCCAAACAGAGTTTGCTTTTACTGTATTTATTCGTCGACACCATTTCAGCGAATAAAGCTGCTCGGGTGTGTTTTGTGTATTCTGTAGATTATAAACAAGATATTCGCAGGGGAACGGATTAGCACTGCGTAAAGCAAATCTGAACGCAAACTCGAGCATTAAACCAAACAAACTGTTTCATTTAAGCACCGTCACTTAAATGAGATTCTCAAACTGCACTTAAACTGCTGTTAAATTAACCCCCGGTGCATGAACCATACTTTCTACAATGCACACATACATTTAAACTAGGGGTGTGATTATAATTATAATATCAGGATGAAATGATACGCAGATCTATAGGTTTAATAACAGGCGTGCGCCGTTTAACGTCCGGATTCTGTTTTGTGAAACCAATTGAGTAGATCCTTTGTTTTATTTTAAACGCCAATCTTGACTGAAACACCGTATAAAACCGGTGCTGTACAACACTTCATACAAACAAATCAAAGTTTATATCTTTTAGAAACGTGCTACCAAAAAAAAAAAAAAAAAAGCCATGGAGTTTTCTGCCTGCAATTCCCTTTTCTGTCAGCAGGTGTCGCGAGGAAGCAGATGATTGTTTCCTATTATAAGCCTCTGCAGTGTTGCCAGGTGTACGATAATTATCGTATTTGTAGGATCATTTTTTTTTCCCTCTGCACGATCAACAATCCTAAAAAAAAAAATAAACATATATACAAATATACGACAGTTTGACCATTCGGTGAATGTGTGGTTGTAATCAGAATGTCCCAACTGTCTGTCGGGGTTTTTTTCCGTCTGTTTCCGGAAAGATTCTTCCTTTTCTAATAGAATAGCCCGTGAGGAAAAGAAGAAAAAAAAAAGAAAAAAAGCTGGGAGCGCCTGTTAGGTGCTATTCAGCACTATAGCGCATCAACAGACTTTGTTATTTTGGTATTACGGGTGCACGATAATTTCCCCTTAAAATACGATCATTTTATGCCACTTTTACGCTAATCTTACATTTCCCACCTGGCAACGCTGATCCTCAGACCCTGAAGCGCATGGACGCTCGTCTGAAGGACGCTAAACGGTGCTTTCCTGCGTTTGTCTCTCTTATTATAAAGAGATCTGAGGATTCACACCTCTCCTGATCCACGACTGTGTAAGTGTCCACCCCTGATTTAAACATATCTGACCCAGGTTCAGTTCCTCAGTTGTCCTGCTCAGGGGATCGTCTTAAAAGCGGTAAGCGTTCCTCGGGTGCACAGTAACCTGAACCAACACGATCGATCAAAAGACGCGTCCACAGATCCGGGACACATGCAGTGTGTGTGTGTGTGTGTGTGTGTGTGTGTGTGTGTGTGTGTGTGTGTGCAGCCACAAGCCAGAAGTTCCCAATCCCAGTCCTGAACTGAATGAGGCGTTAGGGCGGAGGAATCATCCGTCATGGTTTCAGGCTGGCATGGAGAACTACTGAAGCCATTCCTCCATTCATAGAGCTCTGGGACGTAGTTCAGCCAACTGGGAAATGTTCTCTTAACCTGACATGCTTCTGGTTAAACTTTCGCTCTGTCGCGTTCGGGGCTCATGCTGAAGTGGGGCGACCCAAACTCAGAGCCAAATAAGACTGGGCCAAACACCGTTCACCCTTGTACCCTGATTTTCCCCTGGTGGCAGCGTGATCCAACCTCTTCTGGATCCGGACCCGAGCCTCTAGAGCGAGGGGCGCCGAAACACGGGCGAATCTGTTAAGAGTTGGCAACTCAGGAGGCTGGGACAGAACCCGAATGACAACAGGACCGCACTCTTTCAGATCACAGACGAGGGTGTGACCTGGGGTTTCTCAGCACCACGAACCGGTGGTCTACTGCCCAGCCAGCCTGATTCGTATCCCACCTCTGGCGAGGTGGGGCGTGAGATGCGATTGGTCCGGGGTCGACCCTGTTCCAGTCTCCAGGGGCACGGTCCTGGTCTTAGGTCACTGCACCATCAGTTAATGTTTTTTGTATTTGTGTCAGGATTGACCTGGTTGCCGGTAACAGTTTTAACACCACGAGACACACAGATTTAGAGCCGAGCAGCGGTAACTGGAAATCTGCACGGGTTTTGGCTGAACTATTCCCTCAGTGCGCATGCAGAGGTGCTTCGAACGGTCGTGGACCCTTTTGGAAGGTTCTAGATTTCTGCATAAATCGAACCTGAAACATTACGTAATTAAATAGCGGAGAAGTGGCTAAAGAGAATCCGGTTGTGCAAATTTCACTCTGTTTACCTGTACAGGGAAACTTCAGCTCTTCTTTTAACCATTCTTTGGTTTCAAATTTAAATTTTAAATTTTATTAATGATTTGTTATTTATTTGAAACTAATTTTGCTATGATTTAATATACATTTAGTGTTTATTTAATGAACATCCGGGCCGCCCATGAAGGACGGGTCCCCTGTTGAGTCTTGGTTCCTCCCGAGGTTTCTTCCTATCATGTTGGGGAGTTTTTCCTTGCCACTGTCGCCCTAGGCCTGCTCAACTTGGGATTGGCCTTTTAAGATCATGTATTACTGTAAAGCTGCTTTGAGACGATATTAGGTTGTAAAAAGCGCTATATAAATAAAATTGAATTGAATTCTTTGGTACAAAGACCTTTGTGCTTAGACCCACAACAATCTCTTGAGATTCACGACGATATCCTTTGACATTTGCTGCCAAAGTTCAGGACTAAAATCTTCCATCCATGGCAGCAGGGCGACCTAAACAAGATGCAGCGCGGCTGACACTACCGCCACTACGTTTCTTACGCTGTAATGCTGGGTTTCCTTTCTTTCGTTTAGACCACTAAAATCTCATGGGTCCACAAAACGTTTTCCTGGCTTGTCCGCGTCTCTTGACGAACTGCAGACAGATTCCGAAGCTTCGGCTTTCGCCTTGCAAACGTTTCCCTGCGCGCCAACGTTCAGCGTTCTGCTGATGCAGGACTCCTTAGAATGGGCTAAAGAGGCCTTTAGTTGGTTAGTAGTTACCCTGGACCCCTTTGTTGTTCTTTGTTTGTCTGGAGTAATGACCTAGGTCCTAGAACGTTCCATCATGATACAGGATCGTTTTGCTCAGTAATGAAATGAGCGAGTATCGTCGTTTTCTTGATCTGGATTGATTAGGACTTCTGTTAAGGAAGCCCCGACGACCTTTTAGGTCATATTTATGCAGAAATATACAGACTTTTAAAGGGCTCCCAAACTTTCAAGCACCCCTGTGACTCAAGCCAGGGAAGCCCTGTAGAGACTGAGTGTCACACCCTCATTATGAAATCTTCAGATCCGACCTTAAAACCCGAGCGCCCGGCCAAGAATTTGGAGATCTGACTCTGCCCCCAGTGAACTGGCTCCAAAATCGGATCCTCAGATCCCCCTCTTGGAGCTTGGAGCTTATTTTCGGAACTCTTGCACTTGGAAGTGAGATTCAAAGGAAAATAAAGCAGACCTGACCAAAACTCACTAGTTTATGACCGATGGGTTGGGGTACGAGCCTTAGGGGGACGGAAATGCGACGTTATTTTATTTGCCCCTCCCAATTTGTGTATGAGACAGAGCATCTCTGATTGGTCCTCCTGTCTGTCTGTCACCTGTGGACCGGGCTGGGCTTTGACACTGATCACCACCACCTTTGGCTAAAGCCTACAGTCTAACCTAGACTAGGATACTGAACATAACGCGGTTTCCACGGATCGGCACTCTTAAGCGGCTCAGCGGCGGCGGGTTAACGGATGAAGACCCCCCAGGCGTTATAGCAGGAGTTCAAAAAGTGCTCGTGATATGACTGAGCTTTCGCACTGTGCAAAAGTCTTAGGCCAGCATAATATTAGGCACGCCATTGATTTAGAAATGATATAATGCCCATATATCATTATCTCTCAGGCTCTTTATGAGAATCCAGTGTGAGAATGCAGGAAATGTGTATGCAGTGCTTTAAAAACTGAAACGGAACAGGCAAAACGGCTCCTATAAGCTCTTTAGGGATGAAAGGGTAGCGGTCTAGATACCAGTTTTTCAGAAGGGGGAAGACTGGAACGGAGATCGGTGTCACTGGGGATGATGGAGTGACGAATCCAAGTTTTTCTGAGTCCAAGAGCAGACATAGGGCCAAGCATGTTACATAGGGCCAAGATACCAACGCGGCTAAAACAGCACATCTGGTGGTGGCTTAAGACTTTTGTACAGTGCTTTATGTTGGCAGGCCTGTTCTATAAAATAAAAAAAACAAAAACAAAAAAACTCTTTGGGTTCCAGCCTTTCCATATTGTTTAATCCGTGGTTATTATTATGCTCCGTACCTGGGTTATGTACAATATTCCCAGGGTCAGTAGGACAGAACAGAACAGACAAAACTGCGGTCTCATCACGACCCATTCATACCAACCCTAAATCCCTAAATCCCTAAATCCCTAAGCCTACGTGTCTGGATTCGCCTAAGCTACAAAGTCTCGTCTTCACTTTGATCCTCAACCGAATCTGTGTTAACCCAGCCGAACAACTAATACCTTTAAGGTCCCGTAGGGGGCGCCCTATGGACGATCGTTCTCTCCATCCCTCTGCGTCTGTTCCCACTCCGAACCGAGACCACTGACCCCCCCCCCCAAGTGTGGGGTCCGTACCTTGAGCGTGTTGTGAGAGCTGATGCTGCGCCGGCGTCCCTCCTCCAGCTGCATGTCACAGTACAGTTCCTCCTCATCCTCCTCCATGATGTCAGACAGGTCCGAGCCGCGACTGCTCTCTGTGTAGTAATCGTCACTGTGACTGTAGTGATGATGCTGAGCAGTGAGAGAAGGGAGGGGAGGGGTTTAGTCAACTCAGACTTGTCTCTGTATCGCTATATCCTATGGCCAATCCCAAACTGGGCAGGCCTGGGGCAACAGTGGCAAGGAAAAACTCCCTAAACATGATTTACCTCATAACCTTGAGAGGACCAAGACCCAAAAAGGGACCCGACCTGCTCAGATGCCAAAAGGTGTTCGGGAGGATTACAGGAATTTGACACTTAAACAGCCTTTCACGCCGCTGACGCTCACCCGTTCGCGACGCTCCAAATTCAGTTCTCAACACCCTGAGATAAGAAACGTGGGCCAAAATCTTGTCGGGGTGCGCGACTCGCCCGTACGCCCGCTCCAGACGAAACGTGGGGGCACGTGCGAGTCTCACAGTAGCTCCGGCGCCGCTAAAATCTGCTGTAGACGTCTTATTTCTTTTACATTTCCTGTTTTCTAGACAAAGGCAAGGATGGCCGCTAGCAAAGAAGGGAAAGTACGAGAACTAGGCACAATAACGCTTTAAAACAGGTAACAGCGAGAGAGGAATGCAGTCAGTGGAGTTCAGTTTTAATCGGTTTCATCCAACTCTCCTTATTTTTTGTATCTGCAGATATTTATAGAGCTTAATCACACACGAATTTAACAGTTTAGTTTAATCAACGACACCAACGCATGTCTGGGAGGCCTGGAAAAAAAAAACTGTAGGCTTAGGGTTCTCGGTAAGGTTTGGCGTGCCTTTTGAGAACAAATTAACGATGATTAACGAGGTACCTCTGTAAAATCAGCATCATCTACGGCCATTGTTATAGAAACTGTTTTTGAACGCGTTATAGTTTTGGGACAAGACACATTGACATTGGTCAGTCAATATGATTTACGTCCAGAGCCATGATTTATATTCAATTATATATATATATAAATTATTTTTTTTCAAACCTCGGTTTTCTTCAACGCCTCACTGCTCACAAAAGTTAAATTCCAAAATGAATATGAAGAGGTTTGAAAAAAGAAGCGTTTCAGTTCCTTTCAGTAAACGAGACGATCAGAAAAGCAAACGAAAAGTTAAAGGAAGTTGCTTAATTATGTAAATGAGATTTAAACTCTTATCACGGTGATTGGGCAGTGGGTGATATTTCATATTTATGGGGGAGAATTTAACAGGAACGGGTCAAACCGGACCAGAGTGCCCCCGCATTGTGTTCGGTAGGGCGTATGGTCACCGAAGAGGGTCAAAACACACTGCCCGTGACGGGGCGTGGACAGGGTCAGATCATCCAGCAGTTCTTATGAGATTCTCTTCATATTCGTTTTGAAATATAACCTGGTTTTTGTGAGCAGTGTAGCTGTGCTAAAACTCTTTCGGTGTGCACACGTTCATCTTTAACTGAATTGTCTATCTAGAAATCAGGTGATGAGGAAGAAGCTAATTCTGTACTTCAAGAGGAGGAACCACGCTCGCAAGCAATGGGTAAACCCGCACACACACACACACACACACACACACACACACACACTACTTTTAATCTTTCTATGTAGAACAGATTTCCTGTATTTATACCACTATGGGGACCGTGTTGCCCTCATGGAGACGTTGGGATGATTTATGTCTGATATGAGCTCGATGTAAAGCATGGACGTGTCATTCAGGGCTTTCATAAGCAGTGGCAATGGGCAGCACACGATGCTGTAAATATTCAGGGGAGGCTTTGGCTTGGCTTTAAAACTTTTTCACACAGTGCAAATTGAAATAAAGCTACTGTGTGTCCGTGTGTGTGTGTGTCCGTGTGTGTGTGTCCGTGTGTGTGTGTGTCCGTGTGTGTGTGTGTCCGTGTGTGTGTGTGTCCGTGTGTCCGTGTCCGTGTGTCTGTGTCCGTGTGTCTGTGTCCGTGTGTCTGTGTCCGTGTGTCTGTGTCCGTGTGTCTGTGTCCGTGTGTCTGTGTGTGTGTGTCTGTGTGTGTGTGTCCGTGTGTGTGTGTGTCCGTGTGTGTGTGTGTCCGTGTGTCCGTGTGTCCGTGTGTCCGTGTGTCCGTGTGTCCGTGTGTGTCCGCGTGTGTGTCCATTTGTTTGTTTGTTTGGATTAATGAATGGATGGATGTGTCTGTCTGTGTCTGTCTGTGTCTGTCTGTGTGTGTATATATGTGTGTGTGTGTGTGTATATTTGTGTAAATGTGTGTGTGT
>JAYJMA010000002.1:7411116-7424555 GCA_036873895.1 Parotocinclus cabessadecuia
CCTCCCATATCTCGCTGACCCGCTTTGTATTCGCTCTAAGTGGCGACTTGTGGCTTCTTTTTCTTATTCGCTCTCACCTTCTTTGGTCCAAATAAGGGAATAAAATCACAGGTATATAATAGGATTTGTTTCTGTACTTTAGGATTCGGTCCGAATAAGCGGCTGCTCCCATTAACCGGTGGGCCAACTAACCGGATTCGCCTGTAGTTGACGTGACAATAATAGTTTTGACCTGCAGGGGGGAAATGAACCTTTTCTCGAACCGATTTGGTGACAATTTGGAGGCTTCATGAGGCTTTAAGTCAAGTTCCATTTATTTCGCTTTTCACAACGGAGCATCGTCTCAAAGCAGTTTTACAATATTATATGGTCTTAAAAGGCCAATCCCAAATTGAACAAGCCTAGGGCGACAGTGGCAAGGGAAAACTCCCTGAATAAAGAAGGAAGAAACCTTGGGACGACCAAGACACTTCATCGGCCCATCACTACTTACTGAGAGGGAAATCCATCTCCTCTTAGCAGGCAATGTCTCACCAGATTTTTTTTTTTCCATGCCGCTTTTTGTATGCTCCCAAATTGTGCCAATACTCGAACAACTTCCTGAACCAGCGAGGCTTCACGTGTCAGCCGTGACCTCACTTGCCCTTAATGAATCCAGCCTCGATCCGCGCTTCATGAGTTTCCTGGATTTCTCGACCCACGGCACGAAGCCTCGGCGCAGTACGACCCATCGCTGCTGACCAGAGGCCTCCTGAGTTTCAGAGTTCCCTGGGACATGGGCGGGTCTGCGGTGTGCGTGCAGGCCACGCTGTAATTCAGAGTGGATTCGGATTCAGGCGCAGATCGGACACAGGTGGGTTTCTTCCCAGGTACACGTTGTCGTTTGCTTATCTCCCGGTTCCTCCTCACACTTTGTCACGACCCATTAGTTCCAGGAATTATTTTCAGACGTGCCGACGAGCCAGCTGCCCTGAATGCAGCCATTCCGGTCTGCACGCATGACTGGGAGCACTTCGGCTTTCAGGCTCGACAAGTGGCACCGAGGGCTGTGCAGGTGACACCGCTAACAGATCTGACAGCCTAATTCTAGGTGTAGCATCGAAAGAAAAGATGGAAAGGAGCCCAAGCGTGCCAGAACTGGTCGTTCGGCTTCGTCTGTAGTAGGTGTGCAGTAGAAAGAGCGCAGACGGATAAGCAGGAGGTCAGATTATCTGCTGTGGTAGAGGACAACGAGAAGGCGAAACACGTTCCACGTTCACTGGCTGCTCTGAATTGGCCTGCTGCAAGCGTGGTATTGAAGTAGCCTTGTCACAAACGGCAAAATTACTAAACAAAAATTCCAGGAGTAGGTCCATTCTGCCCGCTGCCCCTTTCTGTGTCCAGTTGGCATCGCAGGTGTTGGGTCTCCAAAACGAAAAGCACAGCTCTGAATGTATTGGTTGCTCTTTACAGCGTTCACAAAGGTGGACATCCCTAAGCGAGGGTGCCTAAAGGAACCACGTGAACCCACATGCTCGCTCGCCATCAGTTACGTCCCTCATGTTGGGCGTAATGCAGGTGGACCCTCCACTACGGCTCCCGCCCCTCGGACAGATTACTTTTGTGTGACGGAAAGTGTGTGTATTTGGATAATCTGGCCATCTCGCCAACCCGCGTGGGATCGGTGTCGCCCTGCCCTCATGTTTCCTGCAATCTGTCACACAGGAATGATTAACGTTATCCACCATCTGGAGAAACGCCTCTTGAACACCTAACCGAGTCACTCGAGCTTCCCAAAACCATGACTTGTTACACACACAGGTGCTGAACAATGGGAGATGAAAGATGGCGGAGATGTTTACACTGAGAGAGAGAGAGAGAGAGAGAGAGAAGTGGCTGAAAGGGAATGGAGCACACACGCTTGAGATAAGGGTCAAGCCTCAAGTTTCAGCCAACGGGACATGCGTCCAGAATGAAAACAATACCATTCTGTGATTTATTACTATCTGTGACGAGGCATCATGCCTTAACAGTGACCAGGCGGTCGTGAGTTCAAGTCCTGCGAGTCTAAAGCGCCCAGGTTGGACTGCCGAGGAAAGGAATAATAGTGACCGAACGCAGGAGAGGTAGTGGTCTCAACCGGGCAGCAATCTGAAAGGTGTATGAGCTTCAGGCCCTGTAACAAACAGGGAGTGGTATGAGGTCTTAAATCCAAGAAACATTCCGGTGTTTATTGAGGTTTAGACCCAGTAAGAAAGTAATAAACAGGTATAAGGTCTTAATCCAAGAAATACTCCAGTGTTTTATGAGGTTTAGGCCCTGTAACAAACAGGGAGTGGTATGAGGTCTTAATCCCAAAACTATCCAATAGTTTATGAGGTTTAGGCCCTGTAACAAACAGGGAGTGGTATGAGGTCGGAGATCCCTCAAGCCGGTCCCGGGCGCCTACCCTGGAGCCTCCTTCCAGTTGGCAGTTGCTTAACAGACGCCTGGACATCCTCAACTGGACCGTCTCGGTGTGACGGAGCAGCTGTTGTACTCTGAACTCCTCCCAGATGATCGCAGAGCTCCTCAACCTACCAGAGGGAGGTCCTTTTGGGCATTCCTATCCACGAAGCTCATGACCATAGGTGTTAATCCCAGAACTATCCAATAGTTTATGAGGTTTAGGCCCAGTAACAACCAGGGAGTGGTGTGAGGTCTTAATCCAAGAACTATCCAATATTTTATGAGGTTTAGGCCCAGTAACAACCAGGGAGTGGTATGAGGTCTTAATCCAATAAGAAAAAAATGTTTTATGAGATCTCGAAAACAGGACCAACAACTGAGAGTTGTACGTGTTCTTGACCCAATAGCAACTGGAAGGTGTACGTGTTCTTGACCCATTAGCAGCCGGGAGTTGTATGAGGTCTTAATGTAAAAACCTGAATAGCTGTACGAGGTTCAGACCCAATAACAACCGGGAATACTACGAGACCTCAACCCATCAATAACACAGAGAAGATGTCTGAGGTCTCGACTCCTGGACCTGTATGAGGTTTTAATCCAATAAATGCCCAGGTGCAGTATGAGCTCATTATCTAGTAACAACCAAACGTTTATGAGATCTCAGCCCAATAACAACCACAAGTTCAACCCAGTAGCAACCGACAGTCGTATGAGGTCTAAATCTAAGACAGCTTAGGAGTTACATGAGATCACGACTCAGTAAAAACCTGGAATTACCCCAGATTTGTATGAGATCTTGACTCACTAGTTTTATCAGGTCTCAACCCAGCATTTATTGGTTGTAATTGTAACTGTAATTATTAGTCTCGACCCGCTAAACTGTGCCAGTTAGTAATATTTACAGTCACTCAAGCATACAAACACTGCTAGAGGAGACCAGGTGGCCTTAAACATCTCTCCTCTCTCTATGAGAGTGTGTGTGTGTGTGTGTGTGTGTGTGTGTGTGTGTGTGATAGAGAGAGAGAGAGAGACAGAGAGAGAGACTCGGGCTCTGATCTGAGCGCTTAAGCTTTGCAGCATTGCAGAGACTTGAAACATCCTCGGGCAAAGCGCTAAACACATATTTCATTCTGCAGTGCTGGTGTGATCAGACCAGTTCCACACACACACACACACACACACACACGCACACACACAGAGAACACTCTGCCCTTGACATCTAAAGCGAGCTCCTAAACGTTCAGAACAAACCAAACCCTAATCCTTTAACGACTTGGCTGAAATTCAGCTAAACGTTTAACAGGCTAATGCTAAGCAGCAATAGCACAACGCTACTGATAGCAATGAAGGGCGACACGAGAGCCCCTCATTTGTGAGCCGGTTGTTTGGAACGTAAATAAAGCTAATTTAGGGTTAGCTTTATGTAATATGTAACGTTGAAGACGAAAACCTGAGTGAAGACGAGATCAGGAAGCTCCAGTTTGCGTTTTTTTTGTGTGTGTTTGTGAGACTAAACAGCATAAACAGCAAAACGGTTTGAGTTTTATCACCGTCCTTCTCCAGCCGTTCAGCTTTAATATCTTTTATAATCACCCTGTTTCTTATTCTATAAGCTCGCGTGCTCCGATACCTGCAGGACGAGCCGTTCTGCCCGGCAACCGAGCTCTGATTGGTCGGCCTGATTTTAACGCAGAAATCAGAACAGGCGCCGATTAAATCATTTCAACGCCGCCCATCAGTTTCTTCTTTTTAAAAGAAAAACCCTGATAAAAACACTAGCATAAAAATGCAATAAGAAGTCCATAAAAACTCTGGACTCTGTGTGAAAAGGCCTTAAGCGGTGAATTTGCTCTCTGTGTTGCCTCATATTTATTTGAACCCAGTCACACAGGAAGCCATGGCTCTAAGAACTCTAAAGAGTTCCTAACCGCTCAGGTGAAGATTACGTGAACTAACCACAGCCGTTTACCAAGCATGCCAAGAACTCACTCCGGAGCAGCCCCAAATCCACTAATGGTCCCATTTCTGACACCGTAGCGTGCTGTTTACACGAGGGCATGAATAGTCAAAGATATCTGCAGAAATCCCATAATGATCGGATTACTGGCGTTCATGTAAACGCGCCGAGTCTCACTCGCATTCGCAAGTGATCAAGACATGGCATGTTTTAATAAGAGAGCCCTTGTGTACAGCGCCGCACTGAACGCTGACACACGGCACGCGTCTGCTTTTCTGTCCTCGTGGGGACTTTCCACCGACGTCATGCGGCTCTACTGATATTACTCATTCGAATTTAACAACGGGGACCAACAAAACCTTACAAACTTCAGACGTCCTCTTTGGGAAAGCCAGGTCCTTGTGACGATACATAAACTTGATCCCCTTCCACATCGCACACACATGAAACACACACTAAGCTCTGCTGGAAGTCATAGCAAGTCTGAGCTTATTGTCTGTATCGTGGAGCTCAGAGGCCTGGCCCACCTGTGTCTATACACACAGTCTCCCTGAATACAGGCTAATCACACACACACACACACACACACACACACAAATGTTTCTCTTTCTATCATTGTGGGGACTTTCTATTGACATAATAGTACTGTAGTTATTTCATGCTGCAAATATGCCTAATTCCTCTGCCTCCCTACACACACACACACACACACACACACACACACACACACACACAGAACTAACTTATTCCAGGATATTCCAGACCCTCACATCGAACTCGGTACCAAAATGAACTCGTGAGACTCGTTGTCAGGTACAGCGCCGTGCAAAAGTCTTGAGCCACCATTAGATTTGTGGTTTTGGCAACTCTTTGGCCACCATACAACCATGAACATATTGTCGACTATTTGACCCAATGTCAGACTTGGACTCGTCACTCCATAATCCTCTTTTCCTCATCTCTGTTTCCGGATTCCGGTCTTTGGTTAGCCTTTTATGGGCCTTTTCACCCCGCCGCCCCTTCCGAAAAAAAGTGGTTTCTTGCCTGCTGCCCTTCCAAAAAGTCCAGGTTGATGACCAGTCTCAGGCTGAGTCCAGCTCTGTCTGGTGTTCCACTCTTGATGGCGTTAGACGTTCCAGGTCGAGCTCAGGGTCTGCAGGGGCTGCGGTAGCGCAAGCAGGCCAGGGGTGCCCCCTAATGACCAGATAAACTCTCATTTGAACTGTCATCCAACAATAAAATGGTATACAGGCGCTCTCTTGGTTTACCAGGGCTCAGTTTCTGATATTTTGATTTGGAATCAGTACAGTGGGACCTTGGAATCCAAAGGCCTCCACACTCGAACAATTCAGACATGGAACGGGTCTTTTCCAAATTTCGTGTCCCAAAATTTTGACTTCCAAGAGGACAACACTCAGTGGTGCGATCTTCCAAACACGAGGCACGTAACCCAGTCCGGTCGGTGGCGAGGACGCACCAGTGCGGTATGATAAGCACCACGAATCCCAAAAGAAGAAGAAGAATTAGACCTATTATGTACGATATATTATTTTTTTTTATTATTTTATTGCTGTGTTCATGATGAAAAAAGTATAAATGTAAAGTATAATGTTAACGATGTTCATTACACAAACGAGGATGTTTTTCCCTTCTGAGTCTGCTTCCTCTCAAGGTTTCTTCCTCTTGAACTCAGGGCGTTTTTCCTCGCCTCTGTCGCCATTCGGCTTGCTCATTAGGGGCAATAGTATTCGGTTTTTCGACAATTGTTCACGTATCAATGCAAGGCTGCTTTGTGACCAAGTCTATGGTAAAAAGCGCTATAGAAATCAAACTGAATTGAAAAGTTTCTTCACCTCGCAGTTTCTATTTCATGTATTTATTAGTATTATTTTTGCTGTTTTATTATTTCTTATGAGGAAATTTGATTCAGACTCCGAATGAGGTTCCACTGTACATTAAACTTAGGACGGGTTTACTGGAACGTATCCCCGTGGTCAATTTGGGAGCGCCTGTGTGTACATTTATTTCACATTTACATTTAGCAGACGCCCTTATCCAGAGCGACAGTCTTACAACCCAAGCCGTTGTGGGTTGAGGGCCTTGCTCAGGGACCCAACGGCGGCAGAGGTGGGATTTGAACCCTGGACCTTCTGGCCCATAGTGCAATACCTTAACCGCTAGGCCAGCACCGTCCCATTTAAGGTTGTTGAGCAGGAGGGTTGACACTCTTGCCTAAGACTGCCAGACGTCCTTACCCACCTATCCACTGGGTGAACAAAGAGATTCCCTGCAGGACCCAGGACGTATTTGCACTGCAATAAGGATGCAGTTTTAAAATCCCAGCGTTCCCACTCTCACCCGAAACCAGGTCAGGATGACGCTGAGGACGGCAGCGACGATGACGGGTTGACGGACCGGACCGAACGTTTGGAGATGCACTAAAGCACAGGAGCATGCTCTAAACACCACCGCCTTTTAAGTTAAGCGCCTCGTTTTTCCTGGAGTTGCACGACCTTGCATAATCCGCGCTAAACTGTTGCATGAGAACGCTCAAACCCTGCTTTGTAAACGTTTCAAATCCTCAAAGCTCAGCTTGAAAGCGCGGCTGAAAAAAAAAAATAAATAAAATAAAAAAAAAAAAAAACATCTCGTGCGTCGAGAGTCACGAGCGCGACCTGAACTTTCACCTCTGAAGCGCGACGGAGAAACCGTCAGGGCGAACCCGAGTGGATCTCACGGCACGATCGCCCCGGGGAGATAAAACGAAAGAGCAAAACAACCTTTAAAGGCAAGACTTCTGTGTTGTGTGTGTTTTTTTTGTTTTTTTTCGGACCAGAACATGGAAGTGAATAGATTAACTTTAATAGGAGAGGAATATAAAAGCAGTGCCTTTCAAAAGTGCTTTTGCTGCTTTATTCATGATCTCTTTGATGCCATCCCACTTCTCTTTCTTTTTTATTTTACTGTACTTTATATCCACGATCTGCACCAAGAGAACTCGAGAATGCTGATCTGCAGAACGTCTAACGGCTGATACGACCTACCAAAGGGTTTAGCCTTAAACTCAAGGGTCCATCAGAAGCCCGCCGAGTCTCAAACCATGAACCTTCTGGTTCACAGTCAAGTACCTTCATCTCTAAACCAAAGAAACACGGCACATGCCTCTACGTTTCCATTTATCAGACACTCTTGACCCAGAGAGACTTACACCTTATACAGTCTTACAATTCAGTCTTGCTTAGGTGGGATCTGAACCCCGGACCATCAGGTCCAGAGTCCAGTGCCTTAACCGCTAGGCCACCGCAACCACTATGGTCTAGTCTTTAAACTAGTGAAGGTTGTGAGTTCACATTTCCATTAACGGTCCCTTAATGAATCGAGGCTCTACCCAGGCCCATGACCCTTCCCAGGTCAGATGTTTAATTGAGACCACACGTTTGGGGTGCTCTATAACAGTATATAAGGCGTTGTATGGCCGTAAGCTCGTCTTGTGCAACACTTTGGGCCTCCCTAGATAGACAGTGTTGTAGAGAAAGACAACTGGAGCTGATTCTGAGTCAGGACCCGGACCGGGATGGACCCGATTTGTTGCTGTTACTCGTACTGTTTCTACATTGACATTCAGCTGAACGTTTCTTCTTCTTTATTGAAGTCCTGCACAGAAACAACCGACAGTTCAAAATAAAACGTGTTCATTGAACGAGAAGAACAGGAACTTGTTTGTAGGGGGTCACCCCCCCTCGTTCCCGGCCGAATCGAGTGTTCAGTTTATGATTGTCTGCGCTGTCGGACCCGTCTGCGTTCGTGCTCGGACGTTTCTCTGTCACCTGGGTGGAATCTGATCTGGATCGGAGACTGTAAGAGCCAGGCTGCCGTTGTAAATAACAATCAGCTCCTAATGACTGGTTTTAAAAGAAATAAAACCAGGGGTGCCCAAGCTTTTGCTTCGACCCTGAACGTCCCTTGACGTCCGCCCCGTTTGTCCGCCTCGCTTGTCGTTTACGTTCCTTTGTGTGTTTTGTTTTCGCGTCTGTTAATGCCACGAGCAAGGTTGCATCGATAACGGTCAGACCCATTCACGTCGGGCCATTTTAGAGCCGCCAATTCACCTAGCTCATGCCTTCGGAACGTAGGAGGAACCCGGAGTAAACGCCGGGAGGACCACGCAGGTCGGGATCGAACCGGGCGTCTCGGGAGCTGTGCGAAACTGTGCAACCCTACTTTTTTTCGAATCCGTTTCCGAGCAGCCAAAGCCGGACGTTGCATACTTATCACGACGTTCGGATCCGGCGAGGATCCTGCCTTCTGTTCCATGTTTGATTGCTTGCTAGCAAATTTTTTGAACAAGCGCAATCGATGCCTAATCGCCGGAAATCCTGCAGCCACACCATACCGATATTTCGAGGACATGAACTGGTTACAGAAACCGCGTAACGTAGACACCTTAGGCTAGGAGTTCTTTATTTGTTCGTACAAAATAGGAACCTTTATTTTAGAAATATACACTCCGGCATCTCTGTGCTACAAAAGGAAAAAGAGCTGAGCGTAAAAAAAAACAAAAAAAAAAAACAAACCGAGGGGCTAAGAAGCCGCTGTACAAAACGCCCTTTCAAAAGGCCTCTGTCTTTTCCGACATCCTTTAGTGCTTGTAGATTTGCTTTACGCCATAAAGGGGCTTCACAATGGCCGCTTCATTCTGCGCCCGGGCTGCAGCCAACAGCTGCTCTTCAATGTCAATGTAGCAGTGTATATATGACACAGCCTTCATTTCCATAGAAAAAGCCACAGGAACCCAGAGTCGAGGAACCCACCCTCCTGCTGGCTCATTCACACACATTGTATGCACAGTCCTTTTCGGGTCTTTCATCGGCCCCTGCAGCATTAAGAGTCTTTTGCTCGCCGTCTCTGAGCGAAGCATCTATTGCACATGATACAGCCATTCCCAGTTACATAACCACAAAGACGACTCGATCCCTTTTCTCGGTCTCTCACTGGAGAAGCAAGAGCGCAAAACGAAACCCGTCCCCAACTCTCGCAAAGTTCCACAAGTGGACAAGCCGTACCAGGAAGATATTTTCACACAGCTCATCACGAGAAGCTCGAAACAGAAACCCTCTGAACGGCCGAGGCTTTGCATAACGTAAACGTCTGGGTTGTGTCCTGCGTTTCCGTCCCCCGGCTTTGGAAAATGAGCAGCGTCCGTCCGCGCCGTTCTTGTGCCTCTGACCTCATACGCACGTGGCAGGAGTTCCCGCCGGTTCATACTTCGTTTTTGGCCCTTTCAGAGCGGGATGGGGCTTCAGATAAGGCCCGGTGCCTGTAAACACGCAGGCGGCCTTCCTCCTCGTCCTCTTCCTCAGCTTGCGGCTGAAGACGTTCTGCCACGACTGCAGAGTCTTAGACGTCCAGATCCACATGCCGCTGGTGATGCCCACCACCAGGAGCATGAAGACCTTGACCATGAAGATCTCCACGGCCGGGATGGAGCTTTTCATGGTGCACTCCTCGCCGCTGCCCCCGCCGCCCTCGACGCAGCGCTCCTCCCCGGCCAGGACCTTCCAGTAATCCATGTTCAGTCGCTCGTAGAAGTAGCAGGCGATGACGCAGGTGGCGGGGACGGTGTAGAGGACCGAAAACACCCCGATCCGCACCATGAGCTTCTCCAGCTTGTCCGTGTTTTCGCCCTCGGTCTTCATAACCTTGCGGATGTGAAAGAGCGCTACGAAGCCAGACAGCAGGAAGGACGTACCTATTATGAGGTAGCAGGACAGGGGAATTAGAACAAAGCCAGTCAGGGCTTTGACGTCCATGCTGCCCACGTAGCACACGCCCGTGAGCTCATCGCCCGCCACCTTCCTCATGACCAGGATCATAATGGTCTTTATGGCCGGGATGGCCCAGGCAGCCAAGTGGAAGTAGCTGCTGTTGGCCTCGATGGCCTCGTGACCCCATTTCTTTCCGGCGGCCAGAAACCAGGTTAGAGTCAGGATCACCCACCAGAGGGAGCTAGCCATGCCAAAGTAGTACAGGATGAGAAAGACTATGGTGCACCCGGTGCTCTCCAGGCCCTCCTGGATGATGTACTGCACCCCGCTGTCGCGGTCGCAGGCCACGTTTTCGGCGCCGACAAACAGCCGTATGAGGTAGCCCACAGAGTAGACGCAGTAAGACATGGAGAGGAAGATAATGGGACGCTCAGGATACTTGAAACGCTGCGGGTCAATCAGGAAGGTCAGGACCGTGAAGGCACTGGAGATGAAGCAAAGAATGGACCAGATAGCCATCCAGACCAGAGAGAAGCGCTTGTCCGCCTGGCTCCAGTACACATCCACTTTGGGGTAACACTTTGGTGTGCACGACTCACTTTTTTGCACGTAGTGGAACTTGCCCGGGTTCCCACACGCATCCTTGCCCGGCCTCTCCTTGATGGACAGGTCCTGGTTGCTCTCGTGCCGAGGATGATGCGAGTCCGGCGGCTGCGTGTGACACCCTTTGGAAGTCTCGTCATTGCCGTTGTTGGGGGCTTCCATGCACAGGAAGTTGGGGTCGTTTTTATTGGGCAACCTGGAGCAATCCAGCGACTCGGGCCAGTGGAAGTGAAACTGCTCCATGATGGGCGAGCACTTTTGCCTCGCCTGCTCACACATGACCCGGCAGGCTGGGATCGGGGTCGACACCTGCTCCGTGCACATGGGCGCATAGAGCGAGCACAGGAAAAACTTCAGGTGGCTGTGGCAGCCGAATTCAATGAGCGGGGCGAACTCGTGAAGCTTTATCGCGGCCTCGCTCTGGTCCTCGTGTCCCATTAGATTGGGCATCACCGTCAGGTTGTAGCCGATGTCCTTGCACAGAGGGATGGCAATTTCCTGACACCTGCCTTCTCCGGGCCGGTCCGGGTCTATGGAACTGATGGCAGAACTCACACAGAGAGCCCCGAAAAGCAGAAGGAGCCTGAAGGAGCTCAGTCCAAAATCAGAGCGAGGCATTTTAAGGTTATCTCATGCAGCCCCGACTTAAAGTTGCACGTGATTTAGCTGCGGCACAGGTTTGTCAAGCGCGCCGATTTGTCCATTTGAGGCGCCCGGTGCGTTCCACGTCCACTAATTCCTCACACCGACTCGTTTCCAGGCGCAGAACATCTCAGGAAATTTCAGTCCGTCCCCACCAGGTCTGATATTGTCAAAACTTTTAAAAAAAGAAGAAGAAGAAGAAGAAGAAAAAAAAAAAAAGAAATCACAACTTAATCCACAGACGTGCCGCTTCTTTAGGTCTCAATCTGTTCTGCGAAGCAACGAAGTGCTGAGGGGAATCTCTTCATCTTGCTTTCTGTTACACTCTCAGGAACAAGAATCAGAAAATCAGATCCTTAACAAAGTGCAACCGCCCGCAGTCGCCCCTTAAGTGAAGCTCCCGTTCCGGAAAAAAAATACACGCACACGCAGCCAAAGAAACTAAGCGTAAGTAAAACGCGGTAACATCCGAGAGCTTCTCGCGCAGTGCGTGTAGGTCCGAGGCGCGCGGTGCTGTGAGAGCCGGAGTGTGTGAGCGAGCAAACCTGCTGGAAGATCCGCCTTCAAACACAGACGCTTTGCATAAGAAAGCCTGAAGTGACACTGCGATTAGATCCCCCTCCCCAAACCCCGACGGAACACCAGGAGCCTGCAGGAGAATGTCTAAGCGACACTTCTTAAACACCAGAGATCAGAGCGCGTTGCCCGTTCGCCATTTGTTGCCCTGTTTGTTGTTCCCCGAGGCGAGAAAACCGGCGACAAAACGTCTCCAAACTTTTCTCTCTCTCTCTCTCTCTCCCCTCTTCTTCTTCTTCTTCTTCTTCTTTTTTTATTTGGCGCGCTTCGGTTTCGCTTCAGAACGCCGGACTCCCAGCGGCTCGTCTTTCGGGGGGAGATGCGTCTCCTTTTCTTTACAACCCCCGATTTTCACGGTTTGGTCAAGTGTGTGAGAAAGGGAGAAGGAAAAAAGGAGGAGAGTGTTTTATGCCCTCGGATTCGCCTCACATTTTATTGTTGACGGAACCAAGCTGGTTTGGGGGGTCCGGGGTTTAAACAGCGCAACAATAACGCACACAAGAGCCGCGGCTTCATAGGAATTCATACGAAACGACCGAGAAAGAGACGGAGAGAGAACGACTAAGAGCGGTTTTACTCATTCCAAAGATGAACGATAAGAGGAGATTTAATATGAAATCCTGAGCGCATTACGGGCGTCCTAAATGGTCACCTGTTTGCCCATTAGTGACCAGTATTAAACACGAGAACAAAGTCAAATAGGCATCCAGAAATAAAGCTCTGCAAAACGATCTCGGAACGTGTGCCGGAACCTTTTTGTTCTATTGCATGAATTACTTGTGAGTCGTAAATAAAATGTTGTCACCCAGAGGAAATGTGGGCAGAAAGAAAAATCAAACGTGATGGTCAACATGGCAAAAGAGATTCACAAGAGATGTTGAATGTTTTAACATATAATGTTAATGATGTTTATTTACAACCCAAACGAGGATGGGTTTCCCTTCTGGGTCTGCTTCCTCTCAAGGTTTCATCCTCTATAGTCTCAGGGAGTTTTTCCTAGCCACTGTCGCCCTTTGGCTTCAGATCCGAACTAGTGACAATGTAAAGCTGCTTCGTGACGACGGCTGCTGTAGAAAGTGCTACGCAAATAAAATCGAACTGAAGTCAGTGCATTCACTTACCGTATAGATATTTATCTTGGGGGGCGGGGGGCACGTCGGGTCATGCAGTGGCCGACAGTTACGCCAAAGCACACGAGAATTCTGGCCGATTAGTGTCTTGACCTGGCCTCGTAACGTGTGGAGTTTGCATGTTCTCCCTGCATCTACGTGTCCACACCACCAGTGTTTGGGTTTCCTACCACATTCCAGAGACATGCCTTAAGTCAACTGGCATCTCTAAAGTGTAACTGTGTGTTATCGCCGTGCTCCCTCTCCCTGGCACAACATGGCCACAATATTATATTATATTATATTATATTATATTATATTATATTATATTATATTATATTATATTATATTATATTATAT
>JAYJMA010000002.1:7480564-7493963 GCA_036873895.1 Parotocinclus cabessadecuia
ATGGTCATGTCATTTCACCAAACAAATACCAAGAAATTGGTTGCAGTTTGTCTTTCGACTTACAAAATCTGCAATGGGACTTAGCTCCAAATGATTATGTGACGGTATATATCTAAAAATAGCTGTCAATCAAAACAGTATTCAGCCCTGGAGAGGCTGAGCATCTGGGGTGGGACATAATCGTGGTATTTATCCAACGACCATCGAGTTTCAAGGCAATGAAAAAAAAAACAGTTCCATACTCGCTCATTGAAGTGAATGGATGCCCAGCTTCTATTGGCAAATGCATTTACCATAGACGGTATAAAAAATTATGGGATTGTATAAGAAGTTAACACAATTGAGTCATTTGTGATGAATAGCTGATTCTGAACAACCTCATCTTCGAGATGAACGTGTTCTAACACATTTGTAGTCAATGAAATGTTAATACAACTATACATAACTGACATTGCAGGGGAAACTTAGTTTCCTTTGCACTTAGAGAAATCGAGGCTGACAGTCACATGGGCAAGGGATTACGTTGGCAAACTTTTATCAAGCACTACGGTACATTACAGTTACATTCACAAATGGCACTTAAAAAGTTTTAAGTCTCCGTTAGGGGTCCGGTTGTCATATTTTGCCCTGCAGGCAGGTCAGTTTAGTACCCGCACTATTTCACTATTAAGCCATGCTGTTGTAACACATGCAGAATGCAGATTGGCATTGTCTTTCTGAGATAAACAGGGACGTCCTGAAAAAGAAGTTGTTTGGATGGCAGCATATGTTGCTTCAAAACCTGTATTTACCTTTCAGCATTAATTGTGCTTTCAGAGATGTGCAAGTTACTCAGGCCATTAGCACTAACACACCACCTAACCATCAGAGACGCTGGATTTTGAACGTTGTACTGATAACAATCTGGACAGTTCCTTTCCCCTTTGGTCCAGAGGACATGGCGTCCATTATTTCCAAAAACAATGTGAAATGTGGACTCACAGAACACCTTTCCACTTCAGTGTCAGTCCATCTCAGATCAGCTCAGGCCCAGAGAAGCAGGTGGTGTTTCTGGGCGTTGTTAATATATGGCTTTCACTTTGAATGGTTTTATCTTGTACTTGGTCACTGACAATGATTTTCTGAAGTGTTCCTAAACCCATGTGGGTTAATATCAGTTACAGAATGATGTCAGTTTTTAATGCAGTAGTGACTGAGGGATTAAAGGTTATGGGTTCAATACATTGTTGGTTTTCAGACTTGCCACTTACTTGCAGAAATTTCTGCAGATTGTCTGAATTTTTTGATGATTTTATGGACTGTAGATGATGAAATCCCTAAATTCCTTGCAATTGCACAATGAGAAACATTGTTCTTAAACTGTTAAATTGTTTCCCTGTCCCTTCTATTTTGGAATGTGTTGCAGGCATCAAATTCGAATTAATATTGGCAAATATTTAGCAACTCTACCTGATAAGATGGCTGGTAAGTGTTATGTGTGTGTCTGTGTGTATCATGTATGTATTATGTCATAAATCTTTGACGTTATTACATGGTGGGGCCACCATGAGGAAAACAGCTTTTTTTCATTCTTTCTTTTACAAAAAAACTGTAACATTCTTTTGAAAAAAGCAACAGGATTTGCATTAGATTACCGAGGTTAGGGGTATGGGTAGGTGCATTTTCAGATCTGTTCTCACTTCCCATAAACTATTCCACATTTTGAATTTTTATAGCATGACTTTAAAACGCACTTAATTGTATTGTTCATCACTTGACTGGCCCACACTCTTACTTTCTTAACAAAAAAACACAAAGGTTAATTAAACAATACACAGGCATCTGGTCATTGGAAAAATATTCAATCCCTTGTATGAAATACCACCTTATGTAGCAAATACAGCTGCAAGTCTATTGAGCTTTGGACATCTGGAACAACCTTTTTTGCCAAATCCTCCTAGCAAACCCGCTCAAGCTCTGTCAGAATGTTTGGGAATCAAAAGTAAACAAAAACGGCAAATTTAAATTAGATTATATACTGCTCGCGAAAATGTGGGGAAATGTTAATGTTAATATATTAATATAAAATTTTTGTGAGCAGTATATATACTGTGCTAATATAAAGTATACAGTGGGGAAATTACATATTTGATACACTGCAAGCTTTCCCACCTACAAAGAATGGAGCAGTCTGTAATTTTTATCATAGGTACACTTCAACTGTGAGAAACTAACGTCTAAAAATAAATCCAGAAAATCGCATTGTATGATATTCCGACAGTCAGACATTTCCTGTAGTTCTTGACCAAGTTTGCACACACTGTAGCAGGGATTTTTGCCCACTCCTCCATACAGATAGTCTCCAGACCTTTCGGGTTTTGGGGCTGTTAACAACATTGAATTTCAAGCCTCCTCCAAAGATTTTTCTATTGGGTTCATGTCTGGAGACTGACTAGGCCACTAGGCCGCTTCTTACAGAGCAACTCCTTAGTTGCCATGGCTGTGGCGGTATAGTGTGTTAATAACAGACATCTTTGAGACTGTGGTCTCAGCTCCTTTCAGGTCATTGACCAGGTCCTCCGGTGTAGTTCTGGGCTAATTCCTGACTTATCTCAAAATCATCCTTACACCATGAAGTAAGCTCACCAAGCTGTTGCCTATTGTCCTGTAGCTCGTCCCACTACAAATCTACAATTTTGTCCCTGGTGTCCTCAGACAGCTTTTTGATCTTGGTGATGGTGGAGATGTTGGAGTGTGATTGATTGAGTGTGTGGACAGGTGTCTATTATACAGGTAATGAGTGCAGGATAGGATTGCGTCTCTAAAAACCTATCAGGTCTGTCAGAGCCAGAATTCTTGCTGGTTGGTAGGTGATCAAATACTTATTTTATGTAATACAATTTAAAATATCTAAAATATTCTGGATTTTTTTTAGATTATTTTTGCTTTAACTAGTACAAACAAGTGTACCAACTAGTCAACTAATGTTTAAATGATTAGTCAACGAGTAAAAATTAGTAGTTGTGCAGCCCCAAACACACAGGTGTACCATTCTAATTAATTAGATCAGTCCATTTCAACTCCCGTTTGTAATAAAACAAAATGGAAATGTTAAAGAGGGTGAATACTTATGCACTTATGCATAGCATTGTACATGATTATATATATATATATAGTAAAGGAGACATCCATATAACGCGAAAAGTGTGAGAAAGAATTTAACAAATACCATGTCAGTTGTGGCACATAATAAAAGAATAATAAAAACAGCTATTTCTTTATTTTCTCATGGTGAAGTGAAAAGTGAATTTCTCATGACTGATTTTACTAATCCGTACTAGGGGCTGCTATATTTGTAGAAATGACTTTATATTATGCCAAAGCTGGAAAGTGTCATTTCTGTGACATGCTGGTTGTTAACCAATTAGCTTTGTGTTCCAAATATGAGCACATCAAGAATTTTGCCAAACCAGAGGTCAGCAAGATCAGCATCATGATTTATTTTGACTTGATATTGAATACAATTTAATACTAATAAGAAATATACATACCTGCATTAATTTGCAGCTGGCCTACTGCAAAGTCACTGGCGATATGAATGATAATGAATATCCAAGTATGCTGAAGCATGCCGATTCCTCTCTAGTCACTTGGAGAAGATTGCTGCTGTAGTGGTGCTGACACCTGTGGCTGCATGTAAACAGATGGGACTGTGCAATGTTGTTACTCCTCTCTAATCTTGTTTGGTAATCCTATATAGTAACTATCAGGAAGAACCTAGACGGACTATAGTAGTATAGTAAAGTCTTGGTGAAGAAAATATACAGTGGTAAACCTTTAGAACTGACTATATTTCTGCATTAATGACCAAAAATCTTCAGATTTTTTTTCACCAGAGAATAATTTGAGCTAAAACTATTACACTTCATTACACAGGGTGAGTCAAAAATTACAGCACATGAAATTCAATCTAATTTAATCTGTACAAAATAGCTTAAAATTTAAAGTTTAAAGTTTGTTGGTTTTCTCATATTAACTTCTTCCAGAACCTTTCTGTTTAATTAAGGTCAGTCCATTTCAAAACTATCTTTAGTCTTCTTTAATTTTTGATAGGGGTGAGTAGCACCACTGTCTCCCAGCAAGAACGTCCTGGGCTCAATCACAGTGTGCATGGCCTGTGCATGAAAACAGCATACTTTAGGGGTGCTTTTCTGCAAATGGGACAGGATGACTGCACCATATTCAAGGGAGGATGGATGGGGTCATGTATCACGAGACTTTGCACAATAATCCCCTTCACTTAATAATTTCAATTTCAAGAATATTAAAGATGGGCCATGGCTGGGTCTTTCGGCATGACAATGACCCAAAACACACAGGCAGGTCAACTAAGGAGTGGCTCCTTAAGGAGCATTTCGAGGTTCTGGAGTGGACTAGCCAGACTCCAGACCTGAAGCCAATAGAAAATCTTTAGAGGCAGCTGAAACACAATGTTTCCCTGAAACCTGAAAGATCTGATTCAGCATCTCAATTGTTAATAAACTGCATTAGACCACTTCAAACTCTTTGCAGCCCACCCTGAAGTTGCTGCATAAATGAAGTCTAATTTCAGAAACGTGGCCTGTGGCAAATAAATAAATAAAAGAGGAAGGATTCATGGCTCTCCATATCAGAAATTCTTTAAGATGTTCCATGACACTATCTTCATGATGACTGGCTGACTGAGACTGAGACGGCTCAGCAGGTGAGAGTTCAGGAGTTAATTCAGGAGAACAGTTCAAGGGCCAATCCAGCTAGTGCACAATCAAAGCATACAAGCAATGACAGAGTTAACCACAGTTCTATTTTTATGCCAGCAAACAAACACGTATGTGTGGGCACACAAACGCCCAAAGACACAAAGTATGTCTGGGATTAGCCAGAGTAGGGAGTCTGTAAATCAAGTCTAATTTCAGCCTCTCTAATCTAATTTGGATTAGTATTAATCATACCCCTTTGCATGTTTGGATCCTTTCTACCTTCTCCTTGACCATTTGTTAGAAGCACAGATTACAAACACAACCCAGTACTTGTCCTTTCCTCACCTCATCCACACACACAAAAATCCTATGTCACTAAAGAGATGTAGATAAGACACACTATTTTCAGTCCATTCTTAAACACAACCAGGCTGAGCCACACACTAAACTACTCGCATCTTGCAAGGTGAGAAACAGAACAGAACTTTCAATTCATAATGAAAAATTTATTACATTCTAAAATCACATTTTGCATTAAGGCATACAAAAGCATAAAAACACATAAAACACTAGTAACAATGAAATAAAACAGGTGATAAATAAAAACACAATAAAATAAGCATTTTTAAATGTACTACGCTACTGCACCGCGTTTTCCATTTCATTTCTGTCCAACGAGTTGTCATCTCCCCGAGAACCTTGCTGATATTTGTAAAGGTGCAATACCAGGTCCCGGATCTCCTCCCGTTTTCCTCGCACCTTCTGTCGTGGAAACCAGCACTCAAGCCTCAATGGAAGGTCAAAATGCACCACAGGATCCTGCAGAATGGAAGCCCAAACATATGTATTTCTTCCAGTCTTAAGCAAAAGTATATTTTTAATGAATGTGATTTTTGTGTGTGTTTACCAGTAGAAAGCTCTCAGCATATTGCAATAAATATAAACCGCAGTCACTACTGTTGTATTGCAGGGGAACTCTGCAATGGGAGCCCACCATCCGCTCTGCACTGAAGTCACGATAGCCACCTCTTTTAACCTCCCACTCTGCCTGTAGATATCTGAATGCACACCACATTAAAAACAAATAGAGAATAACTGTTTAATCTCCCAAACAATTCCTTAAATCTATTTCCACGCTCAACACTCTATATTTATCTGGGGTTACGTTTTCCGTAATACCCCAAATTTCTAAATTTACAGAATAGCACACATCCATGTATAAACAACCTGCCTCACAACGTACTGTAATCCCTCACCCACTGAATTTGATTTGGCAAAATGTTACAAACTCCAATATTGGATAAAACGGCACGTTCACAATGAATTTCTGAAATAAAACAGAACAGAGTTGACGTTGTATTGTAAAAAAATTCTGTTGTACATAAACTTGTATTACACCATTTGCTGCCATTGCTTCTGTCTCTGTTAGATATTTCCCTTCAGAGTCCTCTTTTAAAACCTTGACATTGTCAACAAATCTCCAAGCCTACAAC
This sequence comes from Parotocinclus cabessadecuia, assembly GCA_036873895.1. Classification (NCBI taxonomy): domain Eukaryota; kingdom Metazoa; phylum Chordata; class Actinopteri; order Siluriformes; family Loricariidae; genus Parotocinclus; species Parotocinclus cabessadecuia. The sequence goes on from JAYJMA010000002.1 coordinate 7,486,776, forward strand.
ATCTAAGCTTAAAAGTCTGAGATCACTTTTGAATTTTTTTTGCATTACAAATCACCATACACATAATGACTAAGCACTCTTTTATTAACAACTACTGTATATGCCAATGTTTACTATCTATCTAAACTATCTATTCATTTAGCAGACGCCCTTATCCAGAGCGACTTACAACTCATACAGTCTTACAATTCAAGCAATGCTGTGTTAAGGGCCTTGCTTGAGGACCCAACTGTGGCAGCTTGGCAGAGGTGGGATTTGAACCCTGGACCATCAAGCAGAATGGAAGCTTATTTTATTTTATATGCAGTCCCTTTATCTGATCACCGAATTGTGTGGTATAAGCACAAAATGCATTTAGAAAAAGGTTACCTGATCAGATTGTGGAAAAAAATTTGACATCAGCGATTTTGTCTGTGGGTTAATTGTCAGTGATAGATGGACAAGTCTTGGGTATTTCTCTAACACCTGATCTTTGTGCAGTCTCTAGAGTTGCAACTGTGCAAAACGCTGCAATACCCATGTGAAAATTGACCATGATGTTTAGGCTTTGTGGCAGAAAAACTCTCTACCATAGTTTTACCTAAGAACTACAGTATAACAATGGCGGATTCATTCCATGCACTAGTACTTTGATAGGAAAAGTTGATACAGCCATAACTCACTCGCGTAGAAGTTTGAAGATGCGCTCATGAACAGATAGCTTCAGAGAATCCATAATGAGAATGCATGGTCTGGAAAAATTCATACAATTACTCAAAATACTTTAATTAATGTATTAATAGCGGTGTTATCAAACGAATAAAACATTTAATCAAAATGAATTGCTTTTAGTTGACGCTATATAAATTTAAGTTATCTTTTATAGTGCTACACAGCTACACAAATGGACAATATAAGATTGAACAGAATGGATTTAATTCTACATAATTCACTGCTCACAAAAAGTAAGGAATATTTCATTAAGGGATATTTATTTTGAAATATCCCCCAATTTCGGTGAACAGTATATTTAAATGAACACCTAAAAAAAAAAAAAAGAGTGATTACCAAAACAATACATTTCTAATACAAAGTATTAAAATGATCATGTAAGTTTATTAGAAAATAGCATGTACAACTGTACAGGGTGAGTCAAATGCCACAGTACACCCTTTTATTTAATAAAAAAAAGGAAATATGGGTGAGAGGGCCTATCTTTTAGGCTATGTGGCTATGCCAGAGATGCCCCATATCTTGAAGGCCGCCATATTGGATCATGGATCATTTTTTCGAAATGGGAAGGAAGTCATATTAAAAGAAGCATTTTAAAGACGACCAGAATTGTCTTCTAGAACTGTCAACTAGGGTCTCTGGGTCATCCCATGGCCATTGAACCATTTTTGACACGTTGGGTCACTGTCCCACTGAAGCAACGACCCAGCAGAACATATTTATATTATATTTATTACTTATTTATAATTCCTTATATACAATCCCAATTCATGTAAGTTTTTCCATAGCTTTTTTCCCCTACTCATCTTTCAACTACTGAACTACTACTTTCCCCACTCATCTTTCAATCTTTCAACTTTCAAGGTTAAACATCATTCCGAAGGACACCGTAGATACCCAGTTCTCTTTAAGCAAGCATAAAATCACAAATTATATAAAATGGGATACGTAACACTATGCCCACACATACCTTTTACAGACAGTCTGTCGTTTACAGGTGCTTTCTGTGCAGTTCTGTAGATACAAGTTGATGATAAATATAATAATATACAAAGACAATAGTGTAACATTTTGAATATTAAGCTAACATTAGTCATTTACATTAAGGTCACTTACTGGTGGAGAAACGGGGGGCCTCGAGTTTTTTTCTTCTAGGACAAGAAACAGGCTGTAGTTGTCTCAAATGTTCAGTGATAGACATAAATACAACTCTTTCTCATAAAGGTCTGTTTAAGGGCTATACCTGCATCTCTCTCCCCATCCCCTTGCTGAGATTCACGCTGAGCCTCTGGTTCACCGTTCTCTTTTCCTTCTTGCACTGGGGTATGACCTCCCCTTTCCACATGCTGTGGCTCATCCAGTCCAGGGAAACACACCACTACCAGATACCAGTGAGCTCTAGGCCAGAAAACATCATGTAATATAATACTGGTCAATACTTTTTCTTTTTCAATACAAATAAAAGCTCACTCTTGATTGACGGGCACAAAGAGGAAGTCTTTCTCAAAGATGTCCACGTGTCGTGTCCATGTCCTGACTCGCTGGTGCCTTCTGAGCTGAGCACTAAAGATACATGAGCAACATCCACACAGACATGATTTCATTGTCAGACATAAACAAACGCGACATTTTATTGGAATTTGTAATCGGTTTTGCCTACATCCACTTACGGTGTGCTGGTGCTATCTTCATTAGCATTGTCTCGCCGTGTAAGCTGTTTGTAAAAAAAGCTGCTAAACACGTGAGATCGTTTCACTGATGCATGAGGAGCCTTTTGGAACAGCAGATACCTTTAACACACAAAGTTACACGTAGTATATTAATACAAAGTAGAGTGGTAGATGTGTGTGGTTGTGAGAGTGTTGGATGAGTTTCAACTCTAAAATACAATTGCAGCTTGAGTTGGATCATCACATTACAAGGATGACCACAGCGCCACCACAAAGCTGAAAATAGTCCACCAACCAAAAATATCCAGCCAACAACATCCGGTCCTGCAGCACTGGTAAAGGACTATAAGATGACTACCAATGATATAAGCATGACTTATAATCAGAGACAGTAGCCTAGTATCTACACCTAGTATAGACAAGGTGGACCAGCAATGCAAGTCGCCTTTAAGAGTGGATCGAGTGGACACAGTGTTTAAAGCCTCCAGCAGCACTGCTGAGTCTGATCCACCAACAAAAGTGTATCTGCCCTTTGCTCTGTCCTGACTACTGAAGAACTCGAAAGGACTACATGCTATAATAGTTGAACTGCAAAGCGTTTGTATGTGTTAAATATGGAGCAAATAACATGGACAACCAGCGTTTAAAAAAAGAGTGGTTTTAATGTTTTGAAACATCAGAGTATTTCTGTACCAGAACAGAATGTGCAGTGTGCTTGGACGTGTCCTTTTGTGTAGACGCTTATAAACCCTACAACTTACTTGAGGTAGAAGTCAATGATCACGTCATTGAGAAACTCCCCACTATCTAGGCATTCCAGGTCCTCAGTGGTTACAGTAATAGCTCCTTTACATGGTGGAGGAGGAAACTGGATCAATCTAAAAAAATAAAATAAAACTCATCATAAACTTTACACTAACTTGCACTATAATTGAAATGACTCTTGTCACACGGTAAACTGCAGAATCAGAAGTGATAATGCATTGTTTATATCCAAAACAGCTTCAAAGAAAACAAAATAAATGACAAAATCAAAGGCACTTGTGAAAAGTTGCTCTCTGTCTTTACCAGTGAAGACAAGTGACTGGGTAAGGATGGAGCTTCTCTATACTGAAGGTCCTGAAACGAACTGGAAACATACTTGAGGTATATCTTCACTTGCGCCTCTGGAGTCCCTGACAACCATCACCAAGATAGGTGGGGTTCAAATGTGGGGGGGGGAATGGAGTGAAGTTAATAATAAACTAAAAAATAAAATAAGCTTCGAATTCTACCAAATCAGGAAATACCCTTGGAAAATACACTGAACTGATTCAACAGTACCCCAAGGTGAGTAAGGCATACAGACAGTATCCAAAATTGTCAAATATGGAACTACACAGCAGGCCAAATTAGTTTAATTAAAAGGTTATTATTACAGCAAAACAGTACCAATGTCTTGTAGGGGTAGACAACTTGAATATTGGCACAATTCTTTGTTTATAAATGTCAAAATGTTACAGTGGAGATCACATGCGTCTCATCTCATCCAATTAAATTCTTTGAACACCACAGGGCGTATACGTCATGTTTTCCATTCTCCAATGCAAACAGTAGAACTTTGGAATTGCATGGGAATAAAGTTGTTTTTTTGATCATGTATCCGGGAAATATGTATTTTTTGGATTGTTTAAACTTCACAAATAAAATGCTAATTTCTTCTATTAAATGTAAAATCACTAATAGTGAAATCAGTGTAATGAATTGAATATCGTGCCATAAAACCATGAAAAGAGGAATTTAATCTGAATCTGTTTCAAACTTAATTGGATGTCTGTTGGGAAGGAGGAAAAGGTAAGGGGAAGTAAAAGTAAATGTACTATTTAGATATATTTAATGAATGCATTAAACGTGTACTATGCTTTCAAATGCGCCGATAGATCAAGTACCTCCGAGCAGGACCGCAGTGCCGGTATCGTGTCCAGTCTGCTGCAGGTTTATGTGCCAAGGCTACACTGTATGTCCCCTGAGTTCTGCTGTGACACAGTGTATAGACTGAGTGCGTCTGGGCATCTGATTCCTGCTGGGACTACACAGACACGAAGAGACTCAATCCGGGGGATCGTGTCATATTTTCATGTAAACAAAAGTTTGTTCGTAGTTCAGGGAACTTTTTAGTCATTACTGCCAGGTTGATGTATGTGTGACAAGAACAACGTTCAACCTTTTAATCTGACATTAAAGAACTGTTTATCTATGAAACTATTACTAATGACTATAATTACTATTGATTCCAAGCCGCTTTGGTTTCCACACAAATGATCACACAAGAATGAAAATGTGCTTAGTGAGTAGTACAGGGTGATATGAATGCCAATCAATACCATGATTACTTGAACACTTTACACTGATTTAAATTAATGAGTTTTTGGGTTTTCGCTGTTTTTCACTCTCATTGTTCACTGGCAAGGTTTGTACTGTAAATAAGCTCCACTATTAAAACTGGGATATTTTCTCTAATAAAAGAGAGTACATCATTGTGATTGTCATCATTGTGAACTGAATTAAACACATAAATGAACTATTTGTGGTTATTTATGAATTATTTCAACAAATTAAAACCAATCGTGATTTAGTAGGATGTGGCATTTCTTTCCATCTTTATATTTATATTGTGGGGAACGTATCGCTAAAATATAAAGCGTAAAATCTCTGTGGGCACATGCCTTGTGGTAATAGTGTCAAAAAGATCTCGGGTAACCAGACATTACTCTGTAAACATAGAGACATGACGCTGAGGCATCTCGCACCTTAACCACGGTGGTAGCTGTGCCTGCTGATGCTGGTGCAGATTCGGACTGCCGCGGGACAGTCTGCGCGTCCATTTTGGGGTACAGCAGCTGCAGCAGATGTGAGTCTCGACTGTTTTGTAGGATCTTCAGACTCTCGTGGTGGGGGAGTGGTGATAGGAGGTCAGTCGTTCCATGCCCGAGGCCTACTATATCCATTATGGAAGCAAGCAGGGCACCTTGTACTCCGTTTAAGGGTTCACACACACACAGTGCAACACATGTGCTTCCCTCAGCTGCAGCACATACAACAACAAACCCGTACATTCATAACAAGACAGCAGGAGAAAGACGGGAATGGGGGAGGAAACAGTTTAAACGTGTAAATAAAACAATCCTGAGTGGCACAAGAATAAAATAAGTTATAATTCTGCTACTGGTTCAAAATACACTCCACTGTTATAATTTGACTAAATAACTGACCATAATGAAACACTACAGCGGTGTGGAAGGTATTCTTATAACAGTGTTGCTGACAGACCTGGGCGTGTTCCTGGCTGCACGACGGACAGCTCGTTATACAGGCGTCGCAGTTGAGTTTCAGAGACCCACAGGAGGAGAACAGATGGAGTTGGGGCTTTACGTTCTTTGAACACCCCGCTGTCCCATACACTGTACTTCTGCACATGTGTGGTCGCCACAACCGCTTTTACATCACAACCTGTAGAGTCTATAAAGAAATCAAATTAAAAGTCATTTTATAGTTACTTTAAATAGCAAACTGCACACACATTAAATGCAGCTCTATCACATTCCTGTCCAGTTACTATACATATATAAGCATTACATAAATCAGCATCCTTGCAAATGTCTTTTTTGGGTGTTTGGCCATTCAATATGCACAGCAAATGGAATTCGGGTAGTAAGACTCATATGATAGCGATCAGCAAGTGAACACAGCTGGCATTGCAGATTTGAGACATGAAAACATACAGTGCCAAGCACAAGTAATTTACTCTATTGGATATTTTCACATTTTGCTTTACAACTTGGAACTGTAAAATAAACTTTGTGTGTTACAAATCTGCACAAAGTAGTCCACTTAATTACACTTAATTACATACACAATCCCAATGTATATTTACCAAAAGAATGGTCAAAACTGGCAGGGTTCTGATGTGTAAAGAACAGTGTAACAATAAGGTTTGCGGGGTGAGTGGGACCGACATTAATTATGATTAAGTTGGAATTGCCTGAATTTGTTCAGATATTCTGCATCAATAAGAATTGTTGCTGTTCACAAATGCACTGTTGAAGCTTGTTATGTACTCAAATGGCTACATAGTGATTCTATGAGAAAAGAAATGATTGAATGTCTTTAATTATTTAAAAGTTTAATTAATAAAAAAAATGTATTATTTCACGTTTTTTTTCACATTTCGCTATTAGAATCATTTAAAAGCATTATTATACAGTAACACCTTCACTGAACACTTTATAAGAAAGACTACACTAATACTGGGAAGTCCTCTCTTTGCATTCAGAACAACGTCAGTTCCTCGTGGCACGGACTCAACATGCCGTTGGAAGCATTTCTTTGAAATTGTGCTCCTTAATTAGATGACAATTATTGAAGATTTTCAGGTGGACTTTCATGCTGTGAATCTCCCATTCGGTCATGTTCAGGAAACCAGTTTAAGATGACTTTTATGTTGTGACATTCACATTATCGTGAAGAACGTAGTCATTAGAAGATAAAGGTAAATTGTGGTAAAGACTGTAAAGATGTACATGGTCAGTAATAATAAGACGACATGTTGTGGTATTAAATTAATGACTGACTGGGTTAAATCACCTCCACCAGTCTAGTCTCTTGACACTACCAATGCCCAGCAGAAATCAAGATTCATTAAACCATGCGGTGTTTTTTCCAGTCCTCAACTGTCCATTTTAAGTGAGCCTGTGCCAACTGCAGTAAACTGAGTGTCCATGGTCACCCTTGTTGTTTTTGTTTCTGTTTGAACTAGGCTGGCCATTCT
>JAYJMA010000002.1:7494063-7505649 GCA_036873895.1 Parotocinclus cabessadecuia
TGCTTCGTCACAGAAGGGTAAATGACCTTCACCAAGGGTCCGGACCCGACCCCGTACCATGATAGACCCTGGATTTTTGACATTTTCCCTCCCTTGTTCTGTAATCCCCGTTTCCATGGTGATCCTCCATCCTAGGTGCCGCCGAGCCCAGAGGAGTGGGCGGAGCTTCTGGACCCGGTTATAACACGAGGCTTGTTGTTTTTGTACGGTAAAGTTGTAAGCGGTGTTTATGAATGTAACTCTGCATTTCGGAGCTTGATAAAGGCCGGATAAAGTAATCCCTTACCCACGTGCTCCTGTCAGATACTGAGGGAGCGCCGAGAGATCACCCCTCTCCAGTTTTTAGGACTGAAATTCCTCCCGATTCTGAATCGTTTAATGACTATAATCACTGCAGAGGGAGAAATATAAGCTGTAAATCCCTTCCAATCCTTATCAGAGGGACATTATTTATAAACGTTCTGTGATAAACTGGAGTTCCCCTGATCACCTTTACTCCTCAGAGAGTATGAGTGTGATCGGATGATCGTCTTTGAGCACTAATGAGCTCTGCGAGGGTGAGGTTCGTATTTATTAGGACGCTTTCTCTACATTCATGACTGCGCCCCTGTTTAGACGTCACGCTTTACCAAACCCGCGCAGTGAGCTTCTGCATTATCAATAATAGGACTAATGTTTGGCACGTTTGCTTCACTGCACACACGTTCGTTCCATTTTATCAGAGCCGGCAGTAATTACCGTCTGTCGCCCGAACAGAAATACACCTGTAATGATTACGGCTCGGGGGCGAAGGCTGACGATTACGATTTAGGTTTGTTCGGAGAAAGTCCTTTGGCTGTGAGGAAGGAAATGAGCTCCGTCCTCTCCGTCCTTCTCCCGCGTTCAGGAGCTCGCAAAGTGACTGCAGTTCTGCTTTGTGCACCTGCCTCGAATAGAGAAGGGGTGCACAAACTTTAAACGCGAAGGCAGAGTGCAGTTCGGAAGCCCTGGAAAAACAAACCGCGATGAAACGCTTAAACGACGCGATCTCAGCTCGCTTTTTCTGAGCGACAAAGGCAAAACTTTACAAAAAAACAAAGCTCTATTTTTCGTACCAGTTAACAGAACAGAAGAGCCTGGCTAATGAGCTAATGAGAAAGCTTCAGACTTCAAACTTTAAAACGGAATAGCGATACGGTGTGGTCGCTGTTTGGTGAATTTTAAGGGTTGCCAGATCCTGCGAGGGAAACAAACAACCAGGTCTATGGGAGAAAAGAAGGACCTGGCAACCATGTTTGGTTCTGAGCGATGTTTCGAGGCCGTTATCGGCGTTTGTTGTTAGATTTTATCGTTCACCCGGAAGCCAAAACATCACCATCGTCAGATTCTGGGCTTCAGCCCTAACCGTCGAGGAACAGAATTTTTAATGCTGCTTTGTAAAAAGCGCTATATTAATTAATACATTTGAGCTTTCATTTATTGTTTTAAAAAGTTTTCACATGTAGTGAATAAAACGGTTCTGATTTCCAATTCAGGCTGTTATTAAGTGAGGTCCGGGATCCAGGATCCTGTTCTGGTTTAGATTAGATGATCTGAAGCTCCTAGTGTGAATCTTGTAGGAGTGAGAATTGGTAAAGTCAGAGTTCATGAGTTTGGAGATCGCGAGAGGATCAGTCGGGTTTAACGAAAGACGGCGAGTTTAAACACCGGCAAACGACGTGGTGAAGAAAATCAGAAAGAAAAGAAGGAGCTGATGGAAGAGACGAAGCTGCTGATGCTGTACAAGCCTCCCGTAACGTTTCGGACTGATCCCGAACATCAAAACCACCCAGGAGCTCGTCCGCTTCGTTTTTGTTGACGGGACTAAAACTGATCTTCAGCCTCGTCTCTCTTCAGTCGAGCCGCGACTCCGTTAAAAGCTCGGGACGTCTGATTGGGTTTACTCTGCTCACTTCGCTTTAAACCCAAATCCTCATTTAGAATTAAGGCTGACGAACCTCGGCTCGTTGGAAGGATCAGGATCCTCGTTAAGAGCCTCATCTAACGAACTGAAATCAGAACATTATTAAAAGCCGTTAGATTTTATAATCACGTTGTAATCCGTTGTGATAAGTCTTCAATTCGTATAACATTGTGTACTATTTTATTATTTCTGTATTTGTATCATATGTTACTCAGTTGACTCATTTAAAAATCTATTTTGTTATTTATTTAGAATTTTATTACTAATTAAAATTTTATTATCGGTTTAAATTGTATTATTTACTTAATTTTAATATGACTTTAATAGACTTTTAAGTATTTACCTAATTCATATCCGGGCCACCCAAGCAGGTCGGTTCCCTTTTTGAGTCTTGGTTCCTCCCAGGGTTTCTTCCTTCTGCTTTCAGGGTGTTTTTTCCTTGCCGCTGTCGCCCCTAGGCTCGCTCGGTTTTGGGATCGGCCTTTTAAGATCCTATAAGATTATAAATCTGCTTTAAGACGACGCTGCGTTATGAAAAGAGCTACAGAAATCAATTTGAACCGAACCAAATTGAATAATAACGTTGCTGCTTTGTTATGACTTGGCTTTGTTGCTAGGTTACGCTTGTCTGCGGTGGAGTAAAATAATATCAGAATATATCGTGTATGCGATTATATAAATATTTATTTTAGCTTCTGTTTATCCGAACTCTTACGATAAAGCTTATTAATAAATAAATATATTCCGAAATAACTCCTAGGCCGAGCAGCGACGCTCGCGTCTCTTTTTGAGCCTTGGTTCTAGCAAGGTTTTTTTCCTTTGTAGCGCTTGGGGAGTTTTCCCTTGCCACTGTCACCCCAGGCCTGCTCAGGCTGGACTTAAAATAGTAGAAGATTTTGTCGCTTTGAGACAGAATAGAATAGGAATAAGACGCAGGACTGTTTGGTCCATGTTTAGCTTGGCTTTAGTCTGGTTTATAAGAGGTGATAAAAGATCAGAGGGTTGTAAGATCGGGACTAAACGGTCGCCCCCCGGAGGTTTTCGGACGTCTCCGCGGGATACGCTCGCAGAAAAGACTAAGCTAAAGAGAATAATTGGCGTTATCAGCGGTCGAATCTTCCGTAACCCGGCTGCCGATGGACCCGTTTGCAGCGTGCATGCCTCGTCACAGCCAGGGAGAACGAATGCTCCGGTGTGCGGTTTCATTTTTATTTGCATGGTCGTGTTCATAATGGAGCTTCCTTAATTCCCTGTGTGTCTCTTAATCGAGCTCGTCGGGCTCACTCCAGCAGAGCTAAGGGATTAACCTCGGCCTGCTCCTCATTTCACACTGCTCACTTCCACATTACAGAAACACACAGCTGAGCTCCGACACACATTCACACACAACGTTTCTAATCTCGCTGTCGCTCTCTCTTCCAGCCAGCGCACGCCGTCCTGGATTGAGACAAACGGGCACGTTTAGAACTATAAAAAGGCTCGCGTTCCAAAAATACAATGCACGGACGTCCCTGCAAAAGACGGCGTCTTAAAGCCAGTTTACGTCGCTCTGAAAGCACAGACGTGTAAATGACCCTTTACCAAGGGTCCGGACCCGACCCCGTACCGTGATAGAGCCTGGCTTTTGGGCTTGTTCCTCATAACAGTCTGGATGCTCCTTTTTTCGTCTTTGGTTCAAAAAAGGTTCGTAATCCTGACTGGTCTGAGCACAGTCCCCGTTTCCATGGTGACGGTCCATCTTAGGTGCCTCCGGGCCCAGAGAAGTGGGCGGAGCTTCTGAACCTGGTTAACACGAAGTTGTAAGCGGTATTTATGAACGTAACTCTGTACTGTAGAGCTTGATGAAGGTCGGCTAAAGTAATCCCTTACCCACGTGCTCCTGTCAGATACTGATACTGTTTGTTTATTTTGTCCTGTAGGAGGCGCTGATCAGCGCTTGGCTGCAGTTCAGCGACGGCTCCATGGCTCCTCTGGACCTGTACGACCCGGATCTCTTCGTGCTCTCGGTGGTCTCTCTGGACGAGGAGGTGGTGAGGGTGAATCAGGAGGCAGACGGTCGCTGGCCCGTGGTCTCGGCTCAGGCTGAGGGTCAGGGGCTGCTCCTGAGGGTGGAGATGAGCGTCCACGAGTCGTGCCAGAAGCTCAAGCCTCGGCGGAGCGTCCTCGCCGCCGGCAACTGCAACGTCCGCGTGAGGTACGGCCGCTCCGAGAGCGTCTCGCCGCCCGAATACGGAGACGAAACGGACAACCAGAGGCAGAACCCCAACCTGCCGGACCGGACCGGGATGGACGGACACTACTTCTACAGCTCGGTCTCGAACATGGACGATAACGGCGTGATGAGAAGGATCACCACCACGACCAGAACGGAGATCATCAGGAGAGGCGGCGGGGATAAGTTACCGAACGATGGCAGCCACATTTCCAACGTCCCGGTGGATTTTTCCGATTTCCCCGCCCAAGTGGACCTACCACGAGGCCACAGCGTGCACGACGACGACGACGACGACTCGCTCCAGACTCGAGGACTGTCCGATCTGGAAATCGGGATGTACGCCTTGCTGGGGGTCTTCTGCCTGGCCATCTTGGTGTTCCTTATTAACTGCATCTCCTACACGCTGAAATACCGGCACAAGGAGATGACGGTCGAGGGGCAGGAGCGCATGAACCACGCCCACGACTGGGTGTGGCTTGGGAACGAGGCGGAGCTTCTGGAGAGCCACGTGAGCCTGTCGCCCCAGGCGGACGAGCAAATCACCATCATAGACTCGAGCATCGGAGGCCTGGAGGAAGGAAGCCTGCTGCTTAACGGCGGCTCGTCACCCAAGATCCTCCAGGAGCGGAAAGACGGCAAAACCGATTCACCCACCAGCAAGAGGAAGAGGGTGAAGTTCAGCACCTTCACCACCATCTCGGCGGACGAGACGCCGGACGAGGGTCCGAACGGGGACATAAAGTGGGTGTGCCAGGACGTGGACATGGGCGACTCCAAGGAGCTGCAGAACTACATGGAGCGGCTAAACGACAGCGTTTTTAAAGACGTAGCGTAGCCTGCGGGGGAAACACCGCAGGACTCACCCGTATGCCTTCTCACAAAAAACATCCAGGTCCATCCCGAACTCTCGGACACGATTCATAACGCGCGCCTGCGTCGTCGTCCTCCTGGGTCGATCAGATCAGATCACGGCCACCGACCGACAGAAATCGACCGATAGTCTTTTTTTTTTTTACGTTGTTCTGTACGAACTCTGCATTACGAGCTTTATTCTTTATTCGATTGTACTGATTTTATTTTACCACTTTTTGTAGGAACTTACAGTATCTCCAAGCTTACACACACACACACACACACACACACACACACACACACACGGTGAGAGTGTAATAACGATGCATATTGAACCACTGTAAATAAAGTGCACCTCGGATTGTTTTGACACATTTGTACGTTCCTCGAGTTTCATTTCTACCACCGTTTCTTTGTCATTTTAATCTTAGAGTAGCAAGATTAAATAAAAATAAAGGCGTTATTAAAAAAAAAAAAAAAAACATTCAGCACTGTGCAGAAGTCTTAGGCCACCATTAGAGCTTCCTGCAGAATGTCAGTCTGTCCTTGATGTTTTTCGGGGAGAGAAGAAGCTTCTGTGCTGCCCTTCTCGACACCAAACCGTCCTCCAACCGGCCTTCGCCTCGCCGTGGGTTCAGACGCTCTCACGCAGTACCCTCATTAAGCTAACGAGATCATCACTAAAACGATGTTAGCAGGCCGAAATGTAATTCAGGCAATGACTTTGCAATTGATTTCACTTCGTTCGAGTTTTGCTTCCATAATAACGGATCCAGTAAACTTTGTGAAACCAAAACGTAAACTTTTTGACGTGGCGTATAAACATTTTCACCCGCTTGCTCTGTTTAGGTCGTATATAATAATAATTAATCACTATTTTAGTGTCCCGGTCTCGGTCTTACCTTAAACTCGGTGTGTCCCGGTCTTGGTCTTGGTCTTGTCTCAGTGTGTCCTGGTCTTGGTCTTGGTCTTGTCTCAGTGTGTCCTGGTCTTGGTCTTGACTCTGACTCGGGGTGTCCTGGTCTTGGTCTTGATTCTGACTCGGTGTGTCCTGGTCCTGACTCTGACTTGGTGTGTCCTGGTCTTGGTCTTGACTCGGAGTGTCCTGGTCTTGGTCTTGACTTTGACTTGGTGTGTCCTGGTCTTGGTCTTGGTCTTTTCTCAGTGTGTTCTGGTCTTGGTCTTGACTCTGACTTGGTGTGTCCTGGTCTTGGTCTTGATTCTGACTCGGTGTGTCCTGGTCCTGGTCTTGGTCTTGATTCTGACTCGGTGTGTCCGGGTCTTGGTCTTGATTCTGACTCGGTGTGTCCTGGTCTTGGTCTTGATTCTGACTCGGTGTGTCCTGGTCTTGGTCTTATCTCAGTGTGTCCATGTCCTGGTCTTGGTCTTGTTTCGATTACGGACTAAGCATTTAGTATGTTCTTCCCTTGCCCTTGAGCAACAGCAGCATCCGGCAGCTTCATCGGGATGGGATGGCAGGTTTGATCAGGAATGTTTTCGGAAGAGTGAGACGTGAAAAACTAGGAAAGAGAATAAAATAACGTCGCGTTTCCACCGTATGGTAAAGCACGTTCGACGTGGAAGATACCATTCAGTGTGCGACCGCCTTAAGAGCTTCATTTTTATTTAGTCCTGATTTTATTTGTCCCGTTCCCATGTTGATGAGCGAATAAGGGAAATTTCACATCACCGGGTACCATTTGGACGACGACCGAAGGGTTCCTGATCCCTGAGGAGATGGAACCTGGTTCGATTACGTTACTGAGCGATGGCGGTGCGCTTGCCCCCTACAGGCCGCGGGAGGTGGTGCAGGAACGAGTGACGCCCGGCTCCGTCCAGAACGAGGTCTGTTTCCTTTGGATCGTTCAGAATCGGTTCCAATTTCCACGGCTTATGCTTCAGAAAATAAAATACAAACGGCTTTGAGCTTTGAGCCTCGACTGCAGCATGAAAAAGCCTCCGCTCTCCTCTGTGTCCTGTTTCAGCCTGATTTTATTCCCCCAAGCTTTGGTATGTAAAACCCGCGTCGCCTCCGGCCTCCTCCGACTCCAGCTGTTTGGAGGGAGATAGTAAAATTCATCTGCGCACTAATTGAATCATTTGTGACCGAGACCTTTTGCCTAATAAGAGAAAAAGAGAACGAGGTGAAAGAAGCAAAGCTCATTTGAATCAATTAGAAAGCCGGCCTAATTAAAACAGCCGAGTTCAAACCGGAGAGGAAACGAAAGGAGGCAGGATGAAAAATGGACAAACTTGTCATTAAGGCGTGATTAGGTTCGTTTAATTCAGGCTTAAAAGACGGCTCAGATTAACCTGAACCTTTCAACGACCACATTAAGGTCGTCGCCCCAAACGTTACCATAGTCACATGGCCTTTTAATTCGAAATCATTTAAAAATGTATATAAACTCACAATGGAACAGAAACATACATAGACACCTCGCTGGCTGCACACAACCAAGAGGGAATGAGTCCAGTTACAGAAACAGGTACTACAGAATGACTTTTTAAAACGCTTTTTAAAATCTGTAGGTAGGTAAATCCAGCACCGAGCTACAAGTAGAAAGTCACAGCGGTCACATGACCAGCTCTGGGCACTTCTAGTAATTTGTTATAATTAAACGGTGATTGTAAGCAAATATCGGAAGCAAAAAAATATAAAGATTAAAAATGTCAAAGCAACAGTTTGTTATCCTTCCACCTGAAAGGGGTCCCAGGTTCGACTGCGGTCCTGGCCAGGTTGGGTAGGACACAGGCATTATTGGCCACGTACGCCCCTACGGTCTAATATGCCACCCTGCCACCGCAGACACCCTGTGTTTCGAATCTTGGGTCGGGTATCATGCAGGCTGTGCCTGAGGGAGGGGTGATCGGCCAGGCTTCCACCAGCCGTGTTACAACAGTGGCCCTTAGAGAACCCTCTGCTGGCCTGGCATGGCATGTGGGGTATATAGGGCACACTAGTTCAATGTTCTCCTGAAGAAGCTGGCACCACCCCAGCGACCCCTAGCCAGCCCTGTAATGGATTGGCATGGCATCCAGGGTATCTAGGGTATGCTTACACATGAGCCCCGTGCTCTCCCATGGTAAGTTTTACCCTGGCACTGCCACTGTGACCCCTGGCCAGCCCTGTGATGGACTGAACTGGCATGGCATCTACGGTATCCAAGGCACACATATACCCGAGGTCCAGTGTTCTCGTGGAGTAGCCAGCCCTGCGATGGACTGGCATGGCATTTGGGCACACTTAGAATCCCTTATGTTTTCTCCTAGGTTCCCTGCCAGCTTGACCAGGAAATAGTGAGGCGTTCCCAAAATGTGGGAATAAAACATGCCAGCTCTGGTGGCTCAGTTCCTGAGATGCTCTGATCAAATCCCGGCCGGTCCTTGTGCTCAAGTGATGCCCGGGCGAGATTCCTGACCAGCTTTTGTGCGTTTCAGCGTTAGTGTAACGATGCATGCAGGGTCGAGTCTCTGCCTTTTAGATGCAGTGCAGAAGCGTTTCGAGGAAACTGAAATGAACTCGGTTCTCGTCCTCGGCTCGGCGTTTCCTCTCGCCGTGCTCCTGCTTTCCGAAATCGATCGCAGCGTCAGCCGCTTATGGTAATGTGGTATTTCGCCGATAATCTTTCACGCTGAATTATTGTAAGTGTTCGGTACACAAATGCCAGTGTTTGTCTCATTAACCCGGACCGGCTCGCCCTCTGCGATGGCGGGACGAAGAAGAGGCGAGAAGACCGAGCTGTTTTGTACCAATTATTGTGATGTTTATCTCCGCTTTTTTTTTTTTTTGAAACGGACGAAATGGCATTTGTGAGGGAGCACAGCAGCATGTTTTCTCGTTCTGTAAAAGTGAAGAAATAACCCGACCCTGGTTTGGACTCGGTCAGGAGGGATCGCAGCGCCGCCCTAAAGGCCTGAGGATTAAACCACAGGCATAACCTGAATGCACCCCGGGCCGGTCATGTGGCATGTCATTAGGACCTGTCACCGACCCAGTCCCCACCCAGAGCACCGTTGAGACTCGAGAGCCCGTCCCTGATGAAACTGGGAGACAATCCAGTGGAAACGTGCAGAGAGCAGGACCAGGACTGGGAACCATAACCACGGATCTGTAACAGACAGGTCTGACCCTGCTTAAGGCATGGCACTGGGAGCTGGGTACCGTAGCGGGTTTGGAGGTCATGTCCCAGTCCTTAAAAGGTAAGGTCTGTTGGTTACGTAGCTCCTGGGCTCCCGCCAGAAGTCCTGTTATATCAGCCCGTGTTTACGGGTACTGCCCAGTCTCTCCACGGGTGGATACACTCCCCCAAAGGTTATGAAAAGTTATGCCAACGGGCCACTGGGTGCAGTTTGGGTTTGTAGCTCAGAGGCGCAACGGCACTGGGGCATCAACATGTGCCCTGTTTGTACCAAACAAATGAGAACCCTAATAACGAAGAAGCACTTAGCTTAATGACTCTCACGAGTGTGTGTGTGTGTGTGTGTGCGCGCGCGCTCGGTGTGATTACACACACGCCTGGTCTATCACACCATCGATCTGCCTCTTTAAGCCCAATGAAAATAAGAACGAATCCGACATCCATCAGCCGCCTCCAACTGATTTCTGCCTTCTGCTTCATCTTCTCCTCATGCAGCAGTCCATCTCGAGGTCTTTTCTCTGCTCCTGCTCCTCTCTGCTCCTCTCCACCTGCCTCCTGCTTCCTCTGCTCTCCCTCAGATGGAGGACCGGTTCCCGTTTGACTCCGGTTCCGTCGTTGGATGCTGAGAATCCGGAGCCTACCCCAGAAAATACAGGCCGCCAGTCCGTTGGAGCACCGGGGATGATCACCTGACTGGCCTGCCCTCCCTCACAAAGCCAATCGTGCCTGTAAGACCCAGTCGAACCAGCTCTTGGGCCACTCCACGTACAAAAAAAAGCACCAATAACACCAATGCCAGCTGAGTTCCTGGATTTGTTTGTTCATTTATCGCCCCCCCCCCATGCAGCTTTTCTTTGTTCTTAGAACTATTTGGTGAGCGTGTCCCCTTATCACGATGATTAGTTCTTAGGACGCTGTATGTAGGGTCTTTTTTAGCTCCTGCTCAGCACATAGGAACCCTGGGTGACCTAAGCATTTAGGGGGGCCGTTCCAAAGCCTACGCTGAAGTTCCCGAATTCGCATTTTGACGATAAAAAAAATGCCTCGGGACTCGGTGAAAAGTTTAAGCGCTGGGACGCGGGAACTCGTAGGCCCTCGTATGGGCACGGCCCTCAAAAGCTCTCGGTTTGTGTCAGGCGTCCTCTAACGACTCCCTCGGCGCTGGCAGGACGCTGGAGGCTGGATATTTTCGGTCGGCGGACTGGCTTCAGTCTAGCCGTGACGCTGAGGCGTTCAAAAACTCCAGCAGCACTGCTGGAACAACACGCTCAGTGCAGAGAACGATCCACAACCCAACCAGGACCCGATCTGTTGCCGGTCCTGCGGGGGTCTGGACCCTGAGAGAACAACGATGCAGAGAAACTGACTAAACTGTCTTAAGTCACCAAAATCAAAAAAGACAATCAGATGTTGCGTTAAGTGAAACCACAGGACGAGATTAAGAGCGTTTGAAAAACGTTTATTTATGTAAACAATCATCAGAAAGGCTAAAAACAAAGCAGGAACGATGAGTCGGGTGCAATTTCTGAATCGTTTATAAAAAACAGCCATGTGTTCATAAGGGCTCGAGTTTTAGTCAATAACAGTTAAATCAGTTTGAATTCTCCGTTTTTAACCGGCACAGGCGACGATCAGCGCTTAATCTAAGCTACACGGTCCGATCGGGAGGTGGAGGGAGGGGGAGGGGGGGGTCCAGGGAGGGTCCAAACGAGACGAGACGTTTAGCGCAGGCGATTAAAAGGTTCGGGCTGATAAGCTCCGATCATCAGGAGCTGGCCCATCATCCCGGTAAAAACGACTCCAATCCTTATTTTAAACGATTATTCAGCCGCTCTTAAGGCTCTCAGGTGCTTCAACTCCCGTCAGTGCCTTCAGGGCGTTGGCTGTGTCTGCGGGAGGGGAGGGAGGATCGTCTGGCATAGCAACAGAGGTACCTGCTGGCCCTGAGATGGACTGGCAATACTGGGAAGGGTTCCGAACGCTTTAGAATTACTGAAAACGGCGCATCGGCATCAGCTGCCTTTCACGACGTTCAGAGACGCCAATTTACCTAACACGTTTTTTGGTATGGAGAGGCCGGGGTCAGGATCCAGGGGATTTCTGAAGCCACGCAGCGACCGTGCCGCTCTTTTGAAGTCAAGGACTACATTACCCATAATCCTTTGACGCAAACTGAATAATAAAACTATATATAAAACAAACTGTACATAAAAACATTCACCGTCACTGCAGTGCATTGTGGGGATTGTAGTCCTGCTTCAACGTAAAGCAAAGCAGATAGGGCCTCGCACATCAACGGCAAACATGGCGACCACTGCACGGCCAGACCCCTTTATCTAAAAATTCACATAGAGATAGTGGATAGTGGGATAGGGGGTTAAAATACCCCCTTTGTTATAGCGGGTTAGGGGTTTGGATAGTGGGATAGGGGGTTA
>JAYJMA010000002.1:7577506-7587506 GCA_036873895.1 Parotocinclus cabessadecuia
TCACCGCTGGATGAACAGAAAGGTATCGAACACACACCGGCTGTTTATGAACCCGCCAAACCCTCTGTTCAAAGCCACGCCCACGTTCAGTGACTTGACACGCCCTACATCCAGTCCTCATTATCCAAGCGGACCCACTGGACTATGGGCCTGAAGGTCCACTGATGAGCAGGGCCCTTAAACCACAAGCATTTGGACTAGGATAGTACGAGCTGTAAAATCGCTGTGCATGAGAGAACCTGCTAAATATCTCTTTGTGTTTAGGGGTGATCCATGGAGCTTGGTCCTGCTGGTCAGAGTGGGGCGTTTGTTCCGGGGGTCAGCGCAGTAGAACCCGAACCTGCACCCATCCCGCCCCACAGAACGGAAAATACTGTAACGGAAACGCCATGGAAACCAGGAGCTGTGATGATGAGGAGCAACTCGGATACTTACAGTCAGATAAAGAGTTTATTATTATTAATTACTATTATTTCTCTACTATGTTATTGGGCATTTTTACATAGCTATTTATTATATATATATATATTATATTATTATAGGGTTTTATATATAATTATATCTAGATTCTCTGTTGTAAAAAACGCTATAGAAATAAAATTGAATTGAACATGATTGTATATATTTCATATTTAATTCACATTTTATTTATTTACTTATTTGGTCATTGGACAGACAGTGGTCAAATCCCATCTCTGTCACTCTTGGACTGCTGAGCAAGGTCAATTTATTTTGGTCGCCTGTATTACTTGTTTTACATTTATTTTAAAAATAATTGCAAATATTTTTTGGGATTTAAAAAATAAACCTACATCTGTCTGTGCCCCCAGATTATATTGGAAGTTTAAAAAAAAAGGATTTATTTATTTCCTTAATTTTGTCTATTGTTTCAATGTGTGTCTGAAAAATATGAATTTAAAAAACATAAAAGAACGTATTTACATTATACAGGTTATGTATTATCAAATAATGTCTCTGTTTTAATATATATAAATATATATAACTGCTCACAAAAATTCAACATTTTAAATATAAGTATAAATAATTTATTGACATTATATAAGGTAGATGCTACTTTCTGGTTGGTTTGAATTCTGTGAGATATTTATATATTTTTTATTTGAATAATTTTATACATTTCTGTGAGATATTTATATATTTTTTATTTGAATAATTTTATACATTTCTGTGAGCTGTAATTTCTTTTTTAGGTCGATTCAGCCTCACTGCTTTGATATCAGTCTGAAACCGACAAAGAGCTGCAGAATTCCTCCAGCACTGATCAACGGCTTCGTTCTGGTTAGGAATTATTATTATTATTATTATTATTATTATTATTATTATTATTATTATTATAAGTAGAATCAAGTCAAATGTATTTACTGTATATATAGTGCTTTTTAAAACACTAATATTTTGTTCAGTAAGCCTGAGGTGACAGTGGAAAGGAAAAAGTCCCCAGACATTATAGGAAACATTCCAGAGAGATACCAATTGTATGAATTTATGATGTGAGAGTGGAAAGGTTTTCTTTTATTGATTTATTTATTATTATTTATTGTTTCTCTTGGTCTCCAGAATGAAAAAGACTTTTACGGCGTGGGGAGTAAAGTTGAGTACTCGTGTATCGATGGTTACCATCTGAACGGAAACGCCATCGCTGAATGCACCGAGGATGAAACCTGGAAGAAGTTTCAGATGGAATGCAAAAGTAAAAATGCTTCAGACTGACGTTTGAACTGCTGGGAATAAATAAAGCTGTTGGGTCCTGCACTGCTCTCTCTACCATAAATAATAAACGATTCACGAATTGGGGACTTTTATCCATGTTTTGGGTAGAGATTGTTCCAGGTGCAGAAGCTAGACCAATAAAAAACAAGAAAACATGGCAGAGAGTCAAAACAGCAGAAACTCTGAACCAGTTATTTATTATTATTATTATTTATACACATTTTATTTTTACATCACACTGAATAAATCAATTTCTCTACAGAAACACCCATAATCCTCTGCTTTCTAATAAGCGCTGAGAAGGTTTTGGGAGCTGTGGTGAAGAACACACACCACTGATAAGATGAGATGAGATGTGAGAAGAGAGAAGTAACGCTTGGATGGAACTGGAGATGTTAGACACTGAAGATGTTACACAAACAAAGTGAGAGCTAGCTTCATAAAAGCATGGTCAACCAGAAGGTCTGCTGTAGAAGCTCCTAAGCACCTGGAGAAGTTTGTGGAGGAAGCAGCACTGAGATGAAATGCTTGAAGACCACATGGATCAAAAGTCTTCTGTTTTTAAATCTCTGGGCTTCTTTAGGGATTGTTCACGATGTGGCTGGTTGTTTCATCAAACTGGTCTGACCTGAAGCCAAAGTTCATCCAGCTTCCACATGCAGTGGCACTTGGCCTTGTTTGGTCCTGTTTAAATGCCCAGCCTGGCAGCAGTAGGGTGGGGCCCACGTTTGAATAGTTGTGGCCACACAGTAGGCCAAAGGTGCTCAGAGAGCAGTCTCCAAAACCGAGCTGTGCCAGCCACTGTTCTGTCCTTTAGCACAGGTGTTGGATAAAGTCACATAACATTATGGTTCATTCATGGATTGTATTTTGTTTATTAGGGTCCACATGTGATACCCCCGTCCTAACGCAGGATGTCATGGGCAGTCCATGGAAAGAGAACTACAGGATTGGAGAGACGCTCCTGCTAAACTGTTCTGAAGGGAGACAGAGAATTGGACCGGAGGAAATCTGGTGTAATTCAGCTCTGTCCTGGTCACCAGAACCCAAAACCATCAAATGTTCAGCAGGTGATGTGAGATTTTCCAGAAATTTCGAGTCACACCAAGACCATACAGAGCTTTTATTCCAAAATAACCCTTAAGCTTGACCTTTGTGTGGATTTTAATTCTATTATGACGTCATATAACGAAGACATTGGTCCTCCTCCCTGCAGTAGCGACTGTGCCTCTGGAGAAGCTCGAGTGCCAGCCGTGGCAGAACAAAGTCCAGAACCAGTGTGTTTGTAAATCTCCTTACCAATGCCAGTAGGTTCTCACATGTAAAGATGCTTCTTTGGTAAGCGAGTACGGCTGAAATGGCCAGCGTTGACTTTCCGTTTGTCTTTTCAGGCCGTCTCTGGAGCTATGTGTTACAGAACGAAACAGAACCAACAGGATGAGTGTGTGTAAGATCCGAGCTCAGCAGTGTTCCGGTCGCCGCCTTTCTGTGGTTGAGGACAGCGCCTGCCAGTGGCCAGACACCTCGACTGCGGTGTGTCCCGAGTGCTCCCTCTGGACCGTGTGTGATGGTAAGCAGCTAATCTAACTCTAGCATGCCATCTGCAGGTCAGGTGGTGCTACTGCGTCTGTACAGTGGTGTTTTTGTTCTTCACAGAGCAAACTCATACGTGCCGATGCAGAACGCTGGACGAGTGCGCCCCCTCCTCGCGCTGGATCCACGTGTGCGTGCGTTTGAGGGAAGGCGTGGCGGTAGCTACGCTTACGGAGTGCGAGGTCGGAGTGCGGCGATGCCGAGGGGAGAGGCCTCAGGTTGTTAAAGCAGAGCCGTGCAAGAAGTGAAAGTCGTCCATCTAAAGATTGGCAGCACAAAATATAATCACGCCCATCTGTAACGTTCATGATTCCTGTTTACACTTTTTAAGCAAACAAACAATTTTTATAACCTCATTAAACTGTTGGTTTTGTCAAAGCAAGTGTTTGTGGAGCTGCAGCTAAACATTGGATAAACTGTACTGTACAGGCCTGCACCACTCTCTCTGGCCAGCAGAGGTCAGAATTTCCCAGAAACCTCATGGTTCTTGGCTGCACCTTTGTAGAGGGGTGCACACTCTGAAAAGACAAAACCAGAGCTTCTTTTTTCTCCAGCTCTGTCCCAAACCAACCAAGCTTTAAGATCAGAACATTTCAGTTCAGCTTCAGGTGGTTGTTACAGTCACCAATGTACAGGAAGTGAGGTCAGAACCTGATAGTCCTCATAAGGCATGCAGAACCACTTCTTCTGTCTTGGTTCCTCCCAAGGTTTCTTCCTTCTACTTTCAGAGAGTTTTTCCTTGCCACTGTCGCCCTAGGCTTGCTCAGTGTGGGATTGGCCTTTTATGGTCATATAAGATGCTTTGACTTTTGACTTTTTGACTCGTCTTTGTGTTCTTAATGGTTCAGTGCTGGAATTGAGAAAATCTGTTATTCTGCAGTTATTCAACCTGCACAAAGAGAAAGAAAAACTATTAATACTTAATACTTATTAATAACACACACACACACACACACACACACACACAAGTGTAGGGTTGAAATCTAGAGGAAAGTGTTTGTTAACAGTCTGAACTCGAGCTTTGTGGATCTGTTTTATTCAGAAAATGATTTTATGATGTTTATTACTTTATAATCACATCAACACTGTAACTGCTTACTGCTGATTGGATAATCACTCTTTATAAAGAAAATTGTAGGAAGCACTTTACACATCAGAACAGTTTACAGGATTGATCAATGTCTAAGAAATATTCGTAAGAGAATTGTGTACATAATTGTGTACCTGTGGTTTGCAGGTAAGTGTTCTCTGTTAGAGACAGGTTCTAAGGTTCTGAGTATGAACCCGCGGCTAGGCTTGCAATCTGAAGATCAGTTGGTGCCATTATGGTGCCCAGCAATGGATGTAGGTTCCATAAATAATTCCAGAAGAGGTTCCAGACCCCCCCCCCAGCCAAGGTTAAAAATTAGCAGACACAATCCGTAACATTTCTAGATTGCTCAAGGCTGTAGGGTCAGTTCAATTAAAGGGACCTAATCTGTTACTGGCCTTGCTTTTGCTTTTGCTTTTGAAACCTGTGCTGTTATGATTCTAGTTGATGTGTTTGTTGATCGTAGCCTCCTCATTGATCAGCTTAAGCATGTGGAAGGCCTCAAGGGGACGGTATTGGATTGGTTCCAATCCTACCTCAATTATTGGTCGTCTTCACCTTTGTCTCCATCAGTTGTAGAGATGCCAGAAGGATCAATGATTGGTCTGGTCCTGTTTTCCACTTAATTCTCATTCCATTGTTCTGCCGTTTCATTGTTTTAAAGCAGCTTTATAAAGATTAACAGTCCCAAATGAGCAACAGTGAAAATCAAAACTCCCTAAATGTTAGAAATAAGAAACCTAGGGAGGACTAAGACCCAGTAAGGGACCCAAACCCAAACCCTAGATGGTATATGTAAGTATGAAGGTCACTCAGTTCATACGTTTATAGTAAGTAAAATGTAACAAAGTAATAAATACCATAACATTAGTGAGTATCGGTGATAATTATTGTAGTAAACAACACCTGTAGTTTCTTCCATCCTCAGCAGGTACATTTTGGTACCCAGCATGAGGGGGCGCTATTGCCTGTGTAACAGAACGAGGACTGGAACTGATACCAGAAAGTCATGTTTGTACTTAGTGTAGCAGAGACTCTAGCAGCACTGCTATTTCACCATGACCATGACAACCTACACCAGAACATGGCAGATCTCCACACTCCTTTGATGTGACCCTTTGATTCTTTCCCAGTTTCTCACTGGTTCCCATTTGTGAATGTGAGGCTCCGCCTTGCTATATTCATTTAAATCTATTAAAAGCTATAAGAGAATAAAAGAAGGGCTCTGAATACTCTGAGTATCGGGAGTAGGATGCTCCTCCTCTATCTGATGCTCCTCCTATAGCACACCCACACACACACACACACACATTTGAAGCAGGAGCTTCAGTATGAGATCAGACAGTCATGTACGCGCACACACACACACACACACACACACACACACACACACTCTCTCTCTCTTTGAAAGCGGCGGGCAGTTGATGGAGTGAGTGCAGTATGAAGATGAACAGCAGCAGGAACTCCAGTGTGTATTTTGGGAGGGGCGAGGGGAACCTGGTGCACCAGCTCATCACCTCGATGCTCCTCGCTGCTCTTATCCTGTTTGCGATTTTGGGAAATGCGTGCGTAATCACGGCCATCGCTTTGGAACGATCTCTGCAGAGCGTTCCCAATTATTTGATTGGCTCTTTGGCGGTCACGGACCTCATGGTGTCGGTTCTGGTGCTGCCCGTGGCCGCTCTCTATCAGGTCTTGGACAAGTGGACGCTCGGTCAGGAGGTGTGTGACCTGTTTATTTCTCTGGACGTTCTGTGCTGCACGTCGTCCATCCTGCACCTCTGTGCCATCGCTCTGGACCGTTACTGGACCATCACCGATCCCATCAACTACGTGAACAAGCGGACGCCCAAACGGGCCGCCGCTCTCATCAGCCTCACCTGGGTCATCGGCTTCTCCATCTCCATACCTCCCATGTTGGGGTGGCGCACGGTCGAGGATCGATCCGACCCCAGCGCCTGCTCCATCAGCCAGGACCCGGTCTATACCGTGTACTCCACATTCGGTGCCTTTTACCTTCCGCTCGTCATCATGCTCGTTCTGTACAGTCGCATTTTCAGAGCCGCCCGGTTCCGTATCCGGAAAAATGCAGGAAAGTGGAGGAGGAACCCCGTCAGGATCCCGGACCACCCCGAAATTTGCATCAGCATCAACGGGGCACCAAGGGCTGACATGGCTACGGGGGAAACGAAAGACTCCAAAGCTCTCGAGCTGCCGCTCATGAGGACCTTACGTTCCGACAGGAGGAGGGTCATAGTGAAGAGGAAAGTGGCGCTGGGCCGAGAACGCAGGGCTGTAAAGACATTGGGCATCATCATGGGCACCTTCATCCTGTGCTGGCTACCCTTTTTCACCGTGGCGCTGGTCCTGCCCTTCTGCAAGTCGCGTTGTTTG
This sequence comes from Parotocinclus cabessadecuia, assembly GCA_036873895.1. Lineage (NCBI taxonomy): Eukaryota > Metazoa > Chordata > Actinopteri > Siluriformes > Loricariidae > Parotocinclus > Parotocinclus cabessadecuia. The sequence continues at coordinate 7,584,315 of JAYJMA010000002.1, forward strand.
ATGCCCGATTGGCTCGGAGACGTCATTAACTGGCTGGGTTACTCCAACTCGCTCCTGAACCCGGTCATCTACGCCTACTTCAACAAGGACTTCCAGAATGCCTTCAAAAAGATCCTCAAGTGCAAATGTGTCACTCGGTGAAGTGACGATGTGTTACTGTCCCATGTTCTTTATTATTTTTAACTTGGACCTGGTGGTAGAAATTGTGGGTAAGAATGTGTTTTAAGGTTCTACACTCTGTAGTGAATATTTTTTTAAACTATGTCCAAAAGTATGGGGACGAATTTTCTAATTCCTGTATTGAGTAGGAACACAAACATCATCAGTACAGAAAATAATTCTCAACGTGGTCATCAACAATGAACAAGAACCTAACATCATCTACACCATCACTACCAAAACCAACATCAGTACCAAAACATCATCTATAGCATTAGCATAGAGTTATACTACATCAACATCAGTACCAGAACATCATCTATAGCATTAGCATAGAGTTATACTACATCAACATCAGTACCAGAACAATAAATGCAATCAGAATCAACATCAGAACAAAAGTAATAACATGAACCAAACCAAGAGCTAAAATAAGAACCAGAACCAGAACACTGACCATGACAATATACTGAACGATACTCACAACCGAGACCAGAGCAGGAACAGAAACCAATGTTAGGAACATAAATCCAAAACCAGAACCAAAAAAGGACTAACGGACTAAACCCAAACAGGATCCTGGATCAGGTTTCCATATCCAAACAGAAAACCATAAGATCATGAACAATAGTAATAATCCTCTGTAGTGGTGTAAAGCATTAACATTGGACTCTGGAGCAGTGAACACACAATGTCAGAGCCTGCATGGGAACCTGGAACCAACGACAAAGGTCCAGTTTAAAGGTACGGCTTCAGATTAGTGGGGTACTGAACTGGAACCAGAACATCAGGACAGCACCATCACCAGTAATAAATACTGAACCAGTTAATGGCCGTTACGTCATTAGGGTGGAACCGTCGGAGTAATAAAGCCAGGCTGCAGGAACCGATGGAACAGTGGAACCATAAAGCAGCTCCTGATTCATAGACCTGAGGACGGGAAGCATCTCTATAAATTCAGTTTATAGGGATTTAGAGGTGAGACGTGGAACATGAGGGACATGAACACACACACACACACACACACACACACACACACACACACAATGTTATAAATTATAGATGAAACTCCAGTGAGTTCCCTTTGAGAAAGTTAAAGATTTGAAATGTTTTAATTAAATGAATCACTTCTGATGTAACAGGGGACGGATAAGGGGCGGGGCTTTGTATAGGACTGTGTAGCCAAAATGTGCTGACTGTAAGTTAAGGACGAAACCCAGAGCTCAGGATTGAACCTAGAACCTGGGTGGAAGCCTGATCCTCCGGAACCTGCATGAGAATCTCATATAAAGAAACATCTGTTTCCTGATATTCCCTAACCATAGGAGCTCAATGCCCTGCCCTGCCCCGCCCCCTTCTGCTGTCACCTATAGGACCCCCCACTGTGGCAGGACCAGCGAGGGGCTCAGTACCACAGACTTAGCTCGTTGACTAATGTACTAATACATTGATGCTGTTGGGAGGATGATCCCCATATGCCATCCCCTCCCTCAGCCAGTTAGTGTTTGTTCTGATAGAGCTCTCAGAAGCTCCCTGGACGTTAATGGCTGTTAGAAATGCATGAGAGAGACTTTTCTGAACGTTTCCTCGGCGCCAAATGACGACGAGTCTCCAACATCCATCACGGATTCACCCAAGCGTACAGAGAGCAATTATCCTGGCCCACGTCCCCTCAGTCCGGACCCTCGTCCAGTCACCTCTTTAGTTTATGCAGATATATGTGCTCTCTCATTATTCCACCCTCCCGAATAATCCCGGCCCCTAATCCGTCCCCCAATCAGTCCGATAGCGGCTCTGAATCCCGGTCCTGTCTCATTTATATTCATGTATTCCTCTCTCCACCTGAAACCTCGTTCCCTTTCATTCTGTCTTCGTCCCTTCCTTCCTTTTTCTGCCCACAGAGACCGGAGCTCCTGAGAGAGACTGTGACGAGGCGGGATTTTTAGTTTAGTTTTTTAAAAGTCTGATCTTTGGAGGCTCGCTAAAAGACACCCCACGTGGCACAAGACGGGGTCTCAGGAGGACTTCTGGAGATAGCACCCACCTGGGTGGAACCCATTGTTCCTCAGAAAGGCGTCACTCAGAGACTCGGCTGAACTTTAACCGATACGTTCTGACCCAGAAACCTAAAAGCATTGGGGAATCTCCAGATTCTCCCCATCTTTACCGAAACACCTCAAGGGAAGAACAAAAGACCCTCCAACGCCACGACTTTACAGAGGCGGAAAAGGACAGATGGACGATCCATTAAAGCTCAGATTCTCCAGAGCTGTGAGAGAAATCTCAATAAGGTTTAATCGACAGAATGCTGCTCTTAACCAAAAAATAATAATAAAAAACCCCTAGAGTTACAATTCTGACCTGCTGCATCACAAACTGAACCGGGTCATCAATACCCCCAAAAAACCAACCAACCAAACACTGTTGCCCTCCCACCGTTAAGCTCCCCAACTTTAAGATCTTTTAATCCCGTTCAGATAGAATTAATTCCTTAATCTTAATCACTCATGTTCGCTATCCTCTTGATCTCTAATTAGCTCAGCCTGTCAGGATTAAAGCTTCTCACAAACTCTAAAAACAATCAAACGAGCTGCAGCACAGGGTGCAAGGGGTGACCCAAATCCCAGAGATTTGCGAAATTTGGAGAAGCTCTTACAGAGCTCTACACTACACCTGGTGGTCACACGGGGTATTACAGACACAGGATAAAAAGAGCAAGAATCAGCCAAACCAAACCGGGCTCACCTGTCTGAAGACTCCGCCCCCACGGTGAAGCAAGGTGGAGGTGGTATCATGATGTGGGAAACAAAGGGAATCTATTCTACATGTAATGTTTATAGTATTAACATATAACGATAACGATAAAACAACAATACGATTTTTTCTTTATCATTTCAGGAAACAAAAATATTTGGCTGTGAATGAACCGAAACAAACAAAGACGCTTTTACTTTTATAAAAGGCGTTTTCATTTTAATATTTTCCTTTTCATGATGTTCTTTATAAAGGAGGGAAAAAGTCACTAAAGCAATC
>JAYJMA010000002.1:7590508-7602419 GCA_036873895.1 Parotocinclus cabessadecuia
AGTAGTGTAATCCGAGTAGTGTGTAAACCGAAAGCATATAGATATACAAAAGAAGCACTTGGTTTCATTTGATTAAACAAGATAATTGAAAAGCAAACGAAAAGTCATTGAAGGTTGTTCAATTACACAAATGAGATGCAAACTGGGTGTGTGGTCACCCAAGACTATCAAAACTATCAATGACAGCGATGGAGCATGGACAGGATCAGATTGTCCAGCACTTCTTATGGGATCCTCTCTGTTTTCATTTTTAAATACCCCCTAATTTTTGGTGAGCAGTGTAGTTGTTTTCCCATTGTACTTGAGGAACAGATTGTGGCAGATTCAGCAGGATGCCAAGTTGACCCTTCTATAACCTGAGGAAGCTTGATCAGGAATGGTCTTCTTAATAGATGAAGGGTAACAGCCAAGAAACCATTTTTCAGACGAGGAAAAGAGTGAAAATGCCTAAGTGTGCTAAAGCCCACAAAGACTAGAATGAAGATCAGTTGAAAAGAAGATTATGGAGCGGCAATTCCAAGTGTGAAACTGGTGGGTCTAATGTTCAGCAATACGTAGGACAATATATGGTCTTTATACCATAAACAAAAACATCTCTAAAAACAACCAATCAATCTAAATCAATCTCTCTTGGTCATGCAAGGAAACAAGGAAAACGGTCAGTGCTGGTTTCGATGAACTCTTTTCTGTTAATCTAACCACAAGCAAGCAACTGCAGTTTAAAAGATGCCACTGGGACTGTCATTACAAGGGATTTTGTGGTTCAGTGAAGCAAAAACAGAGCATTCTGGAAACAAACACTGCTGCTAGGCTTGGTCGCAATACAAGGATGGATTTACAGAAAAGCACCTAAGGAGAAGCCTAACTGCTCACATGCTGTTATAGAGAAGTTGGACAGATGTCAAATGATTTGTAAGGGGTTTGCATTTGTGTTCACGGAGTAACATTTTTGCTCTGGATAACAGTGTCTGTCACATGACTAAACATGAATGCAAAAGTGAGTGAATTTGTCATTTTGTCAGTGAGAGAATAAAAAAAAAAAAAAAAAAAAAAAAAACTTCATTCAAGTTCAAACTCCCATTTCTCATAAATGTTTACCAATTTTTTCCCTTTTTCCACCGAGCCTGTATATATATTTACACCTCACAAAATGTATGAAATATTCCCTATTTATTGTGAGCAGTGTATTTTACGGAATCTGGCGTGATAATGCAATGTCTTCTTTCAAAGAGGATGTGGACTGTTTTTCTTGAAGAACAGACAGAGGCTCCACCGTAGGTCAGTATCTGCACGTCAGAGTTTGAACTTTTTCCCCGTTTCCGTGGAAACGTGTTACCTCTTGTTGAGGGAGTGCAGATGATGCCCAACCCAAGCTGTTGAAGCTTAGAATATAAAAGGAGGGCAAGGTGACTCATACTTATCAAAGCTGAGAGATTGAGGTCGTTGAAATGAAATGTAAAGAATTTCAGTTTGACTTTAGAGCATCGTGCGCTCTTTGTTTGCAATACTCACGCTGAGAGTATCCTGGATGCTGCTGGTTGCTTGCACTGCTCCCAAACGAGGACTGAAAATTGTGGATTGTTTCCTGCAGGATCTGCCTTTCTCTTCCCTGATTGAACAATGGCTTATTATAACAAAACCATTAGCGCAATAGTAGCTATAAGCAGACAAATCCAAAGCAAAAATAAGACCTTTCCAGCGTTAAGCTCAGAGATGGCTGCTAGGATCTGTTGTCTGGGTCCATCCGTTTTAATCCCGAGCTCCTGCAGATCTCGATCGGTCAGAGTCAAAAAGGCCTCCATGTCTACCTACGATTAAACAGGAGTGTCACTCGGAGCAATGAACAAACACGTATTTGGAAATATTTGGGAATGGATGTTCATTTGTCAGAGATGTGACAGCATGTGCAGGTATGTGCCGTTTAATGATGGGCTGTCTTTTAACTCCGGATGCTGCAGCCTTAAACAGAAAAATTACAACAAGCAGAATTCCTCTCTCATTGTGACCCATATTAGCATGCTCTGATCATCCCATCCAAATGTACAGCTGCATAATTCCACTGGCAAACAACTGCTTGCATTGGAGGAAAAAGTTTTTGAACCCTGTCTATACCCATGCCTACCATAGGTCTTTAAGGGTGTGAAAATATGACACATTTTTATATAGATATTTTTTTTTTTTTATAATCGATGGAGATTGATTACATTACATGAGCAAGGGAAACAAAACATCCCTATAGTTGATATTTAATATAACGGGTTACGTGATGGTGCAGAGAATAATTCGACTGATTGCAGTACAAGTATGCAGCCATTACGTTTGGTAAAATCGAAAATGTTGACCGAAATTAATATTTACCAGACATAACCACATTCAATTGTCTTTTTTTTTTTTTGTCACTGCGATGTAAATGGTATTTTCACAAGAAAACGCAAATGAAATGCAAATGTGACAGACATACCACTTCAAACAGGTGCCGTAGCCCAAACTGTTACACATGTTTAAAAAAAAAAACTTTCCTGATTCAATAATATGAGTTTTGGAAAAGTAATAATAATGATCCTGTGTAAAGGAAAGCCGTAACACTTAAGAGTAAACATGCACTTATAGACATTAATAGGAACAACACAGAAGATCAGCCAGATGAAACAGAAACTGAACGAGTGAATGTGATCCAGGTTATATATTTATTTCGATTTTACCGAACTTAATGCGGTCGTTAATGGCTGCATACTGCAAATCAGTCTTCTTATTCTTTCCCCATCACGTCACCCCTTATATTAAAAGCATATCCAGCATAGGGATGTTATCTTTCCCTTGCTTATGTAATGTAATTGATGTCTATCGATTACAAAAAATATTTTTTTAAATGTTGTAATATTTTCATACTCTAAAAGACCTATGGTACGTCGTTTAGCAGACGCCCTTATCCAGAGCGACTTAAAATTAATAGATTTACAATCCATTTTGTAACCCATTTTGGCCCACCCCAGACACATCACATTGGTGCTTAAAATTGGTGAGTCCTTTAGAATTTTTTCATATTTCTGCATTAAAAAATTCTGCTAAAAACTAGAAACTTTACAAGACTGAAATCATGTTTACAATAAGATGAAAATTGACTTCTTAAGCTTCTGAGATGGACATACCATCATTGGCTATTCTGTTTGGACGTAGGAAATTCATTTATACCGTGTTTAGATAGATGGCAGCAAAAGGTGAATTTTAAGGGGCGGCTTTTAGCACTCCTCCATAGGGACGTTTTTTAAAACATCTGGCGAACTGGATTCATTTTCTGTGCTCAAAACATGGTAAAAGTAACCTTTTAGTTGCAATATCGTAGCTTAAATGCTTCAATCAACAGAGCTGTCTCAAGTTTGAGTTGGGCACCATGTTGCTTTTAAAGAACAGTGATCTATCAGGCTCTCTTCTTGAAATACTTCTGTGGAAGTATAACTTGGTACAAACAAACAAAAAATTCCTCATAACTTGCAGGGAAAAAAGTTGTTGATGCTCATGAGGCTGGAAAAGGATAACAAAGTCACAAAGAAAATGAGGGTAACTTCTAAGCAATTAAGGGCCTCTGTCACATTGTCTAATGTTCATTTTCGTGAGTCCAACATCCCGAGTGGTGTGCAAGGTTCGCAAGAAGAAAAAGAGAAAAAAAACATTGCTGTCCAATATGTGGCAAATGGGCAACCAACAAGGCTATGGAAAAAAAAAATTTTTTTTTTTGGATGGATGAGACCGAAATCCCAAATCTTTGGTTGAAATGAGAAGTATTTGTCTGGAGAAAAAAACAATGCATTCCAGCAAAATGCAAAAAAGAATCCCTTTGAAACACAGAGGTGGTAGTAACATCGTGGTTTCTGCCTGTTATGCTGTTATATGGGCGAGGACGACTTGCCCCCGTGGATGGAACAATGAATTCAACAACTCTGAAGCATGAATGTCAGGATATCTGTCTATGAACTGAATTTTAAGAAACTGTGGATCAACTAACCTAAGCACATGGTCCATGGTCAAAACATGGTTACAGAAGAATAAAGATAATGTATTGGAATGGCCAAGTTAAAGTCCTGACCTTAATCCAACAGAAATGCCATGGAAGACGTTCACGTGAAGAAACGTTTCGTTTCAGTTACTGCTGAACAAGAGGGTCACACCAGACACTGAGCCTTACGGTTCACATACTTTTGCTACTATATACTATAGATATATACAAATGATGGTTGACTTTCAAGCATCACTGTCAAAAGCTTGCCACTATTGAAATCCGATGCCAATACCTCCTGTTCTTCAAAGATTGGTTGATATCTTTCCAGGGAAAGTTTCCTCAGTATCACCGAGAGCTCATCTGTAGAAACACGAATACATGGCTACTGAAAACGGCAAAACACTGAATGGCAAAGAACATCACAGATATTAGAAAGCCCATATAAGGGCTCATGTTCCCAACAGAAAAACATCCTATTTTTACTGCCAAATCCTGAGAAAATGGTCACTATGCTGGGTGACGTGAGCCACAAGTAGCACTAAACAACCACCATCCTGAAACCTCTCATCCGTTTGAAACAAACCAAGTATGATATTTCTCTTTACTAACCCTCATCGGTGATGGTGCCACTGCTGGAGCCACCACTACTTTTCGACCGTGGCTGGGAGGACCCAGAAGAGACGGTTTCCCCGGTGACAGGTTTAGGAGTTGGCGACGGAGAAGGGGTCACGGTGGTGGATGTGCTATTTGATGTGGATGAGTTGCCAGACTGTGGCCTCTTCTTCAGATCCAACTTCTGTCATAAACCAGGGTGCATGGTACACATTTCAATGCAATAGAAGCATCAAATATGTGTTTAGAACTTCCATGGAAGGACAATGTCAGGTCGCGTTTACCGTGAATACATTAAGTGTACCTGTCTGGAGTGCAGGTCACTAGCGACCAGGATGGGGTTGCTTTGGATGTTGGGTGGGATCATATCAGGCACTGGTGGCAGGGGTGTGGAGGCAGGGGTGCAGGCCTCTGGGGCTGTGGCTTTGGCATCGAGGAGGCCTGCAGTCCTCTTTCTTTGGGCAGCAATTTGTGATAATACACTGTCAGCTGCACTTCCTCCTGGGGAGAGGTTTTAAAAGTGCGTTGATATGACAGACTGTGTTTTACCCTTAACTTTAACTATCATTGATGTAAAGCCACTCAAAACGTCATTAGAAACACGAGGAACGTACAAAATAAATGTGGACAGAACATTACATTAGAACAAAACATTAGGACCGCCTGCTCTGTAACAGTTGAGAACTGACATAGACAAGCCAGAGCAGCGGACGAACTTTTCTGAGGCAGAGGTGACGCAGAGGTTACTGTCAAAGGTTCAAATCCTCTCCTAAGCTGCCACTGTTAGGTCATTAGATAAAACCCGGAACCCACAACTGCTTGGATTGTAAAGCTGTATCAGTTATAAGTCGCTCTGAATGACAGGATCTGCTAAATGAATAAATGTCATGAGCTTATATTTTTCTCCACAATTAATTGTTGTACTCTTAAGGTATTGGGTATTCATATAATCATATAATCTTCTTCGAATATCCTTCCACCGTTTCGAATAATGTTTTAGCTCATCACTGGTAAACAACACTAATTGTTGAAGCTTTGTAGGTGGAATTCTTTCCTGTTCTTGCTTGCTGTACAGCTTCAGTTGCTCAACAGTCCGGGGTCTCTGTTGTCGCATTTTGTGCTTCATAATGCGCCACACATTTAGAATGGGAGACAGGTCTGGACTGCAGGTAGGACAGTCCAGTACCTGCACTCTTTTACTAAGAAGCCACGCTGTTGAATCATGTTTATTAACAAATGTTCTCAAATCATACCTGAGCGATTATGCAAGTCTGACGCATGTCTGGTGACACCTCCTAGTCCATTGGATCCTCCTGATGAGTGAGGTGAGTTATAGTTTCCGGAATTAGACGGCGAGGAGGAAGAAACCTTACTAATGCCAGGAAATTTCATGGACCTGCTCACAACTCGACTTATGGATGTCTAAAACAGAAAGCATGGAAATCAGGAAATGAACAAAACTACTTAGGCATGCATCATTTGCTAGAAGATGCTTGAAAGTTTGCGAACTGTTTAGGGCTTTCTATAAATGACCTAAAAAATACAGATATTTCTAAAAGGTTAACAAAGCTTTTACCATTGTAACAGTCTGGACACCACATTCAAATGAAAACTGTACTCTAAAATTTGAATTTCTATTTTTCTCCAGGTAAGCAATACATAATATAATGCTTTCCTATAGATGCTGGACATCCAGGCAGCATCACCAATGGACTAATCATTTAGTTTTTCACTTTCAATATCCAGTTCGATAAATAATGTCATACATTCAACACCACTATAAAAATAGGGTGTGTTTGCAGACTTTTGTCCTAATTTGAGATTTAGAGACTGTGCATCAAGGCTCATAACTTATATTTAATTATTTAGTCATAAATCAAATTGCTTTGATTGTAACACTGTATAAATTAAGTTACTAATGGCAAAATCTAAATGTTTTCGTCAGTTTTCACCCAAATCCATATTCAGTTCCCCTGCTGATCTTGCCACACTGCATACAAATCCCTAGAGGAATGAGGTGGATCATAAGCCAGGAGGTTCCTCCATACAACAAGCAGCTGCCAGCTACTTTTATTTAATGTCAGACAGTGGTCTTTGGTGACAAGAGCATGCCCACATAGTAGAACCAGTGGCTAGAGCATGCCCACATAGTAGAACCCGTGGCTAGAGCATGCCCACATGGTAGAACCAGTGGCTAGAGCATGCCCACATAGTAGAACCAGTGGCTAGAGCATGCCCACATGGTAGAACCAGTGGCGAGAGCATGCCCACATGGTAGAACCAGTGGCTAAAGCATGCCCACGTAGTAGAACCAGTGGCTAGAGCATGCCCACATAGTAGAACCAGTGGCTAGAGCATGCCCACATAGTAGAACCAGTGGGAACTGGTGTTTCTTCTCATTTTATTAAATTAAGAAAATGTACTGTGTTGCATTGGTTACCCTTTAGAAATCGTAAGAAAACCAAATAGTGAAATATCATGAATGGAATCAAAGCATGAGCGAAGCATATTGTTACACCCCTAAGTAAGATATGAGAAGTCAGAGTTAAGGTTACTTACTATATCAGAGTTCCCGCTGCTGTTAAAGTTGCCTTTGCTTGGTCTCTGAGGCATAGCCAGACGTGGCTGATCTGTGGTCTTTCCTCCCTCTTTTAAAACCCGCGAGCGATTGGAGTTCCATGACTCAAAGTTGGATGGAGGCAGGAACGGTGGGATAACGGCCTTAAGCTTGTCACTGGGCAAGCGAGTCAGAGGTGCACCATTTCTCAACTAGACGGGGAGATAATTACACTTAGTGCAAGAAAACCTTTCTAATGCCTTATAACGTTCTAAAATGAAACGTACCATTGTGGTAATGAGGAAGTCATCCTTCTCACTGTTGTTTCTGCTAAGACCTGCTAAGAAACGCCACAATGGTCTTACATTCTTCATAAATTCTGCGTGTTCTATGACAGCTTTAGGAAGTAGGCGTCGCTCGAACGCAGATCTGCCTTAATCCAGTAATCTAATGGGACAATTATTACACATTTGTAGCACTACCTTTCATTCTACCCCAAGACAAGTTAGAAGGAACCCGGAATCTTCTTCAGCATAACCTCTAAAAGACTTAGGACAGCTGCAGCAAAGCAATTCAGTCAATAAACATTAACAAAAACACAAATACAATCTTACCGCCATCTTTGCTGTTAGCGGTCCATGCCAATGTAATGTCATTCATAATGGTTCCATCAGGGGGAACCGCTGCAGCATTCGCTTCTGAGCTGGCGTTATCTGTTCTGCCTTCCGCCTTCATCGTGACATTCAGCAGAGCTTCTGGGTAATCATGAAACGGTGCTAAGCGATTGTGAGAGAGCCCATGCCTTAGTGTATGAGTAAGCTTCAGCCTGCGAAAGCGATTGGACATCCGGTTCCACCACGACTGAAAAGAGGAGCACCAGACCACAAATGAACTACAATGGAGTCAAAAGAGAAAAACTGCTGGCATCTGCCCAAAACAGTAACAGTAGTACAGCACTACAGGAAGTTCTCCCTATTAATATATGCTCATATGCTACTTTTGGGTGGTGTACCTATTTGCCAGAGATTGTTGACTGCTACAATGCACTCAAAGATATTTTGCCCAGCTGACAGACTTTGAGAGGAGGTGTCAGTCATTGGATTGCTGTTCTGACCCAGTTGATAGGAGGTCTTGAGAGCAGTGGTTCTATAAGGGCCAGACAGGCCACCTGTAAAGAGGATCCTGATCTGCAGAGAAACACGAGCAGCTCCCACAGTTTTGATTCCACCATCCAGACACGGGTGTCACCTTCACTATACACCTCTGTCTCTGCCCGGACCATTTCCAGGCTTGTTTTCACGCCTTAGTTTGCAGTGATGATGTGAACAAGAAACCAGAAATGCCATGAATTGAGACCATATTGTCTGTTGGCAGCGATAAATCCAGGCTCTGTTTGGAACATGCTTGTCCTGTTGTGATTGCTTTGCTTCGGAACGACACACCGCCCAAACTGCTGGTGTGATGATCTGGGGAGCCATCGCCCCTAGTAGTGATACGAGGGGCACTAACAACTCAGCGATCTGTGCAGGACGTTCTGCGGCTACGTGCTGCCTCTCATGGCATGGCTTCCAACTGCTGGGCTTTTTCAGCAGTATAATGCTCACCCACACACAGCAAGCGCTTTTCAGGAATGTCACTGTCAGGTGCAAAATACCTTGGCCTGTCTGGTTGCCAGATTTATTGCTATTAGAGCGTTTATGGGAGCAGTTGGGACACTAGCTTCAGTAAACTATGAGTATGGAGGACCTACACCCCCAGCTAAGGGCAAATGTGACATAAAGGTATATCTAGCAGTCAACAATTTTTCACCAAGCGGTTCATACCCAAATGTACCTAAAAGGCACTTTATAGTGGGAAAGCACTTTTACCCCCTCTTGTGGTAAGATACACTGTCCAATCAGACCAGACGTGTACTGATTGACATACCTGCCTAGGTTGCAGCATTCTGACATTTCTCATTTTGTGTCAGTGAGTATATTTAAGGTTAAGTTAAGTGCTTCCTCAACCTCACTGTAGTGAAAACACAATAGTTGATGAAAACATCTAGAGAGATTATGTTAATTGTTTTCCATCGAAAGTGGTTGAAACCAGTATATAGTATATAGGTAAGTACAGACAGGTGATGTTTTTCTATATAAATGCACACAGTCCCACCTTTAAGCCTCCTTTATCATCTGTTGGTACAGGTATATCTGGAGGTAGGCGTTTTTTGGTCGAGATCTTGTCCCTCTGCTTACTCTTGTCCTTCTCCACCGTCATACACACAGCAGCCAACAGCCTCACCAACTCAGTGTCTTATATATTTGAGAAGAAAGTAAGAGGATGAATAAACATTAAACTTTATATTTATGGCTCTCAACATTATGTTAACAAAGATCATTTTCTTAAAAGTTGTAAATTTACAGTCACTTTTGGACTCTTCAATGACTCGCTGCTCACTATTCCTTATTCTATACATTCTATACAAACCAAAGTCAGCCTGTAGGGAACAAAAGAGATTAGAGAGGTACTGAATCTGGACACTTTACTATAGGCTTTGGCCATCCCATCCCCAAATTCCATCACACAAACACAGTGCGACAGTTGCAGTGTAACAAGATCAGGGTGAAATAATGCAAATAGAGTAGAACCTCGGAATTTCAAAGGTTTTTATTCAACCAGTTCAAACATCAAAAGGGCCTTTCAATTTTTTACCCCAAAATTTGGACAAAATGTCCAATGTGACGTTGAACATGGGTGGCATTCCAGAACCAGAGATTCCACTGAACTCTATATTAAAGATATCAATTTGTAATCAACAAACTTTTCTCTGTCAGAAAAATGTCTCCTCTATCAGAATGATCAATCGAGTGGCTGGTTGGTTGGTTGGTTAATTGGTTGGTTGATTGATTGAGTGGTTGGTCAGTCATTTGGTCGGTTAATTGGTTGGTTGACTGATTGATTGGTTGGCTGGTTGGTTGGTTGGTTGATTGGGTGACTGGTCAGTCATTTGGTCGGTTAATTGGTTGGTTGACTTATTGATTGGTTGACTGGTTGGTTGGTTGGTTGGTTGGTTGACTGATTGATTGGTTGGTTGGTTGGTTGATTGGCTGGTTGGTTATTTGATTAAAGCTTATTACCGTTCGAGCGTAGATATATGGCTACACATATGGCATCAACATATGTAAGATATGAAATCTTAGTTAGTTGGAATAGTTGGAAATTTGTCGATCAATTTAATCACCAAATTATGTGTTTAATATTTAAGATAATCTTAAAATTTCAGGATCTTCCTTGACATCTTTCATATTATTTGTACTTATTTACAGCAGGGCATTCTATCAGGATATGCTTTTTTGTTAATTATGTGTGTATTCACATGCCACTTTATTAGTAACACCTTTCCAGTACTGAGTTGGACCAAATGAAGTCTTTAGAACTGCCCTAATTATTCATAGCATAGATAAACCAAGGTGCTGGAAACGTTCCTCAGACATTTTGGTCCATAATGACCTGATAGCATCACTGAGTTGCTTAAGATTTCTAGATTTCCCAAAGTGACTGTGGAACCATTCGAATACAGGGAATTCATTGTCATGTTCAGAAATAGTCTGATATGATCTAAGCTTTGTAACTTGTCACAAAGTGAGCAGAGAAAATATCATCCACACTGAACTGTTGATACAAGACGTTATTTATGTCAAATCCAAAGCCTGTGTGAATTGTCATCTCAGTTGTTTGTTCTAGGCCGACAGAAGTGGCCTTCCACTGCTGTAGCCCATCTGCTTTAGGGTTTGATGTTGTGTGTATTCTGGGATGCTCTTCTGCATACCTTAGATATAAAGAGTGATGATTTACTGTTTGCTTTTCTAGAGTCTGATCAATCCGTCTCCTCTGACTTTTGGCATCAACAAGGCACAGATAACTGCTGTCACTGCATTCCTGCTGTTTTTTTTAACCTTTCTCTGTAAATCTTGGAAATGTGCAAACTTGGAAACAACTTGGAAAAGTTGTGAGTAAAAATCCCACTAGATCATCCGTTTCTGAAATACCGTCTGGCACCAACAACCATGCCATGATCAAAGTCACTTAAATCAACTTTCAGGCCTTTTCTGATGCTCAGTTTCAACTTCAGCAGCTCATCTTGACCATATTTACATACCTATAAATGCACTGAGGCTCGTCCATGTGTTGTAACAGGCGTACCTACTAATGTGGCCGGCGAGTGTGTATATATATTTTTCATTTTGAAAAATGAATAAAAACTTGCAATCAAACGACATTCATTTTAAAAATGGATACCTGGGTCGTTTAACAGCATGACGAGGTCAAAGGCTGTGTATCCATTCTTGGCTCGTAGATTGACATCGGCTCGTTGATTCAGCAGGTACTTCACCACATCCTTATTTCTGAGAGGAAACACAGCTGTCATAGCAACAATAGGGCTTTTGAGCAACCTAGTAAAACAAAACCACTCATTCTGTTAAAACTTTGCATCATTTCGACACCTAGAGGTCAAACAGTACAAGTACAAGCTTCGTTCGGACTGTGCCAGCGGAGCCACAAAATGAATGACGTTTATACAGACAGTCAATTCTGGGTAATCGGACCACACGTGATCGATTTGGTCCTAATAATCGAACATGCCCTATGTTACAGGACGGGTCGTGCTATAATTAATGTAACATGTTAAATGTTTATTAAAGCTTTATTGTACGATTTACACGTATAGCGAACGTACAAACAAGAACTACTGTTGCTTACCG
>JAYJMA010000002.1:7615272-7634726 GCA_036873895.1 Parotocinclus cabessadecuia
AATAATGAAAAAAAAAAAAAAAAAAAAAAAAAAAAAAAAAAGATATATATATATATACTGTAATTACTTGTATGATCTGAGTGACAGGGCTGCCAGCTTTGCCAGTGACTGCAGAAGTCTGTACTGGTTTGGTCTGAACCATGGTCATCACTTTGCCCAGGCTTGTGATCTAAAGAGAATAAACAAAGAAACCAAACATGATCACTATAAGTTCACAAATATGATCAGCCCAAGTTACTTCAGATTTCCTGCTACACAAAGATGGATTTATTTATTTTTTACCATTAATAACTGTATCTAGACCAAGCTAAAGCAAATGGAGTATCCCCAAAATTAAAGTTAAAAGTCCCCAAGTTAATTTAAGGCTGTCTTTGTGACCCATAATAGAAGATCAGAAACAAATAATCAATCCTTAATCAGTTAAATCTCAACTACACGATTTTGTGGTAACTGCAAATTGTGTGTATTTGACAAATTCAGTAAAATCACAAACAAATCACAGCATAAACAATGTATTTACTACTCAAAACTGCAGGTGATTAGCAATATGATACCTTAATACCAAATATTCATCTTCATAAATACTTTTACGAATTTAAGACAACAACTCAAGCATTACTTGGCATGCATTGAACCACAGTTACACCAGACTCCATTTGACGGAATCCACTATCCTGGATACTTACTTACTTACTACAGTAAGGAGAAAAGCCCCAAAAAAGAAATATCCTCACATATAAATCTTTAGACAACCAAATTAAAAAATTTTTTTTTAAAAGTCCTGTCAAAAGAAAAAACAAACAAAATCAAAGTTTGACCCCTCACCAGAGTTCCGCCGCTGCCCATAGTCAGCGGGCTCTTGACAAGCGTGATAGTTTTGGTGACTCCTCCGACCACTGTGGTGACCACCTGGGCCTGCTGAGCTACTGTTACAGTCCCCGATTTGTGCACAGTGATGATGGGGCGTGTCGGCGTGTTGGGTGTAGAGATGGTCGATGCCTGGGCAGCAGCTGTCTTTAGCATTCGGGTGGCTGGGTTACTAACCTAACAGAGAAGAAAGCAGAAAACTGATTAAACACTGAATCACTAAAGTAAACTCTTTAAACGGTCATATCTGGGCCTCAGCATTTAAATGAAACGTGTGTGTTTGGCGAGCTAGTACTGTAGAATCGGTTTTTTTTTAACAGTGGTATAACATCCATCTATCCATATCCATACCTACTCTCACACAAATCGTTTTTGTGAGCAGTGTGTATATAAGAATACTATAATGCACAACATGTACATTACTATACAAAGTTTGAAGAGAGTCTAATGCTACAGGATTACTACTATAATTAGGCAAGTCTGGGCCAAGAGTACAGATGTAAGTGTAAATGGCTCTCACCGTCACTGGCGAGGCTACTTTTACTGTAGCTGGCAGAGCTGTGGAGCCTGGAGCGACAGCCATATTTTTAACTAAGGTGGCCCCTGCTGGAACATTCAGCACCGTGGCTCCAGAGGAAGGAGGGATTTTCTGGGTGGCAGCTGCAGCCGCGGCCAAAGCTGCCATACCGCTCATCTGAGGGCTGCTGCCGATTGGCTAGAGAGAGGAGGACATTGCATGTGCGTCAAAAATTGCGTCATTCCATGTGCGTCAAAACATGCACCAATATTACATCACTGACCGTTCCCTGAGCACTCTGTGCAGGGACAACCATACGGACTCCGGCAGGAAGTGAGGTCACTGTGACCGGGGATTTCCCCACTTGATTGGCCTGGCGCACAGTGACAATGGAGGTCCCAGGAGCGGACTGGGGTGCGGCAACTTTCAGAATGGCTGCAAGAGAGAGCATAGCTTAAGCATGACTGTTTAACCAAGTAATGGCTTGAACTTGAACAACGAACTTTAAGAAAAGAAGCGCTTTACAATCATCGCACTCCTGGATTCACAAAGACGGCACTCCACAACTGCCAAGCACTATGAACGCAGCCTTACCAGGACCACGGGGTGAGGCTGCAGCGAGGGGGCTCCCAGGCATTGAGATGGTCGGCGAGGGCACTTGGGGTACGAGTGTGACCCCTGTTGTTGGCATGCTTTGCGTGGCAGGTGCAGCAGCGGCAGGGGCGGGGCTCTTGGGCGAGTTGCTGGGCAGAGAGGAGGTGGGAGTGACGCTGGGGGAGGAGGCCGCTGTTGCTGCGGGGATGTCGTATTTCTGCAGCTGCAGTAGGTAGGTATCGGCCGTGGGCACGGCACCCCAGCTGACCTCCAGAGAGTTGGTGTTGGCACGGACTAGCTGCACACGAGAAGGGGCTTGGGGACGATCTGTAGCAAACAGTTCAGAAATTCAAATGATTCATATTAACACTTCAAACAAAAGTACATCATAAATGTAGCCAATACACGCTTTTGAAATTAGAAACAATTCCCTTTTATGTTTAAATAACACAACAGCTAATGTTTTCTACCATTCAAATAAGACTTTATCTTTACTCTGATGCACTCACCCGTCTCCAGATACCAGAGGTCTTTGCAGCACACTTGGTTGTTCCAGGCTTTGCGGTAACCATCTCTGCCACTCCACACATATAGCCGGGAGTTGATAGCTACAGAGCAATGGCCTGCCCTGGCTCTCGGGATGTTGTCTTCCAGAAGGTCCATTATAATGGTCTCCCATGACATTGTGTCTAATTTACAGAAAGATCAGGGAAATAAATAATTAGAACAGCACTAAAGAGGCTTTCCTAAACCGGCCAACAGTACAACAGTACTGCAGGACACCATGCGATACAGTATTAATAAATCATGACATTTTAAGATGATGACATTTATGTGAACAAATGTCTCTTTCACAAACTTGATTGACCAACTTAAAGTAACACTAGAGAAGGTCAAAAGGCAGCAGTATTCAGGCAAGGATGGTCTTATGGTCTAACAACACTGTCTCTAGATGGTGTCAAATAGATTAGTTACATGTTTTCAGTTATGTCATTTAGCAGACGCCCTTATCCAGAGCGACTTGTGAGTTAAGGGTTTTGCTCAGGGACCAAACTGTGGCAGAGGTAGGATTTGAACCCTAGACCTTCTGGTCCATAGACCAGCATTTTAACCATTAGACTTTACATGGGCTTTAACAGGCCAATTAATGTCTTCATATCTTTAATCAAATTGCCAATTGCACTGAAAGGACATTATTCTAATAAATCATATTCCATTAATGCACACACCAAACCACGTCCCAACTGACTGCTATTGCAGTCATAACATTGGTATTCCTGTTTAAGTAAGGAAGTTTTAAAGCCTTTTTGCGTAGACATTCAATGAGATAGGTTTGATATTTGGATTGTTATATTTTTTTTCCCATGAAACATATGACCACTGTCATTTGTATGCAGTAAGGTTTTTTGTTCCACACCCACAGTAACAAAATATATATCTGCAAGCATACACTGTATGTTATCCAAAAACTGTATGGCAGTATAAAAAAATGTCAATAATGTCACACCCTAGTTACAGTAAAGTATGCATGCATTATTTGATGATTAGACTGGATTCCACAAAGTATTCCAAAAACCTAAAGGGTAAACCTACAAACAATGTATGGCGCTTGTATTTAACCACCAACATAAAATAACAGCCTGGTTATTAGGTGAGGAAAAAAGCTAAGCCCTATTAACGAAATCTTAATTTTTATGTTGGCAGATTTGCTCATATTTAAGACTGAACTGTAAAAGATAATTTTTTGGGTTTTTTTACACACATATTTAATGCTGATATTTTCTCTCATCTGCAAAGCCCAGAATTTAATTGGTTTAGTCAAATCCAAATAAAGCTCTCATGAACAACACAAAAAGAGTAGAGAACACTGATATTCTACAAAATTGGTTCATTGTACTTCCTGCAATTTTTTTTTTGTACCGGTACCTACATTTCTGGGTTCATTATGTACAACCCTCTTTGTTTGGTCTTGATTGTGCTGTACTGTGAATACTGCTACTGGCTGCTCATATCTGTCACATTTTGTTTACTGCTATATTATCGAAAGGTATTGAAAACAAATGCTCTCTTGGTATAAGCAACAGTATCGGAAACCTTTATGACAGCCCTATTAATGATAGCTGTAACTGTTTTAAGACCCACCGAGATTTAGGCATGCCAGTGAATTTGTGCACTTCCATTCTTTCTCATGTGTAGCCACCTTCACATCATCCATCACCAAGGGCACCCACCCACCAAACACAAACATCCTGAAACAGATAAGGTGTGCAAGTTAGGCAAAGCTGCTGTTTAAAATGCACTGATACCTGGTTATAGAAACAATATACAAAAAGCAAAAACTTAGTTCAATCTTAATGTCTCACTGCAATACAAGATCCCGTGTTATAAAAGCATAATGAAACTCACTTGTTGTTTATGGTGGTGGCGGAGTGAAGGCTGCGGGGCAGGGGTGCTGCGCCACTGATGGATGGCTTGTGCCAGGTCAGTGTGTCTGTAGGGCAAAATGTTTGTTTATGAACTATTCAACATGCACCACATAATTATGTAAAACCATAGCTCTTTCAGCAGGTCAGCATTGTACGCACATAACGCACATAACACATAAATTTTGACACAAAGGTCCTCCAAATTTCACAATTAAACTACTACATACATATCGAAAACAGCCTGAATTTAAATCGCACTTGGTAATTACGGGACATTTCCCTTGGTCCTTAACGGGTTAAGTGTAACACTTAATAAAATGGAGAAAGGTTCAGGCTGGGCCTGAGAGAAGATAGTGAACAAACAGATTAGAGAATTAAACCAGTGTCTTTACAACAGCATGGATGTTTTGTTTATATTGGAGAATGCCAGGACAATCACAAATGACCATGGCAAGGCGCACGCAAGTGCCCGCATCTTGCTCACAACTCAAGCTGCTTGGCTTTTTACAATAATTCTATATTCTTAGAATACGTAAATAACGGCAGCACTTTACCACAACCTTGCTTGAGAGTCACCAACCATCCAAGTTGCTCATCAATTTAAAAAAAAGTCATTAATACAGAAGAATAAAAATTAATGGGTGAATGGGTCAGGGGTGTGAGAGTGTCTGGGGGACACATTCATTAAATTAACTTTAGAACTGTATTTACTATACTATGGGCACATTATTTTAAATCACATAAAAAGAGAATGGAAATTAAAATGCAGAAATGAAATTTCTGTTTTCCTTCGTTTTCCTGAGCCAGTAAGTGCAGATACTTTCAGGTTGGTGCAGTAGGAAACTAATCCCAGAAGCCTTTTGGTTTTTGCTGTGTGTACAGTAGAAACTTAAACTACATACAGTTTGTGCATCCTGAATAACGTAAAAAGAGCATTTTTAAAACTCAGATGATTTAACTCTCCATTTTCCAAATAGCTCGTTAAACACAACAGGGTGATCGTTTAGCTCCATCTCACCTATGTCTAGCGTCCAGAGGTCCCCGAGGCGACAGCCGCTCATGCCTCCGTAGATAATAAGGCGAGACTTCTTCGAGGTTTTCTCTGTGTAGACCACAGCCGTGTGGCTCTCGCGAGGAGGAGGCAGCACGCCGTATGTGATCGGGATGTCCCAGCCTGCCACGTTGGCACTGGGACGCAGCTCGAGTGTGTACAGGTCATTCAGATATCTGCATGTGGAAAAGAATCCTGATGGTTTAACAGACTCGAGTTCATCGGACAGTGTGAACAGGTGCAAAAGGATCAGTAGTGTAATCTCAAAGCAACCTTGGAATATTGTTTTTGGGATCCTCGCTGTCGTTGGCGAGCCCACCAAACAGGTAGCATTTATTTCCCACCAGAGAGAAGCTGTGACCCAGGCGTGGGCAGGGGGGCGGGCCGTTCTTTGGAGCTTTAGGTTTTAGCCGTTTCCACTCCCATCTACTGGCCTGAAAGCATCACATGAATTAAGAATCGATAACTAGGATTAGGATTTTTAGCAAAACCTGGTGATTCATTGTTGTTGTGTGGTGTTTGTGTTAGTTTCAACAGTTAAACAATCCTTACTTAACAATTAAACTACAAGTTCGATCATAGAGCTCAGGACTGCCCCCTATCAAACCCTAAAACAAAACATTATTTACACAAGCCTGACAAACTCATGAAAGCATTCAAACAATTTAATCATTCCTTTAAAAACCCAGGTATCATTTAATGGCATGCATACCTGTAGCTCATAAAGATCATTGCTGTATTTTCCATATTCCACCATTCCTCCAAACACCAACAGCCGCGTGCCATCACACACGAATCCATAAGCAGCACAGCCAGGTGGAATGTCACCCCGGACGGCTGGAATAAACCACTGATTGGTCGCTGCAAGGGAACGGAAAGGTATTACAATCTGAACACAGGTGTGGCAGATCTGGACAAGATCCGTTTTAACACTAATTTACAAGCAACTTAACAGAGCAGATTAACTAAAGAAGGAACAGGGACAATTTAGGCTACATAGTCATCCATAACAGAAAAAGTGATATCAAATAATACAGGCTCTTCCAGATGTAACACTTTTTTTAACCTTACTAAGGGAGCTCGATATAATACACGCCCGCTCAGCAGAATATATTTTTCTCTAAGCAGTATGAAATTATGCCGGGCATCAATGATCTATCAATACACACCCGAATACAACTAGTATGTAGCTCATGGGTAACACGGAGGGCTTGTACTTTAGTGATCCAGGTTTAATCCCCACTGTGGATCCTTCTTGTTAAAAGTATAACCGGCAATGAAATACCATTTATTATTACGTATGTGACAAATAAACCTTAATTTGATTAGAACTGAACAAAGAGGGGTTTTTTTTTAATCAGTTAAGGCAACGAGTCCTCTTTCTTTACAAAAATGTATATCTTACTTATACAAACATTTATCTATATTAGTTTCTTGTTTGTTTTATTTTCTTTTGTCTTTTTTAAAGTTGTTTATTTTACTTACTGTCGTGTAAGTGTGCGTGTTGGAGTGTGGGGATTTAAGGGTTAAAAAAATAGGGGAGGTTGATCATCTGTTTCCTGTATGGATTTGTATGTTGTGAAAACTCCTCAATGAAACGTGATTTAACAAAAAGCAACAAGTCTACACTGTACATTTGTAAAATCATGAACTCTGTAAGCATGTAGACCATTGAGTAAATCAAAAGTGTAATGTATTTAACATACTAAGTGATAAACATTAAAACCTGCAATAACTTGGTAGACTCGTGATAAACTCCTGCTTACAGTTTTGACTTTCTTAAAGACTTTACGAACGCGGACAGACGGGCTTCCACCGATAGTATGAAATTATTAAAGCTGTAAAACGCAGTACATTTTATAAACATTTCCAGAGCAGCACAGCGAGCGACGAGGGGCGGGGTTTGGCAGCTTGATGACGTATTTGCTTTCGGATCCCGCCATTTCTCTTTGCGTTTTCCCTCCATTCCCCGTGCTGGCTCGCGCTCTGGGTAGCAAGCTCGCACTTTTAGCTTGTACAGCTTAGCTCGGTAGCGTTAGCACCATTAGCCGGGTGCAGCCTAGCAGCTCGCACGAGCATCCCGGCTTTGAGGTGAAACACAAACGCGTGCGATCAAAGCACCCTATGTTAAGGTCGGCTTTAGGCGCGCGTGAGCAGATGCGCGCTTTAGTTTCGAGGGAATGAATAAATAAAAACGTTACCTGTATTGTAAACGTGAAGTTCATCTACAATCCCTTCATTCCCTCCACCGAACACCACCATAAGCTCTTTGATGGCCACTGCGCGGTGCCCATGACGAGGCCGAGGGACAGGACCAGACCAGCCCAGAACCCGCTTCCACCTGGGCTGGAGAACCGTGTCTGAAGCCACTGATGTACCAGAAGAAGCCATTTATCCAGTCTTTAATGAGAAAGACAAAACAATTAGTTCTTAGGCTTGATGGAGGGCGATTATGAACAAACATAGGTGGAGAAATGACTTAATAAACCAGGACGACTGTCCTTTATTATACTAGCTGATCATCATTTCATCTATAATATGCACATACTTAATACGTAAATATATATATTAACCCATGTACAGTCGGAAGAAGGTAAAGCAAACATAACCGTATCCGACTTTAAAATCACCCTGATAAATATCCAACATTCACCTAACTCTTTAAAAACTTTAATATAAGCCATCTATTCAATTTCAAAATTGTTTATTTTGGCGCACTCCGTAGGGCGCTACTCTCAGATTTGGGACACAGCCCCAATTCTTTCAATTGCTATCTGGATTAGCTTTGCTATAAACAATACATAACTTCACATACACTTATCATTAGCTTAACAAAAAAATTTAACAATTTAGTTACCTTTTATTATCTTTAAGCGCTCTCTACACAGAAAGTATGGATGAGTCCATTCAGGATTGTAATAATATCTTTGATTAGCCGTTTAGCCGGTCAACAAGAATAGCCTGTGAAGCTAATGCTAACCTAGCACGTCTAAAATCCACCCAGTCCGCTGTTTTGATACAATAAAGTCCACGCTCAAAGAACAAAAAACACTTAGCGACGAATAAACGAGCAATAGCCGAGGAAAAAAAGCGCGCGGCTTGGGCAGAGTTAAAGTGTGTTTGCGCCGCACAAAGCTGTAGCCGGTTAGCTTAGCTCAAATCCAATTGAAGCCGCCATTTCAGTCACGGACGCTCCTGCAACAGAAAGAGCCGCCGATTTTAAGCGCGTCTATTCCTGAACACACCGCGACAAACTCTCCGCTCCTAATGCATTAAATCCAGAGTGATATTCAGCAGCTTTCCTCTGAGACACATCCGAAACAAAGTTTCCATTCTGTAGGTTCAAGAGAAGTCTTTAGCAGAGAGAAAAACGGAGCAGGGACGCAGCGGCGGCCGCCATCTTGTAGCTTCTGCTAACAAACCTACAGCTAACAGCGATAACCAGCAGCGTTAGCCTAGCAACGGCTAACGGCTAAAGCTAATCAGTTAGCAGCCGTCAAAATACACAACAAACCACAAAAGGGATGCGAAACCTTTTGAATTCACTGCTATAAATAATAAAACACGCAAATATAAGGATAATACTACAATTTAATCATGAATCTATCACTTATCTTTTCCAATAATGGAAACAAACCAAATGCACAAACTAATATTACTAATAATATGGTAAAAGCTTTAAAAGGCATCAAATAACATAGCATTTTTATGAAATAACATTCATAAAAATGCATTACTAATTTAACGATGATCAATGCGTTTTTATTTTTCTAAATAATTAACTGAAAGGCGACCCTGCTGCTCAAAGCTTAACATTTAGAAAGTAAACAAAATATAAAAAACAAACTAAATAAGAATCAACTTTTTTATTCTTAAAATTCATTTTTCTCATAATAGAAACGAACCAGCTGCACAAAAGACAATAAAATAAAGTAAAGAAAGTAATAGAATGTAAATGAAATAAAATAAATAAATAATGTTATAAAAATAAAACTTATTTAAAGGAATACATTTAACAAAAACGAATGGAATTACAAATATAAGTAACTAATTTCAATGCCATAAATAAAGCTAAAACATTTAAACTGATCATACAATATAATGCGTTAAAAATATATATATATATATTAAAACAAATATTACAATTACTACTGGAAATATATAAACAAAAAGTCATAAATAAACTAAAAACTCTAAATAAAATATTAATGATAAAAAAAATGAACAAAGATGCTTCGCCAGACATTAAAATCCCTGCTTCTAATATTTTTAATTGATAAAAATGAATCAACTAGATAAACTAAATATTTTAACTGGATATTTTTGTAATAAAGCATCTATGTATTATTATATTCTGATAAAAGTAAAATACTATTACTATAAAATATTGTATAGATACCCATTATTCTACAATTCAGTCATTTACCGTATTTTCATTTACTTCTGTTATTTTAAAGTAATAATAATGTTATTTAATTACTGTTCTACAGCTCTAATAAATCAAATACTACAAATAAACAGAAACTAGAAAATAAATATAACAGTCATGTGTTAAAATTAGATAACCTGAGTAAGAAGGAAAACGTAATTTATATTTTATTTATTTAAATGAACGATACACCAATTAGCCATAATATTAAAGCCAATGAGATACAAAAGAAATGTTGTGTTGGCAATCCTTGAGTCCTCGCATTCATGTGGAAGTTACTTTGACACGAACCACCTCCTTAAAGACTCCTGCAGACCAAGTACACCCCTTCATGATAATGGTATAGCCCAATAGCCATGTCATCTTTAAGCTCTAGATAAGGAGTTCCATCATACTTTTTTCAGAAATTGAAAAACTTGGGGACAATGACAAAGGGTGTTGACTTGGCCTCCAAATTCACCAGATCTTAATCCACTTAAGTGGCTGTGATATGTCCTGGACCAACTTAGACTAACATCTTGGTGCCAGATACCACAGAGGTCTTATGCCCAGAAGTCCAGGACTGGATGGATCAAAGGCCTTGGTGGCATGAATGGGACCTAAACAATATTCAGCAGGTTTTCAATGTTATGGCTAATCAGCGATTTTTTTTTTTAATACACGGATCACATGATGAGTAAGTGAAAGTCATCAGATCAGTCCACCTTCTTCCATTACTCTACGGTCCAGGTACACAAGTTTTCAGCATTGGACAGGGGTCAGCACGGGCACCCTGACTGGTCTGCACCAAGCAGCCCTGCATACAGCCCTATACGTCTTTTTTTAATTTAAAAAAATTGTTCATTCCATTTCGATGGTAGAATTATATTAAACACAAACAAAGCACAATTTTTAAAATGATCTGAATAAAACATCTGTTAATGTACATTATATGAAATATTTGCATAGTTGTTTAATGGCTGTTTAGAGTTAATAATATAATAAACCACAATACAATAGTATAAAAGTTAAATATACAAACTTAACACTATGAAATGAATAACTAATAAAAATACTACTAAAACCTTCCCCACTGAGAATACACGATCCTGCAGTACCTCTGTTTACTGGACTAAATAATGCAAATACTCACTCATATTGTCCACATTATTATATTTATTTCTTTATCATATTTGTTGTTGCCTTACACTCACAGTTTTATATTCTATATTATACTTTCATAACATTGTGTTCTTTGATGTACTGTCTCTTTAAAAACATTGTCTCCAATTTATTGTAATACATATTCTATTTTTAATTATTGTTTTCTTTACATATGATCTCTTCATTTTTCTATTTAACCTATGTTTATTTTAACTATTACTACAAACTTATTAGTACCATAGTTAAATTATTACATCTAACGTCACATATCACAAGGAAATCTGATCTTGTTTTGAGTCTTGGTCCTACCAAGGTTTCTTATTTATAACATTTAAAGAGTTTTTCCTAGCCACTGTAACCCCAGTCTTAAGGTTGAGGAGCTTGATCTTTATCATCTGCTTTGAGAGGATGGTCTGTTGTAAAAAAAAAAAAATACATTTTACTTGAGCTAAAACAATAAGTAAATACTAAAATGTATACTTCTTTAATATTTTAGTAATATCTTTTTTTAATTAATTAATTTAATTTATTTATTTTTCCCTAAACGAAAGCTTAGAGATTAAAGCTGTGACCAAAGAGCTCGTCCTAAACACGCCGTTAATACAACGATAACTGAGTCCGCGCACTAATTAGGCCCACTATTTACTGCGGTAGTTTGCGGTTTGGGACGCAGCCGCAGTCTTCTTCGATGAGAGCCGCCATCTTGATAAAAC
This sequence comes from Parotocinclus cabessadecuia, assembly GCA_036873895.1. Lineage (NCBI taxonomy): Eukaryota > Metazoa > Chordata > Actinopteri > Siluriformes > Loricariidae > Parotocinclus > Parotocinclus cabessadecuia. Next base: position 7,627,013 of record JAYJMA010000002.1, read on the forward strand.
AAAACCCAAACAATTAATTTGCGCCTCTACCAGCTAAGTTGTTCTTTACCAAGACACACATTAAATCACACCATGGTTATAGTAAAACACAGCGCTGCAACATCGCGGAATAAACAAACGATACACAACCAAACACAAGCCCTGTCTGTACAACTGGAAGGCAAGCTATGCAGGGGCTAATGCACTAGCTCTGTTAGCCGGCAAACTAAATATTTACGGGCTGCATCCCAATTCGCATACTACGAAACTACAGAGTACGGCTGAATAGCGCGCAGCCATTGTTTTAACAGCCCACTACCTAGAGGACTAGTAGGCGATTTGGGACACTGCCGCACCCAAATAGCAAACGTTAGCTTAAGATGCAACACAAGGCAAGCGGAATAAATAAAGCCGTGCAGAATGAAGCAGTATAAGAGAAAGAAGTGTTACATTTAATTTTAGATGTGGTTTTATTTTGCTCTCAAAAGGAAATAATGGCATCGCTCCATTCCTGTAATATTTACTGCTAGCTTGTTAGCTTCCCTTAAGAAAAATGGCGGATGGACCGTTAGAATGGTGCAAAACTATTCACACTGGCTCATCTCGTAGCATAAAAATACTTACTCGTTCCGAGTTGTTATTTTAATAGCGAATACAATCGAGGCAGTGAGTCAGAAAACGAATTCGACCCCGAATGTGTGCGGTTTTGCTGGAGATATTGCTAACTCTACATCCTTTCATGCCGCCCAGGAAGCCGCCATCTTCTAGACAAACCCCTCAGTAACGAAGCGGCGCGGTTTGGCCTGAGCAGCGCGGCTTTACTTCAGCTCTGAGAAACTACCTCAGAGTATCAGCCCAATGTGAACAAGAACGGTTTCTGCCATAGGGAAAAATCCAACTTGAAATTTCCCGAGCTTATCTGAAATGAACAACAGCTGTAATTTGCTTTTGGAAGCACAAAGGTATTAAAGATGCGCTTTGTAATACACTGAAGTATTACCTGTTCATTTAAATCAGCATATCGATTAAAAAAACAGTTTTGTCATTATTTCCAAAATCCAAAACAAGGGCTGATAAAGTACTAAAAATATAATGATTTAATACACTTGTAGGTGGTTATTATTGTGGTTGGTCTGGTCCTTGTACAGGTTATGTTGATGATCATGATGATGATATACCAGCTAGAAAGTAGACAGGAGGGCTGGCTCGATACCATTTCTTATGCCTGATACCGATGTTGATACTGCAAACTTAAATATCTGGCGATACCGATATCAGACTGATACGCTGCTACCACCTCTTGAAACACTGGCGTTGCATACATTGCACTCGGCTGTTTTACTTTGATCATTCTTGATCTTGATTTTAAAATACCCAGCTGACATGATGACCACAATGCTAGCTAACAGTTTTAACTCGAGTTCCAGCTATTGCTCACATGACACATCTCTGTTTACGTCATGTAGTCCAAATTGTAGTAAAGTGTAAACGTGATAGGAAAGATAACGGATTTATCTGTTTTTTCGCCCCATCCGATATCCGATCCATTGATTTTGCCAAATATCGGGCCGATACGACGCAGAATATCGGATCAGTACAGCCCTAGTAGAAAGATAAGCACCAATAATTCTTTTAACTCTTTATTCAAGACAAAGGATAATTCATTTTCAAATTTAAATTGTTGTACACAGCTTACAAACATTGGGGGATATTTTAAAACAAATATGAAGCAATTCAAAAATAAGTATTTAATTTTATTAAACAAGGTCATCAGAAGAGCAAATTAAAAGTCATAGAAAGTTGTTTGATTACACAAATGAGATGCAATCTTAATGATGGTGATTGAGTAGTAAATTACATATGGGTGAACAGAAGCATGTTAAATCGACAGGATTAGATCCTTTTGTAAATATCCCAATATTTTTGTGAGCAGTGCATTTGTAGAAGGGTTATCTTGTTTTCCAAGGCAGTTGCACAAATATGGACAGCAGATGTCACTAAAGTGTTATTTTGAGCAGCTGAAAAATGGGTCTTTAAGAAGAGCTAATTGCCTATTGCTAAAAATGCAAACAAAAAAATTACTTTATTAGTTTGACCACAGGTCTCAATAGGACACTGATCTGTGGAGTTTCGGGCAGCATGGTGGCTGAACCGCTGCCTCACAGCCAGAAGGTCCTGGGTTGAATCCCAGGATGGAGCGGCCTGGGGTCCTCCTCGTTTACTCCAGGTACTCCAGTTTCCTCCCACAGTCCAAAGAGATGAGCATTAGGTTAATTGATTACTCTAAATTGGCATTAACGTATATATGCATGTATATGTATATGAGAGACTATTCTTGGGAATAACTTGTGTGTCTCGCAGGGATGGCCACTGACGCCAATGGTGACACTAAAGAAGCCAAGTAAACAAACAAACAAACATCTGTGGCTTTTCTTGGCCATGGACCCAAAATATCAATGTTTTGTTCACCAATCCAGGTTATCACTTTTGTTTTATAACATGATGCTCCATCATCCTGGAAAAAAAAAAGCATTGTTAATCTCCAAACTGCTCCTGGATCATCGGGAGATGTTGCTCTTTGAGGATGTTTTGATATCATTCCTTCTTCATGGCAGTGTTCTTAGGCAAAAGTTTAAGCAAACAAACTCCCCTGGATGAGAAGCAACCCCACGCATGTATGGTCTCAGGAAGCTTCACTGTTGGCTCACTCATGGCAGCACTCAGCATGACAGAGTGATATCAGCTGTCTTGTCCTCATTAAACTTTTCTCCCGAGCTAACAAAAATCAGCACTCAAATGACATGTGTGCCATTTTGTAGGGTGGAAATGCAGTCATTTTTGTGATAACATCATTTTCATGGCAGGGAAATTCATCCCCGACTGTACATCTGTAGGTGATTAGGTGGTTACTTGTGTAGTTCTATGGAGACGCTGTACAGGAAAGACACACATTTAGTTCAGAACAACAAAGAAGGAGGTGCGAAAATACTAATCACGTATAGAGGTATTTTAATGACACTACTCACAAAAATGATGCAATATTTTATTATGGGATATTTTGTGATAGGCAGATTTTAGTGAGGTTACCAGCGTCTGGTAAGGTATGGTAATGTACCCAAAACTGCCAACAAGTGCCAATGTTGGGCTTCTGAGTAAGATAATACTATAAAGTATACTAAATAATAGTGTATTTAAACATTATTCCCGATAAGGGTGTCTACTAAATGCTGTAAATGTTTATTTATGTTACATGGCCAAGTCACATCCTTTGGAGAAACTGCAAATGGCTTCTCCTCACTACATTTACCAGCGTGCATCACTGGCTACGTCACACACTGCTGGAGAACATCATAGTCTGCTGCATACCTTAAACATGCTTAAACCCTTTACAATAAACCACTAGGCAAAACCATTTGGGTGAAATAAGTGTCAAATATTATGTTGTTTAGTGAATAATCTATTGAAAGTAAAAACAAACACAACCACAGCTTTATTTATGTGTATTATCGGATTCCCATGATAAAGTCAGACCATCATGCAACGAGGAGTAGCTGTATACAAACATCAAAAAGTCTAGTGAGATATAACACATACTTATGTTTTACCAACAAATCAATAGTTTAGTTTTCCAGAAACCACTCTTTAAAAAAGCAACCTGCCATGAGAGACAAGCCGCTCGAGTAAACAAATCATATTCAGAAAAATGAGTCGGTAGTGACGGCGAGAAACTCATCAGTACTAGAACTACACTCATAGGAATGATCCACCACCCAGTAATCTAAGAAAAACTGTAAGGTGTACAGAGAAATAAATTAGTTGCATGCGTCTTACTTGGTTCTGCCTCCCAGCACCTATCCAGTCAGGTACGGTTTTCTGAGTCCGAGCCGCCCAAACTCACACCTGTTTCGAACTGTCCCCAGAGTCTGAGCAACAACTGGTGATCTACATGTTGAACCTATTGATAACAATCAAAAAGGTGACTGGTGGATGCGACTCAGTTTTTTTACTCAGAGATGATAGCAAAAGATGTTACATTTTACATGCATGCTAATATGTTATCGTGTTAATTAGAACAGAAAAGGGTGTGTAGAAATGAAGTGGCTGTAGAATGGTGGTGGTGGTTAGGGTTGGAGGTGTAGCTCAATGCTGGAATCAAAGGCGACACACGAGTGACAAGATCGAGCACTTTAAAAACAGTTTTTAATGATAATAGAAATGAGAAAGTATTTGAGAACACTTGTTATCCTGTGCCGCTCGGTGCAGACGCAGCAGCAGATTGTTTAAAGCAGCAGTCACACCAGACATTTGCAGCATAAGTGGCTCAATATGGCCAAAGCAGTAACGGTGTTGCTCGAGAACGCAAACGCGGGCAACTTAGTTCACCGAACTGGAACTCAGATCTGAAAGTCTGACAGCGGAACGACTTCACCATCTTCTCCAGCGACATTAAACAAATTATCTGGAGTAACAGCTCGGGCCAGGTATCAATATTTCTATCACGCCACTCAAAAAAAAAACCCACAACAGGGAAAAGTCAATTCTTGGCTTGGGGTGTGGTCAAAGTTCCATTGCGGTTCAGTCTAATCTGTTTACTTCAGTGCATCCCTAGTGTTACTGCAAAGGAAACCACTGCACAAACGAAGAACTCCTGTTCTAAAAAAAAACAAAAACGCCAGGACGTGCCTTAAATCATGCTGGAAAATATTCTGCCGATGAATCAAACCCTTCTTCCAAAATGCTATGCTTGGAAAAAAAGAGCAAACTGACACCAAAGGCTCTTCTCATGTTGGATCATGGTTTGGTCTGATTTACCGCCTCATGACAGCTGCTGCTGCTCACAAAGTCCAGACCTTAACCTCAAAGCACTCGAGGGCTGAAGAGCCAGAGTCCAGCACGGTCTTGTTCAAGGATCGCTGCTGTAATTGCCTAATTAAGCACCAGATAAACCAGGGTCATCATTTCGTGAAACTGCTCAAATTATTTCTTGCTCGACCCTCTGAAATGAAATACATCCATACCTTAAAACAAGCGAGATGCTAGAGCATGACAGGAAGAGGTTTTTGAATTTTGAGTTCCCAATGGTTAATCCAAAATGTACACAAGAGTTACAGAGCTTTTATTGTATTTAAACTTAAAAGAAATTTAGGTCCGTGATAAGTGAAGGTTCCTATTTAAACCCTGCTTATCGAGGTCAGTGTTGGGGGTGGTGGGGGTGGTGGTGTAGAAAGGTTGTTGGGGGACATTATACAATGCAACCAAAACCCAAAAACCAATCCCAGTCTGGATTTTTAGCTACGCTTTTGACAACAGAGTCACATTTCAATCACAGCCATTAAATAGAAGCTCTCTAGATAAACCACTGCTCCCATTATGCTTTTGAGGACTAATCCTATTTCCAAATTCGAACTTTAAACCGCCACACAACGCAACACAAGTGCAGTCTTGCGCAAACGACCGGACACATCTTGTCAAACAGCGCAACCTCTAAAGGGAACAAAGTAAATACGCTGTCCTATGACAATATTATCCATCTGCTTCTTTCCATACTCTGTTCTCTAATGGTCAGGACCCCCACAGGACCTGCACATTTACATTTACGGCATTTAGCAGATGCCCTTTTCCAAAGCGACTTACAACTCATACAGTCTTACAATTTAAGCAATGGTGGGTTAAGGGCCTTGCTTAAGGACCCAACTGTGGCAGCTATGCAGAGGTTTGAACCCTGGACCATCAGATTCAGAGTCCAGTACCTTAACCTCTAGGGTACCGCAGCACAGTTCAGACACAGCAGTGCTGCAGGAGTTGTTTATTCCATGTTCCCTGACTGTGAACTGTGAAACTGGGAAAAAGACAAAGTATGGAGAGAACCAGAAGGACCACAGTCTGTAAGTGCAGAACTATGAATAGTGAATATGTATGGTGATCAGAGGTTGATAATCCGGATAGAGTAAAAGCAAATAGTGGTCATAATAATGTATATAGTAACATTTATATACACTGCCCACAAAAATGAGGACATATTTAATTATGGGTTATTTCACTTTGAAACCCCCCCCATTATTTGTGAGCAGTATATTTTACAGAACCTTTAATATGGTCCCTAAACAACAGTGTGTGAGCTTGCAGATTTGAGGTGGTAGTAACTTCAGGCTCCTGTAAATAACGTTTGAATGAGGATGATCGGGCGATAAATACACTGAAATATTGTGGGGTTCTGATTCTTAATTTAAGTCTGCAAATCCTCCCTAAAGGTGAGACGGGACACATATGGTCCATTCTTTAACCCAAGATACACTTGCCCTGAATATGTGCAATATATATATATATGCAGGCGTTTTTCCACACAAGATGGTGATGTAGTCCTGCTCGTTCTGTACCCTTACGCTTTCCTTGACATAACCCCGGTTTAGTCCGAAACAAGAAAGGTAAGGGGTTCATTTGGAGAATCCCAGATAAAACTTGGCATGAAGCATCAAAATGTAATCCCATGATCCCGATTCATACAAGGCACCACTCCAGTATCTGTAGGTCAGCATGTACTGGGGGCTCAGATGGCACACTAGCCACTCTCTAGTCTCTCAAGTCGTCTGAGGAGCTTTGGCAGTGCCTGGCAGGCCACAAAAACAGCTGTGGCTAAGGCAGAGAATTTCAGACGACACTGCTTCTCTTCTTGCTGCTTGGACAGTGGCCCATCGGATGGATACTGTGAGCGTTCCACACTCCTCCACGCTGAAACGGAGCAGCAGTTGTGCTTATCCGTTTTTTTTAATCCCAATGGCAAAACAAAAAGGTTCAATCCAGAAAGCAGGTCACCGTGTGCCGTTGTGAACTCCAGTGGAAAATCCTGACACAAAAACTAAAGCTCAGCCACGTCCGATTTCATCGTGTGTTAGTTCAGTTCCAGCGCTCTAGCCCATATAGCTTGCGGACTCATCACTCTCCTCCGGTTCCCGCGTCTGAGGAGGCACGGCTGCGTCTGCAAGGGAAGAATGGCGTCATTACACGGAGCGTAAAGCAATGCCTTGGGTCGCACGGCTAATCAACTGGATTCATTTTTCAACACATTCTAGTCTGCACATTAAAAGTTGACAAACGATTTGCTTATTCCAATACAATTTGTACAACAGTGCAAGACAAGCAACGTTAGGATCATGTTCGGGTGGAAGACCAACATGATCGGACTGTGGTAGCCTAGTGGTTAAGGTACAGGTCTTTGGACCTGACGGTTCTGGGTTCTAGTCCCACCTCTGCCAAGTTGCCACAGTTGGGTCATTAAGCAAAGCCCTTAACCCACCATTGCTTGGATTGTAAAACTGTATAAGTTGTAAGTAACTCTGGATAAAGGATGCCGTAAAATGTAAACCCTCTATCGTTGTATCTGTATTTTTGTATCACAGCAATTGTAAGCACTTGATCAACTTTTCAACACAAATATCTAACCTTAACATCCGACTCGAATCAAGACGAGCTAAGGATGGGGAAGAAAAGTGACTTAAGAGACTTTGAACGTGGCATCATCGGTGGAAGTTTTGTTGTTGTCATCAAATAGTTAATGACGTTGATGAAGTTGATGACAACAACAAAACTTCCAATAACCATGCCAAGGTCAAAGACTCTTAAGTCTTTTCTTTCCCATCCTTCAGGAGCTTGTCTTGATTCAAGCTAGATATTAAGGTTAGATAATTGTGTTGAACAGTTGATAAAGTCTACCTCATTTGTTTCGTTCTTACAATTA
>JAYJMA010000002.1:7643642-7653943 GCA_036873895.1 Parotocinclus cabessadecuia
AGTGTCAATCACTATAAATGGCCTCCACATTTATCACTGGCCATTAAGACTGCTGCATTCCGATGAGATCGGTGAGGAATTTGTGGAGTGCAGCGTGGGACATCCCACACATTTTCTCGGCCTCCCCACCTCCTGCAGTTTAAAGAAATACTGGGTTGAAAACCCATCAGAAGACAGAACAAAAAAAAATGAGGAAATGGTTAAAGCGATACCTCGCGTTCACTGCAAGTGCACAAACTGTTCTGTGGTGTAAAACAACCGACAGCAGTCGCGTAACGAAAAGGTGTGATTCCATGTGAGGTGAACTAAGATGAAAGCAAAGCGTGGCAGAAAGCGTCTCGCCAAGATATCGCTCGAAAGAAGGTGCGTTCATGTATTAAATTAAAAAGAAACAAACAAACAAAAAAAATGCACTACAAATGTACATTTCTTTCATTTAGTTCATTAATCGTGCCAAGTCGCGATCTGCGCATTTGTACAGTCTTCACTCCATTTTGCATTGTGCCATACAATAAGGGGCAAAAGCACTGACCAAATGTAAACAAACCAACATTTTTCTTCCTCTCGCTCTGAATTTCGGAATATCTGGACAGTGCCTGACGTCAGACAGGAGTACTGCATGCGGTTTATTCCCAACTCGTGTTCGAAAGGAATTTTTTTCTGGGTCTATTTTTTAAATTGACGCGATGCCTAGATCGGGCGATCGTTCTCCATTTGACTGCTAACCACGACGTGGACGCCTGAACGTTTCTGGTTCTGACGCGTATGGAAAACGCAAGGCGGCCACTTTCATTTTAGGCGTGAACAACGCACTGCTTGGGATTTTCTTTTCAGCCTGAAACGGCACTTGCCACTAATTCGACTATGCTTTCAGCGTGCACTCACAATTCATTTGGGCTTTACCCCGCCCTCGCCCCAACCACCACAAGCCCTAACGGAACGGGGACCTTTTACCCATCTTGACGGGTCGATTTCAGATTCTTTGCCCCTTCCTCTGCACTTTATACACTGGTTTACAGATAAACAGACAGTCGGCCGTCTATGCCGATCAGCCAGAACATTAAAACCATGCGCCGGAAACTGCGCAGTTCCCCCTCGCGCCACCTCTGAAAAGTCTACTGCGGTATCTGGCATCAAGTCCCATGAGCTGCAAAATGCAACCTCTACAGACTGGACATTTTTAATCCCACAGATTGCTCAATCGGATTGAGACCTGGGGAATTTGAGGGCCAAGGCAATACCTAGAACTCGTTTACACTTAGACCATCAGAAGACTCCCTTATACAGAGAAGTGATACGACCTTACAATCCAAGCAACTGTGGGTTAAGGGCTTTGGCTCAGGGACCGAGCAGTGAAGGAGACGGAATTTGAACCATGGACTCTCTCAGAACTCTCATGTTCCGCTAAACATTTTCTGAACGATCTTTGCCTACTGTAAGAGGCCTCTGATGTTCAGGACTACTGCTGCCATGACGGGATCCGCTTGGTCTGCAACTACGTAGGTAGGTAGGTACGTAAGTAGATCGTACGTGCAAGTAAGTAGCGCCCACATGAACGGCAAATCCTAATCTTATTCACTTCACCGTTCAGTGGATTTAATGCTAAGGCTGATCAATGTATCCTCGTACACCAACAGGGCAGAACGCATTCGCGCTCCCGTCCTGTGACCTCTCGTCGTAGTTTCTGACCACACTGGGTGAACAAGTGGGGGACATTTTAAAGGAAGTGTAGCAAGACCGGCTTTGACCAGCAATTTGACCAGCCAGACTACCTTCACCGTTAAGTCAGTACAATAGCACGAAGGAAAATAAATATGATAATGACACTCAGACCGGGGGACGGTCATAGGGCTGAGGAACTAAGCATCCTGCTGTCCTGAAAGCGCCTAGTCGGGGTAAGATGCGTTTTGTAGCCAGATTCTCATGACGTGTTACTTGTGCATCCGTTACTATCTCAGTGCCGTGCTATTTCCTAGAAGCTCTAATAAAGGAATAACACATGATTCCTATTCTGTTCATATTAATGTAACCAGAAACTAAAAATGGCCAAAAAAAGAAAAAATTCATCCAGAAGCTTTACACCAGCGATAGTAATATCGCCCTGCATCCAACTCACAACGCTAGACACACAGCTGCCTTTTTGAATAAGTACATTTACATTTTCTCCTCTGTTTATTCCCCTTTGTTTAAAAAAAAAAAGAAAACAATAAAACAAAACAAGGAAGAATTTTTTTTTTTTTAAAAAAAAAAAAAAAAAAAAAAAAAAAAAAAAAAAAAAAAGACTCCTCCCCCCGTAAGTGCCTCTATTCCTGCACACAAAAACAGCCGCTGCTGCTAATTGGTCAGTTTACTCTGTCCGTCAGTCAAGTCCCTCAGCTTACACGTTCGCTGACAGGCGTCCTGGACTCGACCGTCTCTTCGCGACTCGGTCTGGGAACGGCGGAAGACGGTACAATGTCTCTCAGCTCCTTGCCGTCCCCAGTCACAGTGCCATGCTGCTGCTGTTGCTGCTGTTGTTGTTGTTGTTGTTGTTGTTGTTGCTGCTGCTGCTGCTGCTGCGCTTGGGTTCGCAGCTCCGTGGTAGCCATCTTGCCTGGAGCGTCTCTAACCGCGTGGCTGTCGGTTCGGGCCTCCTCTCTGCAGACTAGCAGCTCCTGCCTGGGTCTGGAAGTGCTCAAGTCTTGGGGCTCGTTCTCCACCGGGGGCCCTCCGTGCATGGAGTGACCAAGGGAAAGCTGGTGAGCCTGCGGAGTGAAGATTGACGGCTCCATCAAGGGCAGGTGATGTTGGTGTTGGTGATGGTGGTGGTGATGGTGGTGATGGAGGTGTTTCAACTGCTGCTCGCGCTGATCCCTCTTCTTATGGATCTTTGGCGCACCGCTGCTGCCGTTCCCGGGATCCAGTGTCTCTTTATGCTTCCGGCTCGAATGCTTGTGAAGCCTCGGGCCCGTTTCAGGCTCCACTCCAGTCGAGGACGACGTTTGAGACGCAGGCCGCTTTGCCACACTGCTCGGTGCCTCCTGCGGAGCGGTAGCAGGCCCTTCTGCCTCTTCCATGGTCTCCCGTGTCTTGCGCTTCTTAATGGGAAGGGCCTTTTCTTGCACTGGTTTGGCTACCAGTTCCTTTTGCGCTTTCTTTTTGGCCTCCGAGGACAGGATGGCTGCAGCAGCGTAGGCTGCACCTGAACTCGTGCCTCCTGCCACCGACTGAGATGCAGAAGCTGGCTTTCGTCCGCTCTTCTTCGGTGCACTTACCGGCTCTTTTTCCGCTTTCCTTTTGCGCCCTGGGCGCTGTTTGGCTACAGGGACTTGCCCTGAGGGTGATCCCACTTCTGTTTTTGGAGCTATGAACGGCATCTTGACGAGGAGTTTGCCCGGAGTCTTTTCTACTACACGTTTGACTGCTACACCCTCTGTGGTTTGCCGAACTTTCCCACTGCCCTTCGGTCGACCCCTCCCTCGTCCGGTCGGCTTGGGCACTTTGGGTTTCTTCGGCGGTCTCTTCTCCCTGCGGGAGGGGCTCCCGCGCCCCGTGACAGTAAAGTCAAAGTCATTTGGGTCTGTGGTGGTGTCTCCCACCTTTTGGAAGTACGCCATGAGCTCCACTTTGGAACGGAAGGCTTTCCCTTCTGGGCTAGAAAACAAATGGGACAAGGGTTATTAAACAGAGGAAAACCCGTCGCTTAAACAGTGGTTCGCTGTAAATCTGGCCATGCTGTTCAGATCAAAAAACGGAGCCAAACAAATGGAAGGACGTAATCCATGCTGACCCACAACACGTTCTACTCACTCGGCCATCGTGTCAAACTGGGTGACAGAATGCAGTAGAATAAAACAAACACACACACACACACACACACACGTACAAACAAAACCCAGGAATGGCGTACCACAAGTAACGCCTTAACAAGAGAACAAAAAGAAGGTTATAAATCGCTGTCTGGGCAGGTAATTTATGAGTATTGAATTAGGCACTGTGTGATGTAGAGCTCTGTGCAGAACAAGTCACCATGGCTGTTTGTCTCTGCTCTCAAGGGTCCAGGCAAGCAGGGTATCACCCGTAAGACAATATTACACACTGACTGATCCATTTCGCTTCCTCCAGCTGTGTATTTTGGTCTGGACATGGCCAAGACTGGATAGAGATCGGTTAGAACTATTGCCAGAAGGCGGCAGAAGAACTGTATACTGTATATAATTAGTAACATATTTATTAATTATACACTCAAATGTGTTGGTGGTCTTATATCCTGTGACTTTTCTTGACAAGTTTTTAATGACAGTCCTAAAACATGGCAAAGACTGCCATCTTCTTTAGCACTTTAAACACACAACTGATGACGACCCACCACCATCTAAAACATCCTGGTGGTTTCCGTAATAATATATACTTCTCACAAAAAAATAAAGGACGGTTTACAATTAAACATCCTCGAATGAAATATCCCCTAATTTCTGTGAGCAACGTATTAGTGATAAAGCGATTATTAGGGCCGGTTAATACCACATTAATGAGGTCGATATACAAAGCGCGAAATAAAATGAGACTAGTGACTGACTAAAAGCAAAGAGATGTTTTCCAGGAATCCAATTAATTGCTTTTAACTGAATCTGGGAGTTTAAAAAAACCCATCCCTTCCCATCCATGTGCTCTGCTCTGATATCATTTACTTCTTTTGCCATTTTTTTTTTTACCATTTAGCCATTTTCATTTTTTTCCCCCCAGAACAAATGTGACACGTGTAGTACATTTTGTAATCGAGTAGTAAAAGTGGTAAAGGGTAAAAGAGTAGCAAAGTTTTTATTTTATTTCTTGACTTTTAGAAAGGGTGAAAAGCGAGGCTGTATTTATAGCCTAGATAGATGTTCATTTAAGCTCAGCAGTTTGGTGTCTCATTTATTCTTATTATCATTTGGAAACCATAACAACTCAGCCATGAAGGTATCTCCAATGGGGGGACAAACGGGGGACCATCTCCATGTTACAGTTATGTTATTTGGGAGACACCCTTATACAGGGTGACTTATGGCCGATACAATCTTACAATCTGAGAAATTGTGAGTTAACGGCCTTGCTCAAGGACCCAACAGTGGCAGCTTGGCAGGTGGGATTTGAACCCTGGCCCTTCTGGACCATACTCCGGTACCTTACCTGCTAGGTTACAAAAGTCCCTGCATATATTACTGCCTATGGATTTAGAATGAGACGTCACGAAAGCAGGAAGCAGGAAAAAGCATTGAGAAAAATCTTCAGAATTAAACCGGTACTTATTTTTATTGATTATTATTCCTTCTCCTCTTATATGCAACACGTTACATTACCATGAATGAAGACTGTCTAAGATCACTGGAACAGTCCCGTGTAATACTCACTTGATCAGGTAGACGTCGAATTTGCCCGCAGATCTGCCTGACTTGCGCTGTTTGAGCTTGCGTGTCCAGCCCTGAGGCAGCGAGGGGTCGTCGTAGAGAGGCCCACGGTCCCGGATAATGGAGCGACGCTGTTTGGCTGAGGTAGACGCTGCCGGAGCGCCGACAGCCGCTTCGGCCTCTGGGGCCGAGGGCTCAGATTGGCCAGCCTCCACCTGCTGTCCATCATCTCCCTGGGCAACAGGGGCTTCGGCTCGTTCCACTTCCTGCTCATGTTTGCTTTTTGTCTGAGTTTCCTTAGAACCCTCCTGGTCCTCCCCCTTTCCGTCACCCCTGCGGGCAGAAGAGCAAAGAAGTTAGATCAGCAATGACCCCAAAGTCAAAAATCAGCCAGGTTATAAAAGAGGTATTTGTCTTCACGTGGCGTTACGATGGGTTATAGTTATTTATTGAGCAAGCACGGTATTTCGATGGCATACGAACATGTTTGTTTGCGCCTCGCGCACACACTCACCACAACTTTATGCCAATGAGTCACATGTGGTTCGAAAGAGTAAAGCGGAAATAGAAACGGAGTGAAACACTGCCACCACAAACCTGCGCCTCCTGACAACAAAACAAGTGTGGCCTGAGAAAGCAACAAACTTTCCGGCTTCGAAAGAAATTAGCAGGAAAAGCAGGGAAATCACCAACATAATTGTTCCGCTGTGCTCTGGCCGAGTGTGAAGATTCCCCAGCTGTTGTGTAAGGAGAAGATTATTACTGTCAGAAAAGAGGGGGGCTGGTGGAAACTCCCTCAGAGATACTGCTGGCCCATAAACCAACCAAGCCTCAACAACTTTGTGTGGCCATCTTCAACTTGACGCCTTTGAAAAAAAAAAAACCCACGAAATGCAGAGTTGCCATGAATAGGCCTGCTGTAAAGGAAACGTTGTCATCCAGTTCTAATGTACAGACGAAACAGATATTGTGGGTGTGAACGTGTGGAAAGCGTCCCAAAACACAGCTGCTCATCTCTCGCTTCCTCTTAACATCATTGCGTTAACTTGCGACTTGACCTAGAAGGACTATCTCCCAATTAGATAGGTGAACGTGAAAATAAGAAGGACCACGTCAAATACATTAGGCACTAAGGAACGAACCGTACCTACAACCTGCTGTACGGGTAGAAGATGTGCCCCCATCGTGTTACACTGCATTTCATCACTTCATTAAAGCAAACGCTTACTGACTTCCCTACGTCTAAGCTCGATGCGGCTCAGCAACAAGGTCATAGACCGGTACGCAGAACAAAAAGATGACATCACTGTGTCAGATCTTTTAACGTAACCCTCTCAGTTCTAGCTTAAAGGGAATGTTAATTTTATTACTTAATCCTTGCTGACAAAGATGCAAAGGGACACTATATTTATTTAAGTATTTAGACACTATTTAGAGGTAGAACTTGCAGAACGTTTAGATGGTATCGTAGGGCTTGAATGAATTAATTCTATAATGAAACTTTCACAAACTGAGAACACAACACCTGAGATAAAAACTGTCATGTCGGCAAGTAGCGACTCAGGCGGCCGATGCTCTAGTCTTACTTCTCGTTTTTGGTGAGTATTCATCCGCTGAGTAAATACGCTATTGTAGTGTTTTTAACTGTTAAATAATCAAGCAACACGAAGTAATGGAACGTTCTCTTTACTTAACACACCATACATCGCTCTCGTATCACACATGCTCCGTCCGTCCCGAGCTTACACAACAGCTATTTACTGTGATTTGTAATATTTTATTGTTTATAACGTTCCTTTATTGTTAGAATTCATATTATAATACATTTTTAGAAATTCCTCACAACGTAAAAGTTCTGCAAAAACCCGCGAAACAACAAAAATCCGCAATGCACATTTTTTTCCATTCATATATTTTGCACCGAGACCGCGAAAGCTGAACCGCGAAGTGGCGAGGGAAAACTATATTTCCTTTGCTTAAGCAGGAACTACATTGCATTCTGTGTTTACTTTTGGGTGTCGTAATTTTCTCTGCCCCACAAATATGTTAAGTAGAACAACTTTCAAGTTCTTAACACTACGAGTTCTGTGCCGGCTTGACCTACATATTTCTAGACGTGATGTAAAATATTAATATTTTGCTTCTACAGTGTGTGATCTGGGCTTATAACTGAAGAACCATGGTGCTGCACATTGCCTGGAGGGAGTGATAAGTAGAACAGTTTCAACTTTTGTGTAGGTTGTTGTGTAGACTTGTGTAGTGTTGCTTTCAAGTTTTCAGTAGCATCTTGTGAAAGCACCCTTTATACTTACATTGCACATTTTGGATTCTCGCTAACTGAATTAGGCCATCTGACATCTAGGCCACATATGGAAGATGGGTCCTTTTTTGAGCCCTGGTAGTCCCAATGTTTCTTCCTTCTACATTCAGGGAGTTTTTCCTTTCCACTGTCGCTCTAGGCTTGCTTAATTTGGGATTGGCCTTTTAAGTTAATCTAAGATTGTAAAGCTGCTTTGAGACAATGTACCGTTGTAAAAAGCGCTATGGAAACACATTTGAATTTGAATTTGAATTCGATTTAAAATCAGAACTTAAGCAGAAGCTCTGCAGGACGATAACATGATAATTGTTCACCTTCTGCTGTTTTGATGTCCATATTGATCCACCTACAGAGCAGAGAATGCCTTATCAGAGCTCAAGCAGATGATCTCGGTAGGAGATGCTTGGAGCTTGGAGAAGAGAGACAGATTATCCATAATCTTTAGTGGGTATAAACCTGCATTAATTGGCCCATAAAATTGCAAAGTGGATTTCAACTGCAATGTCTGGATAAACCAAGACTATTTGACTTGTATGTGGTTTACATTTTCAGCACTTTTGAAAGCAACATACTTTAACTAGTTAAATAATAAGCTCACTACTATTACAGTAACAAATAGTACCAAATAGTAACACTAATATTTGTCATGTTCTTGTGGACTGGTGCCTGAATTCACAGATGCCCAAAGAAAACTAATCTAAATAAAATAATCAATCAAACATTTAATCCAGTGTCATCGGGTTGATGTCAATAGGTTTACTTTCTGCAGTCTGCAAATCTTTGTGACAAGGAAACTGATCTTTAATGCTATTGTTGGTACCTCACGACCCATACTGAATCTGCCAGTATGAAATGCAGCTTGTAACCATCCCACCTGTCCTTTACATTAAAAACACCGCCCAGAATTTGAATTCAGATCCTTTGCAGCTCATGTTGTTTTCAGCATCAGCTTCCGGTTTGGAAGAAGCGCACCAGTTTTTTACTTAAGTAGAAGACTGCTAATCTTAAAAATATTCAAATAAATACTATTTGAAGTATGAGTGAACTAGGGTTTAAGTTATTGTCTAGTTAACCAGGGCTGCTAAATCTCCATTTCTGGGCCTGGCTCAGAACCCTCAGCAACTCAGCTCAATTGTAAGGCTGTTTGGATGTACAGTACTGTGTAAAAGTTTTAGGCTGCCATTAGATTTGTTGTTTTAGCAGCAGTATTATGGCCATATATAACATATTGTCGACAACTGTACTCAAAAGCTGCAAACTTGGATTTGTCACTACTTAATCCTCTTTGCCACCGATTTCCCTTCCAGTCTTTGAAAGCTTTAGCATATCCTAAACTTTTAACCCTGCTGACCTTCTAAAAAAATGATTTCTTGGCTGCTATACTTGTAAAAAGACCATTCCTGATCAAGCAGATTCAGACTGTAGAATGGTCAACATGGCATCCTGAGGAAGCTGTCAGACGTTATTAGTACTAGTAGTACTATTCTGGCAGGAAGGAAAGGACAAACTAAATACTTTTCAGATATTTTTATTGGTTTGTTTGATTTTTTTTTTTTTTCAAATATAAATTCCCTGTTTTCTGGTTGTCTTTATATAGCATACCAGAGTGAGTCAAATGTCACAGGACACCCTTTTATTTCAGAAACAAAACAAAAATGGCATATCTGACTACCCCAGCAAGTAATGCGTGAGGGGGCCTATATTTTAACCTGTTTCTGAAACATGGTTACTATCTTGAAATCCGCCATATTGGATCAAGGGCAAGTTTTTCTGATGGAAAGGTGGTCAAATCAAAGACGATGAGTTTGAGAAATCGATTGCCGCAATCAGATTTGCAATCGATTGCAATATCTCATGCAGTTCGAAAGTTATCAATACAGAAATTTCTAAATTTTTGTTGTTCGTTACAGGTAACTGAAAATGGAATTCATGACTCCGATGTCTGGGGAACGCAGCTGCCGTATCATAACCGCAGACTTCAACAACCGGCACCCAGAAACATCCACCAATTTCACACAGCACTGTTCCCTATATCCCTCAGAGCCAAATTAGAAAGAAATACACATAGTGCTTCTCTGAAGATCTCCACCGATGAAGGTTCTGACAGCCTTCTGTTACGAAGCCTACCTTAGACGCCCGGTGCGCTCGTGGTTGGCCCAGTCGCCTTTACAGAGCGTCCCGTGAAGGCGGTTTATATCGGGCGCGTGTTTAACGACGTGATATCGTACACCTGGGGGCTCTACTGTAAAAGTGGAGCTCCCAGCATTGTCCGTTTTCATTTAACAAACGCACGGTTCTTTGGTCGCGGCGCACATCATTTAGGGAACTCAAAGCTCCTCGTTCGTGTCCTTTAGTCTTTCGCTAAGGTAGTCGGTTATATCCTGGGGCGTTTAGAGCCGACGGATGCGTACGAGGGGAACCTCGGAGGTAAATTTAGCCCCGTTGGGACAGATCCTAGGTTTTGCGTTTCCGTTTTCGCTCGGCTCCTGTCGAGCCTCCCTTAAGCGGGCTCCGCGCTCCTATTGGGACGTGACCCGGTTCCTCTTCTGCGTGCCACACTACACGCTCGAGCTCACGCTCGCCCTCTGGCGCTTCGGTGCCCCCTAGCGGCA